>OY978222.1:0-405000 GCA_963854785.1 Vaccinium vitis-idaea
CTAAACCCTAAACCCTAAACCCTAAACCCTAAACCCTAAACCCTAAACCCTAAACCCTAAACCCTAAACCCTAAACCCTAAACCCTAAACCCTAAACCCTAAACCCTAAACCCTAACCCCTAAACCCTAAACCCTAAACCCTAAACCCTAAACCCTAAACCCTAAACCCTAAACCCTAAACCCTAAACCCTAAACCCTAAACCCTAAACCCTAAACCCTAAACCCTAAACCCTAAACCCTAAACCCTAAACCCTAAACCCTAAACCCTAAACCCTAAACCCTAAACCCTAAACCCTAAACCCTAAACCCTAAACCCTAAACCCTAAACCCTAAACCCTAAACCCTAAACCCTAAACCCTAAACCCTAAACCCTAAACCCTAAACCCTAAACCCTAAACCCTAAACCCTAAACCCTAAACCCTAAACCCTAAACCCTAAACCCTAAACCCTAAACCCTAAACCCTAAACCCTAACCCTAAACCCTAAACCCTAAACCCTAAACCCTAAACCCTAAACCCTAAACCCTAAACCCTAAACCCTAAACCCTAAACCCTAAACCCTAAACCCTAAACCCTAAACCCTAAACCCTAAACCCTAAACCCTAAACCCTAAACCCTAAACCCTAAACCCTAAACCCTAAACCCTAAACCCTAAACCCTAAACCCCAAACCCCAAACCCCAAACCCCAAACCCCAAACCCCAAACCCCAAACCCCAAACCCCAAACCCCAAACCCTAAACCCTAAACCCCAAACCCCAAACCCCAAACCCCAAACCCCAAACCCTAAACCCCAAACCCTAAACCCTAAACCCTAAACCCTAAACCCTAAACCCTAAACCCTAAACCCTAAACCCTAAACCCTAAACCCTAAACCCTAAACCCCAAACCCCAAACCCTAAACCCTAAACCCTAAACCCTAAACCCTAAACCCCAAACCCCAAACCCCAAACCCTAAACCCTAAACCCTAAACCCTAAACCCTAAACCCTAAACCCTAAACCCTAAACCCTAAACCCTAAACCCTAAACCCTAAACCCTAAACCCTAAACCCTAAAACCCTAAACCCTAAACCCTAAACCCTAAACCCTAAACCCTAAACCCTAAACCCTAAACCCTAAACCCTAAACCCTAAACCCTAAACCCTAAACCCTAAACCCTAAACCCTAAACCCTAAACCCTAAACCCTAAACCCTAAACCCTAAACCCTAAACCCTAAACCCTAAACCCTAAACCCTAAACCCTAAACCCTAAAACCTAAAACCCTAAACCCTAAACCCTAAACCCTAAACCCTAAACCCTAAACCCTAAACCCTAAACCCTAAACCCTAAACCCTAAACCCTAAACCCTAAACCCTAAACCCTAAACCCTAAACCCTAAACCCTAAACCCTAAACCCTAACCCCTAAACCCTAAACCCTAAACCCTAAACCCTAAACCCTAAACCCTAAACCCTAAACCCTAAACCCTAAACCCTAAACCCTAAACCCTAAACCCTAAACCCTAAACCCTAAACCCTAAACCCTAAACCCTAAACCCTAAACCCTAAACCCTAAACCCTAAACCCTAAACCCTAAACCCTAAACCCTAAACCCTAAACCCTAAACCCTAAACCCTAAACCCTAAACCCTAAACCCTAAACCCTAAACCCTAAACCCTAAACCCTAAACCCTAAACCCTAAACCCTAAACCCTAAACCCTAAACCCTAAACCCTAAACCCTAAACCCTAAAACCCTAAACCCTAAACCCCTCGCTTCCGCCGGGATGGGGATGAGGAATCTGGAAACTGGGAGGGGGAGGGGAAGTAGGAAACCGAGCAACGTTATAATAGGATCCCGGATAGATGTTTGGATTTTGGAAATTCTGGTAACTGGATGGACCACCGGGAAAAGTTGGGGTTGATGAATAAGTTGGGGTCGATGAACTATCGAAATTGGTACCCGATTGGTTAGGTGGTTGGTTATAGAAGGGAGGTGGCCGGGGTGCTGATGGCTGTGGAAACACTCTAGCACGGTACTGCTCGTATGTTTGATCCCAGTTTTTATTGTTGTTCATATTTCTAAATTTTCTAAAGTGTTTTTGGAGCTTCTCTTGACTCTCTGATTGGCCGTTCCTCCTCTTGTATATGTTGAAGACGGTTGCCCAGATAATAGGTCCGGCGGGCTGACCCTCCCTAAATTCTCCTACAGATTCGAGGAGAAGATGGTCATCATCCTCCGTCCATTTCTGCCAAAAAAAATAGAACAAAAGCGAAGATAATGCAACTGAAAAGACTGAAAAATTAGCATATAATATTTACAAATACTTACGTGCGCCATTGAATCGTTTACACTTCTGCTCGTGTTTACACTTCTGCTCGTGTTTTACACTTCTCCTAGACGAGGAAGACACTTATTAAGGAGAGAGATTGGGAGGTGAGAGAGGATGAAGAAGGGGGCAGCTGTTTTATAGGCCCCGGATCCCTGTTTCCTACTCATCTCTCATCTCATCTCAGAAGAGTTTCCTACTCATCTCTCATCCTACTCATCTCTCATCGTAGCTACTATTCGGTTCTTCTTTTTTTATTTTGTTTTTCTCTTTTCCATGTTGGTCGGCCAAGACAGTGAGTGACCTGGGAATTTTATTATTTTTATACAAATTAGCATATAATTTTTATAAACCCTAAACCCTAAACCCTAAACCCTAAACCCTAACCCCTAAACCCGTAAACCCTAAACCCTAAACCCTAAACCCCTCGCTTCCGCCGGGATGGGGATGAGGAATCTGGAAACTGGGAGGGGGAGGGGAAGTAGGAAACCGAGCAACGTTATAATAGGATCCCGGATAGATGTTTGGATTTTGGAAATTCTGGTAACTGGATGGACCACCGGGAAAAGTTGGGGTTGATGAATAAGTTGGGGTCGATGAACTATCGAAATTGGTACCCGATTGGTTAGGTGGTTGGTGATAGAAGGGAGGTGGCCGGGGTGCTGATGGCTGTGGAAACACTCTAGCACGGTACTGCTCGTATGTTTGATCCCAGTTTTTATTGTTGTTCATATTTCTAAATTTTCTAAAGTGTTTTTGGAGCTTCTCTTGACTCTCTGATTGGCCGTTCCTCCTCTTGTATATGTTGAAGACGGTTGCCCAGATAATAGGTCCGGCGGGCTGACCCTCCCTAAATTCTCCTACAGATTCGAGGAGAAGATGGTCATCATCCTCCGTCCATTTCTGCCAAAAAAAATAGAACAAAAGCGAAGATAATGCAACTGAAAAGACTGAAAAATTAGCATATAATATTTACAAATACTTACGTGCGCCATTGAATCGTTTACACTTCTGCTCGTGTTTACACTTCTGCTCGTGTTTTACACTTCTCCTAGACGAGGAAGACACTTATTAAGGAGAGAGATTGGGAGGTGAGAGAGGATGAAGAAGGGGGCAGCTATTTTATAGGCCCAGGATCCCTGTTTCCTACTCATCTCTCATCTCATCTCAGATGAGTTTCCTACTCATCTCTCATCCTACTCATCTCTCATCGTAGCTACTATTCGGTTCTTCTTTTTTTATTTTGTTTTTCTCTTTTCCATGTTGGTCGGCCAAGACAGTGAGTGACCTGGGAATTTTATTATTTTTATACAAATTAGCATATAATTTTTATAAACCCTAAACCCTAAACCCTAAACCCTAACCCCTAAACCCCTAAACCCCTAAACCCTAAACCCTAACCCCTAAACCCTAAACCCTAAACCCCTCGCTTCCGCCGGGATGGGGATGAGGAATCTGGAAACTGGGAGGGGGAGGGGAAGTAGAAAACCGAGCAACGTTATAATAGGATCCCGAATAGATGTTTGGATTTTGGAAATTCTGGTAACTGGATGGACCACCGGGAAAAGTTGGGGTCGATGAACTATCGAAATTGGTACCCGATTGGTTAGGTGGTTGGTGATAGAAGGGAGTTGGTCGGGGTGCTGATGGCTGTGGAAACACTCTAGCACGGTACTGCTCGTATGTTTGATCCCAGTTTTTATTGTTGTTCATATTTCTAAATTTTCTAAAGTGTTTTTGGAGCTTCTCTTGATTCTCTGATTTGCCGTTCCTCCTCTTGTATATGTTGAAGACGGTTGCCCAGATAATAGGTCCGGCGGGCTGACCCTCCCTAAATTCTCCTAGAGATTCGAGGAGAAGATGGTCATCATCCTCCGTCCATTTCTGCCAAAAAAAATAGAACAAAAGCGAAGATAATGCAACTGAAAAGACTGAAAAATTAGCATATAATATTTACAAATACTTACGTGCGCCATTGAATCGTTTACACTTCTGCTCGTGTTTACACTTCTGCTCGTGTTTTACACTTCTCCTAGACGAGGAAGACACTTATTAAGGAGAGAGATTGGGAGGTGAGAGAGGATGAAGAAGGGGGCAGCTATTTTATAGGCCCCGGATCACTGTTTCCTACTCATCTCTCATCTCATCTCAGAAGAGTTTCCTACTCATCTCTCATCCTACTCATCTCTCATCGTAGCTACTATTCGGTTCTTCTTTTTTTATTTTGTTTTTCTCTTTTCCATGTTGGTCGGCCAAGACAGTGAGTGACCTGGGAATTTTATTATTTTTATACAAATTAGCATATAATTTTTATAAACCCTAAACCCTAACCCCTAAACCCTAAACCCCTCGCTTCCGCCGGGATGGGGATGAGGAATCTGGAAACTGGGAGGGGGAGGGGAAGTAGGAAACCGAGCAACATTATAATAGGGTCCCGGATAGATGTTTGGATTTTGGAAATTCTGGTAACTGGATGGACCACCGGGAAAAGTTGGGGTTGATGAATAAGTTGGGGTCGATGAACTATCGAAATTGGTACCCGATTGGTTAGGTGGTTGGTGATAGAAGGGAGGTGGCCGGGGTGCTGATGGCTGTGGAAAGACTCTAGCACGGTACTGCTCGTATGTTTGATCCCAGTTTTTATTGTTGTTCATATTTCTAAATTTTCTAAAGTGTTTTTGGAGCTTCTCTTGACTCTCTGATTGGCCGTTCCTCCTCTTGTATATGTTGAAGACGGTTGCCCAGATAATAGGTCCGGCGGGCTGACCCTCCCTAAATTCACCTAGAGATTCGAGGAGAAGATGGTCATCATCCTCCGTCCATTTCTGCCAAAAAAAATAGAACAAAAGCGAAGATAATGCAACTGAAAAGACTGAAAAATTAGCATATAATATTTACAAATACTTACGTGCGCCATTGAATCGTTTACACTTCTGCTCGTGTTTACACTTCTGCTCGTGTTTTACACTTCTCCTAGACGAGGAAGACACTTATTAAGGAGAGAGATTGGGAGGTGAGAGAGGATGAAGAAGGGGGCAGCTGTTTTATAGGCCCCGGATCCCTGTTTCCTACTCATCTCTCATCTCATCTCAGAAGAGTTTCCTACTCATCTCTCATCCTACTCATCTCTCATCGTAGCTACTATTCGGTTCTTCTTTTTTTATTTTATTTTTCTCTTTTCCATGTTGGTCGGCCAAGACAGTGAGTGACCTGGGAATTTTATTATTTTTATACAAATTAGCATATAATTTTTATAAACCCTAAACCCTAAACCCTAAACCCTAACCCCTAAACCCGTAAACCCTAAACCCTAACCCCTAAACCCTAAACCCCTCGCTTCCGCCGGGATGGGGACGAGGAATCTGGAAACTGGGAGGGGGAGGGGAAGTAGGAAACCGAGCAACGTTATAATAGGATCCCGGATGGACCACCGGGAAAAGTTGGGGTTGATGAATAAGTTGGGGTCGATGAACTATCGAAATTGGTACCCGATTGGTTAGGTGGTTGGTGATAGAAGGGAGGTGGCCGGGGTGCTGATGGTTGTGGAAACACTCTAGCACGGTACTGCTCGTATGTTTGATCCCAGTTTTTATTGTTGTTCATATTTCTAAATTTTCTAAAGTGTTTTTGGAGCTTCTCTTGACTCTCTGATTGGCCGTTCCTCCTCTTGTATATGTTGAAGATGGTTGCCTAGATAATAGGTCCGGCGGGCTGACCCTCCCTAAATTCTCCTAGAGATTCGAGGAGAAGATGGTCATCATCCTCCGTCCATTTCTGCCAAAAAAAATAGAACAAAAGCGAAGATAATGCAACTGAAAAGACAGAAAAATTAGCATATAATATTTACAAATACTTACGTGCGCCATTGAATCGTTTACACTTCTGCTCGTGTTTACACTTCTGCTCGTGTTTTACACTTCTCCTAGACGAGGAAGACACTTATTAAGGAGAGAGATTGGGAGGTGAGAGAGGATGAAGAAGGGGGCAGCTGTTTTATAGGCCCCGGATCCCTGTTTCCTACTCATCTCTCATCTCATCTCAGAAGAGTTTCCTACTCATCTCTCATCCTACTCATCTCTCATCGTAGCTACTATTCGGTTCTTCTTTTTTTATTTTGTTTTTCTCTTTTCCATGTTGGTCGGCCAAGACAGTGAGTGACCTGGGAATTTTATTATTTTTATACAAATTAGCATATAATTTTTATAAACCCTAAACCCTAAACCCTAAACCCTAAACCCTAACCCCTAAACCCGTAAACCCTAAACCCTAAACCCTAAACCCCTCGCTTCCGCCGGGATGGGGATGAGGAATCTGGAAACTGGGAGGGGGAGGGGAAGTAGGAAACCGAGCAACGTTATAATAGGATCCCGGATAGATGTTTGGATTTTGGAAATTCTGGTAACTGGATGGACCACCGGGAAAAGTTGGGGTTGATGAATAAGTTGGGGTCGATGAACTATCGAAATTGGTACCCGATTGGTTAGGTGGTTGGTGATAGAAGGGAGGTGGCCGGGGTGCTGATGGCTGTGGAAACACTCTAGCACGGTACTGCTCGTATGTTTGATCCCAGTTTTTATTGTTGTTCATATTTCTAAATTTTCTAAAGTGTTTTTGGAGCTTCTCTTGACTCTCTGATTGGCCGTTCCTCCTCTTGTATATGTTGAAGACGGTTGCCCAGATAATAGGTCCGGCGGGCTGACCCTCCCTAAATTCTCCTACAGATTCGAGGAGAAGATGGTCATCATCCTCCGTCCATTTCTGCCAAAAAAAATAGAACAAAAGCGAAGATAATGCAACTGAAAAGACTGAAAAATTAGCATATAATATTTACAAATACTTACGTGCGCCATTGAATCGTTTACACTTCTGCTCGTGTTTACACTTCTGCTCGTGTTTTACACTTCTCCTAGACGAGGAAGACACTTATTAAGGAGAGAGATTGGGAGGTGAGAGAGGATGAAGAAGGGGGCAGCTATTTTATAGGCCCAGGATCCCTGTTTCCTACTCATCTCTCATCTCATCTCAGATGAGTTTCCTACTCATCTCTCATCCTACTCATCTCTCATCGTAGCTACTATTCGGTTCTTCTTTTTTTATTTTGTTTTTCTCTTTTCCATGTTGGTCGGCCAAGACAGTGAGTGACCTGGGAATTTTATTATTTTTATACAAATTAGCATATAATTTTTATAAACCCTAAACCCTAAACCCTAAACCCTAACCCCTAAACCCCTAAACCCCTAAACCCTAAACCCTAACCCCTAAACCCTAAACCCTAAACCCCTCGCTTCCGCCGGGATGGGGATGAGGAATCTGGAAACTGGGAGGGGGAGGGGAAGTAGAAAACCGAGCAACGTTATAATAGGATCCCGAATAGATGTTTGGATTTTGGAAATTCTGGTAACTGGATGGACCACCGGGAAAAGTTGGGGTCGATGAACTATCGAAATTGGTACCCGATTGGTTAGGTGGTTGGTGATAGAAGGGAGTTGGTCGGGGTGCTGATGGCTGTGGAAACACTCTAGCACGGTACTGCTCGTATGTTTGATCCCAGTTTTTATTGTTGTTCATATTTCTAAATTTTCTAAAGTGTTTTTGGAGCTTCTCTTGATTCTCTGATTTGCCGTTCCTCCTCTTGTATATGTTGAAGACGGTTGCCCAGATAATAGGTCCGGCGGGCTGACCCTCCCTAAATTCTCCTAGAGATTCTAGGAGAAGATGGTCATCATCCTCCGTCCATTTCTGCCAAAAAAAATAGAACAAAAGCGAAGATAATGCAACTGAAAAGACTGAAAAATTAGCATATAATATTTACAAATACTTACGTGCGCCATTGAATCGTTTACACTTCTGCTCGTGTTTACACTTCTGCTCGTGTTTTACACTTCTCCTAGACGAGGAAGACACTTATTAAGGAGAGAGATTGGGAGGTGAGAGAGGATGAAGAAGGGGGCAGCTATTTTATAGGCCCCGGATCACTGTTTCCTACTCATCTCTCATCTCATCTCAGAAGAGTTTCCTACTCATCTCTCATCCTACTCATCTCTCATCGTAGCTACTATTCGGTTCTTCTTTTTTTATTTTGTTTTTCTCTTTTCCATGTTGGTCGGCCAAGACAGTGAGTGACCTGGGAATTTTATTATTTTTATACAAATTAGCATATAATTTTTATAAACCCTAAACCCTAACCCCTAAACCCTAAACCCCTCGCTTCCGCCGGGATGGGGATGAGGAATCTGGAAACTGGGAGGGGGAGGGGAAGTAGGAAACCGAGCAACATTATAATAGGGTCCCGGATAGATGTTTGGATTTTGGAAATTCTGGTAACTGGATGGACCACCGGGAAAAGTTGGGGTTGATGAATAAGTTGGGGTCGATGAACTATCGAAATTGGTACCCGATTGGTTAGGTGGTTGGTGATAGAAGGGAGGTGGCCGGGGTGCTGATGGCTGTGGAAAGACTCTAGCACGGTACTGCTCGTATGTTTGATCCCAGTTTTTATTGTTGTTCATATTTCTAAATTTTCTAAAGTGTTTTTGGAGCTTCTCTTGACTCTCTGATTGGCCGTTCCTCCTCTTGTATATGTTGAAGACGGTTGCCCAGATAATAGGTCCGGCGGGCTGACCCTCCCTAAATTCACCTAGAGATTCGAGGAGAAGATGGTCATCATCCTCCGTCCATTTCTGCCAAAAAAAATAGAACAAAAGCGAAGATAATGCAACTGAAAAGACTGAAAAATTAGCATATAATATTTACAAATACTTACGTGCGCCATTGAATCGTTTACACTTCTGCTCGTGTTTACACTTCTGCTCGTGTTTTACACTTCTCCTAGACGAGGAAGACACTTATTAAGGAGAGAGATTGGGAGGTGAGAGAGGATGAAGAAGGGGGCAGCTGTTTTATAGGCCCCGGATCCCTGTTTCCTACTCATCTCTCATCTCATCTCAGAAGAGTTTCCTACTCATCTCTCATCCTACTCATCTCTCATCGTAGCTACTATTCGGTTCTTCTTTTTTTATTTTATTTTTCTCTTTTCCATGTTGGTCGGCCAAGACAGTGAGTGACCTGGGAATTTTATTATTTTTATACAAATTAGCATATAATTTTTATAAACCCTAAACCCTAAACCCTAAACCCTAAACCCTAACCCCTAAACCCGTAAACCCTAAACCCTAACCCCTAAACCCTAAACCCCTCGCTTCCGCCGGGATGGGGACGAGGAATCTGGAAACTGGGAGGGGGAGGGGAAGTAGGAAACCGAGCAACGTTATAATAGGATCCCGGATGGACCACCGGGAAAAGTTGGGGTTGATGAATAAGTTGGGGTCGATGAACTATCGAAATTGGTACCCGATTGGTTAGGTGGTTGGTGATAGAAGGGAGGTGGCCGGGGTGCTGATGGTTGTGGAAACACTCTAGCACGGTACTGCTCGTATGTTTGATCCCAGTTTTTATTGTTGTTCATATTTCTAAATTTTCTAAAGTGTTTTTGGAGCTTCTCTTGACTCTCTGATTGGCCGTTCCTCCTCTTGTATATGTTGAAGATGGTTGCCTAGATAATAGGTCCGGCGGGCTGACCCTCCCTAAATTCTCCTAGAGATTCGAGGAGAAGATGGTCATCATCCTCCGTCCATTTCTGCCAAAAAAAATAGAACAAAAGCGAAGATAATGCAACTGAAAAGACTGAAAAATTAGCATATAATATTTACAAATACTTACGTGCGCCATTGAATCGTTTACACTTCTGCTCGTGTTTACACTTCTGCTCGTGTTTTACACTTCTCCTAGACGAGGAAGACACTTATTAAGGAGAGAGATTGGGAGGTGAGAGAGGATGAAGAAGGGGGCAGCTATTTTATAGGCCCCGGATCCCTGTTTCCTACTCATCTCTCATCTCATCTCAGATGAGTTTCCTACTCATCTCTCATCCTACTCATCTCTCATCGTAGCTACTATTCGGTTCTTCTTTTTTTATTTTGTTTTTCTCTTTTCCATGTTGGTCGGCCAAGACAGTGAGTGACCTGGGAATTTTATTATTTTTATACAAATTAGCATATAATTTTTATAAACCCTAAACCCTAAACCCTAACCCCTAAACCCGTAAACCCTAAACCCTAACCCCTAAACCCTAAACCCTAAACCCCTCGTTTCCGCCGGGATGGGGATGAGGAATCTGGAAACTGGGAGGGGGAGGGGAAGTAGGAAACCGAGCAACGTTATAATAGGATCCCGAATAGATGTTTGGATTTTGGAAATTCTGGTAACTGGATGGACCACCGGGAAAAGTTGGGGTCGATGAACTATCGAAATTGGTACCCGATTGGTTAGGTGGTTGGTGATAGAAGGGAGGTGGTCGGGGTGCTGATGGCTGTGGAAACACTCTAGCACGGTACTGCTCGTATGTTTGATCCCAGTTTTATTGTTGTTCATATTTCTAAATTTTCTAAAGTGTTTTTGGAGCTTCTCTTGATTCTCTGATTGGTCGTTCCTCCTCTTGTATATGTTGAAGACGGTTGCCCAGATAATAGGTCCGGCGGGCTGACCCTCCCTAAATTCCCCTAGAGATTCGAGGAGAATATGGTCATCATCCTCCGTCCATTTCTGCCAAAAAAAATAGAACAAAAGCGAAGATAATGCAACTGAAAAGACTGAAAAATTAGCATATAATATTTACAGATACTTACATGCGCCATTGAATCGTTTACACTTCTGCTCGTGTTTACACTTCTGCTCGTGTTTTACACTTCTCCTAGACGAGGAAGACACTTATTAAGGAGAGAGATTGGGAGGTGAGAGAGGATGAAGAAGGGGGCAGCTATTTTATAGGCCCCGGATCACTGTTTCCTACTCATCTCTCATCTCATCTCAGAAGAGTTTCCTACTCATCTCTCATCCTACTCATCTCTCATCGTAGCTACTATTCGGTTCTTCTTTTTTTATTTTGTTTTTCTCTTTTCCATGTTGGTCGGCCAAGACAGTGAGTGACCTGGGAATTTTATTATTTTTATACAAATTAGCATATAATTTTTATAAACCCTAAACCCCTCGCTTCCGCCGGGATGGGGATGAGGAATCTGGAAACTGGGAGGGGGAGGGGAAGTAGGAAACCGAGCAACGTTATAATAGGATCCCGGATAGATGTTTGGATTTTGGAAATTCTGGTAACTGGATGGACCACCGGGAAAAGTTGGGGTTGATGAATAAGTTGGGGTCGATGAACTATCGAAATTGGTACCCGATTGGTTAGGTGGTTGGTGATAGAAGGGAGGTGGCCGGGGTGCTGATGGCTGTGGAAACACTCTAGCACGGTACTGCTCGTATGTTTGATCCCAGTTTTTATTGTTGTTCATATTTCTAAATTTTCTAAAGTGTTTTTGGAGCTTCTCTTGACTCTCTGATTGGCCGTTCCTCCTCTTGTATATGTTGAAGACGGTTGCCCAGATAATAGGTCCGGCGGGCTGACCCTCCCTAAATTCTCCTAGAGATTCGAGGAGTAGATGGTCATCATCCTCCGTCCATTTCTGCCAAAACAAATAGAACAAAAGCGAAGATAATGCAACTGAAAAGACTGAAAAATTAGCATATAATATTTACAAATACTTACGTGCGCCATTGAATCGTTTACACTTCTGCTTGTGTTTTACACTTCTCCTAGACGAGGAAGACACTTATTAAGGAGAGAGATTGGGAGGTGAGAGAGGATGAAGAAGGGGGCAGCTATTTTATAGGCCCCGGATCCCTGTTTCCTACTCATCTCTCATCTCATCTCAGATGAGTTTCCTACTCATCTCTCATCCTACTCATCTCTCATCGTAGCTACTATTCGGTTCTTCTTTTTTTATTTTGTTTTTCTCTTTTCCATGTTGGTCGGCCAAGACAGTGAGTGACCTGGGAATTTTATTATTTTTATACAAATTAGCATATAATTTTTATAAACCCTAAACCCTAAACCCTAACCCCTAAACCCGTAAACCCTAAACCCTAACCCCTAAACCCTAAACCCTAAACCCCTCGTTTCCGCCGGGATGGGGATGAGGAATCTGGAAACTGGGAGGGGGAGGGGAAGTAGGAAACCGAGCAACGTTATAATAGGATCCCGAATAGATGTTTGGATTTTGGAAATTCTGGTAACTGGATGGACCACCGGGAAAAGTTGGGGTCGATGAACTATCGAAATTGGTACCCGATTGGTTAGGTGGTTGGTGATAGAAGGGAGGTGGTCGGGGTGCTGATGGCTGTGGAAACACTCTAGCACGGTACTGCTCGTATGTTTGATCCCAGTTTTTATTGTTGTTCATATTTCTAAATTTTCTAAAGTGTTTTTGGAGCTTCTCTTGATTCTCTGATTGGTCGTTCCTCCTCTTGTATATGTTGAAGACGGTTGCCCAGATAATAGGTCCGGCGGGCTGACCCTCCCTAAATTCCCCTAGAGATTCGAGGAGAATATGGTCATCATCCTCCGTCCATTTCTGCCAAAAAAAATAGAACAAAAGCGAAGATAATGCAACTGAAAAGACTGAAAAATTAGCATATAATATTTACAGATACTTACATGCGCCATTGAATCGTTTACACTTCTGCTCGTGTTTACACTTCTGCTCGTGTTTTACACTTCTCCTAGACGAGGAAGACACTTATTAAGGAGAGAGATTGGGAGGTGAGAGAGGATGAAGAAGGGGGCAGCTATTTTATAGGCCCCGGATCACTGTTTCCTACTCATCTCTCATCTCATCTCAGAAGAGTTTCCTACTCATCTCTCATCCTACTCATCTCTCATCGTAGCTACTATTCGGTTCTTCTTTTTTTATTTTGTTTTTCTCTTTTCCATGTTGGTCGGCCAAGACAGTGAGTGACCTGGGAATTTTATTATTTTTATACAAATTAGCATATAATTTTTATAAACCCTAAACCCCTCGCTTCCGCCGGGATGGGGATGAGGAATCTGGAAACTGGGAGGGGGAGGGGAAGTAGGAAACCGAGCAACGTTATAATAGGATCCCGGATAGATGTTTGGATTTTGGAAATTCTGGTAACTGGATGGACCACCGGGAAAAGTTGGGGTTGATGAATAAGTTGGGGTCGATGAACTATCGAAATTGGTACCCGATTGGTTAGGTGGTTGGTGATAGAAGGGAGGTGGCCGGGGTGCTGATGGCTGTGGAAACACTCTAGCACGGTACTGCTCGTATGTTTGATCCCAGTTTTTATTGTTGTTCATATTTCTAAATTTTCTAAAGTGTTTTTGGAGCTTCTCTTGACTCTCTGATTGGCCGTTCCTCCTCTTGTATATGTTGAAGACGGTTGCCCAGATAATAGGTCCGGCGGGCTGACCCTCCCTAAATTCTCCTAGAGATTCGAGGAGTAGATGGTCATCATCCTCCGTCCATTTCTGCCAAAACAAATAGAACAAAAGCGAAGATAATGCAACTGAAAAGACTGAAAAATTAGCAAATAATATTTACAAATACTTACGTGCGCCATTGAATCGTTTACACTTCTGCTTGTGTTTTACACTTCTCCTAGACGAGGAAGACACTTATTAAGGAGAGAGATTGGGAGGTGAGAGAGGATGAAGAAGGGGGCAGCTATTTTATAGGCCCCGGATCCCTGTTTCCTACTCATCTCTCATCTCATCTCAGATGAGTTTCCTACTCATCTCTCATCCTACTCATCTCTCATCGTAGCTACTATTCGGTTCTTCTTTTTTTATTTTGTTTTTCTCTTTTCCATGTTGGTCGGCCAAGACAGTGAGTGACCTGGGAATTTTATTATTTTTATACAAATTAGCATATAATTTTTATAAACCCTAAACCCTAAACCCTAAACCCTAACCCCTAAACCCCTAAACCCTAAACCCTAACCCCTAAACCCTAAACCCCTCGCTTCCGCCGGGATGGGGATGAGGAATCTGGAAACTGGGAGGGGGAGGGGAAGTAGGAAACCGAGCAACGTTATAATAGGATCCCGAATAGATGTTTGGATTTTGGAAATTCTGTTAACTGGATGGACCACCGGGAAAAGTTGGGGTCGATGAACTATCGAAATTGGTACCCGATTGGTTAGGTGGTTGGTGATAGAAGGGAGGTGGTCGGGGTGCTGATGGCTGTGGAAACACTCTAGCACGGTACTGCTCGTATGTTTGATCCCAGTTTTTATTGTTGTTCATATTTCTAAATTTTCTAAAGTGTTTTTGGAGCTTCTCTTGACTCTTTGATTGGCCGTTCCTCCTCTTGTATATGTTGAAGACGGTTGCCCAGATAATAGGTCCGGCGGGCTTACCCTCCCTAAATTCTCCTAGAGATTCGAGGAGAAGATGGTCATCATCCTCCGTCCATTTCTGCCAAAAAAAATAGAACAAAAGCGAAGATAATGCAACTGAAAAGACTGAAAAATTAGCATATAATATTTACAAATACTTACGTGCGCCATTGAATCGTTTACGCTTCTGCTCGTGTTTACACTTCTGCTCGTGTTTTACACTTCTCCTAGACGAGGAAGACACTTATTAAGGAGAGAGATTGGGAGGTGAGAGAGGATGAAGAAGGGGGCAGCTGTTTTATAGGCCCCGGATCCCTGTTTCCTACTCATCTCTCATCTCATCTCAGAAGAGTTTCCTACTCATCTCTCATCCTACTCATCTCTCATCGTAGCTACTATTCGGTTCTTCTTTTTTTATTTTGTTTTTCTCTTTTCCATGTTGGTCGGCCAAGAAAGTGAGTGACCTGGGAATTTTATTATTTTTATACAAATTAGCATATAATTTTTATAAACCCTAAACCCTAAACCCTAAACCCTAACCCCTAAACCCGTAAACCCTAAACCCTAACCCCTAAACCCTAAACCCCTCGCTTCCGCCGGGATGGGGATGAGGAATCTGGAAACTGGGAGGGGGAGGGGAAGTAGGAAACCGAACAACGTTATAATAGGATCCCGAATAGATGTTTGGATTTTGGAAATTCTGTTAACTGGATGGACCACCGGGAAAAGTTGGGGTCGATGAACTATCGAAATTGGTACCCGATTGGTTAGGTGGTTGGTGATAGAAGGGAGGTGGTCGGGGTGCTGATGGCTGTGGAAACACTCTAGCACGGTACTGCTCGTATGTTTGATCCCAGTTTTTATTGTTGTTCATATTTCTAAATTTTCTAAAGTGTTTTTGGAGCTTCTCTTGACTCTCTGATTGGCCGTTCCTCCTCTTGTATATGTTGAAGACGGTTGCCCAGATAATAGGTCCGGCGGGCTGACCCTCCCTAAATTCTCCTAGAGATTCGAGGAGAAGATGGTCATCATCCTCCGTCCATTTCTGCCAAAAAAAATAGAACAAAAGCGAAGATAATGCAACTGAAAAGACTGAAAAATTAGCATATAATATTTACAAATACTTACGTGCGCCATTGAATCGTTTACGCTTCTGCTCGTGTTTTACACTTCTCCTAGACGAGGAAGACACTTATTAAGGAGAGAGATTGGGAGGTGAGAGAGGATGAAGAAGGGGGCAGCTGTTTTATAGGCCCCGGATCACTGTTTCCTACTCATCTCTCATCTCATCTCAGAAGAGTTTCCTACTCATCTCTCATCCTACTCATCTCTCATCGTAGCTACTATTCGGTTCTTCTTTTTTTATTTTATTTTTCTCTTTTCCATGTTGGTCGGCCAAGACAGTGAGTGACCTGGGAATTTTATTATTTTTATACAAATTAGCATATAATTTTTATAAACCCTAAACCCTAAACCCTAAACCCTAAACCCTAACCCCTAAACCCTAAACCCCTCGCTTCCGCCGGGATGGGGACGAGGAATCTGGAAACTGGGAGGGGGAGGGTAAGTAGGAAACCGAGCAACGTTATAATAGGATCCCGGATGGACCACCGGGAAAAGTTGGGGTTGATGAATAAGTTGGGGTCGATGAACTATCGAAATTGGTACCCGATTGGTTAGGTGGTTGGTGATAGAAGGGAGGTGGCCGGGGTGCTGATGGCTGTGGAAACACTCTAGCACGGTACTGCTCGTATGTTTGATCCCAGTTTTTATTGTTGTTCATATTTCTAAATTTTCTAAAGTGTTTTTGGAGCTTCTCTTGACTCTCTGATTGGCCGTTCCTCCTCTTGTATATGTTGAAGATGGTTGCCTAGATAATAGGTCCGGCGGGCTGACCCTCCCTCAATTCTCCTAGAGATTCGAGGAGAAGATGGTCATCATCCTCCGTCCATTTCTGCCAAAAAAAATAGAACAAAAGCGAAGATAATGCAACTGAAAAGACTGAAAAATTAGCATATAATATTTACAGATACTTACATGCGCCATTGAATCGTTTACACTTCTGCTCGTGTTTACACTTCTGCTCGTGTTTTACACTTCTCCTAGACGAGGAAGACACTTATTAAGGAGAGAGATTGGGAGGTGAGAGAGGATGAAGAAGGGGGCAGCTATTTTATAGGCCCCGGATCACTGTTTCCTACTCATCTCTCATCTCATCTCAGAAGAGTTTCCTACTCATCTCTCATCCTACTCATCTCTCATCGTAGCTACTATTCGGTTCTTCTTTTTTTATTTTGTTTTTCTCTTTTCCATGTTGGTCGGCCAAGACAGTGAGTGACCTGGGAATTTTATTATTTTTATACAAATTAGCATATAATTTTTATAAACCCTAAACCCTAACCCTAAACCCTAAACCCCTCGCTTCCGCCGGGATGGGGATGAGGAATCTGGAAACTGGGAGGGGGAGGGGAAGTAGGAAACCGAGCAACGTTATAATAGGATCCCGGATAGATGTTTGGATTTTGGAAATTCTGGTAACTGGATGGACCACCGGGAAAAGTTGGGGTTGATGAATAAGTTGGGGTCGATGAACTATCGAAATTGGTACCCGATTGGTTAGGTGGTTGGTGATAGAAGGGAGGTGGCCGGGGTGCTGATGGCTGTGGAAACACTCTAGCACGGTACTGCTCGTATGTTTGATCCCAGTTTTTATTGTTGTTCATATTTCTAAATTTTCTAAAGTGTTTTTGGAGCTTCTCTTGACTCTCTGATTGGCCGTTCCTCCTCTTGTATATGTTGAAGACGGTTGCCCAGATAATAGGTCCGGCGGGCTGACCCTCCCTAAATTCTCCTAGAGATTCGAGGAGAAGATGGTCATCATCCTCCGTCCATTTCTGCCAAAACAAATAGAACAAAAGCGAAGATAATGCAACTGAAAAGACTGAAAAATTAGCTTATAATATTTACAAATACTTACGTGCGCCATTGAATCGTTTACACTTCTGCTCGTGTTTTACACTTCTCCTAGACGAGGAAGACACTTATTAAGGAGAGAGATTGGGAGGTGAGAGAGGATGAAGAAGGGGGCAGCTATTTTATAGGCCCCGGATCCCTGTTTCCTACTCATCTCTCATCTCATCTCAGATGAGTTTCCTACTCATCTCTCATCCTACTCATCTCTCATCGTAGCTACTATTCGGTTCTTCTTTTTTTATTTTGTTTTTCTCTTTTCCATGTTGGTCGGCCAAGACAGTGAGTGACCTGGGAATTTTATTATTTTTATACAAATTAGCATATAATTTTTATAAACCCTAAACCCTAAACCCTAAACCCTAACCCCTAAACCCCTAAACCCTAAACCCTAACCCCTAAACCCTAAACCCCTCGCTTCCGCCGGGATGGGGATGAGGAATCTGGAAACTGGGAGGGGGAGGGGAAGTAGGAAACCGAGCAACGTTATAATAGGATCCCGAATAGATGTTTGGATTTTGGAAATTCTGTTAACTGGATGGACCACCGGGAAAAGTTGGGGTCGATGAACTATCGAAATTGGTACCCGATTGGTTAGGTGGTTGGTGATAGAAGGGAGGTGGTCGGGGTGCTGATGGCTGTGGAAACACTCTAGCACGGTACTGCTCGTATGTTTGATCCCAGTTTTTATTGTTGTTCATATTTCTAAATTTTCTAAAGTGTTTTTGGAGCTTCTCTTGACTCTCTGATTGGCCGTTCCTCCTCTTGTATATGTTGAAGACGGTTGCCCAGATAATAGGTCCGGCGGGCTGACCCTCCCTAAATTCACCTAGAGATTCGAGGAGAAGATGGTCATCATCCTCCGTCCATTTCTGCCAAAAAAAATAGAACAAAAGCGAAGATAATGCAACTGAAAAGACTGAAAAATTAGCATATAATATTTACAAATACTTACGTGCGCCATTGAATCGTTTACGCTTCTGCTCGTGTTTACACTTCTGCTCGTGTTTTACACTTCTCCTAGACGAGGAAGACACTTATTAAGGAGAGAGATTGGGAGGTGAGAGAGGATGAAGAAGGGGGCAGCTATTTTATAGGCCCCGGATCCCTGTTTCCTACTCATCTCTCATCTCATCTCAGAAGAGTTTCCTACTCATCTCTCATCCTACTCATCTCTCATCGTAGCTACTATTCGGTTCTTCTTTTTTTATTTTATTTTTCTCTTTTCCATGTTGGTCGGCCAAGACAGTGAGTGACCTGGGAATTTTATTATTTTTATACAAATTAGCATATAATTTTTATAAACCCTAAACCCTAAACCCTAAACCCTAACCCCTAAACCCTAAACCCCTCGCTTCCGCCGGGATGGGGACGAGGAATCTGGAAACTGGGAGGGGGAGGGGAAGTAGGAAACCGAGCAACGTTATAATAGGATCCCGGATGGACCACCGGGAAAAGTTGGGGTTGATGAATAAGTTGGGGTCGATGAACTATCGAAATTGGTACCCGATTGGTTAGGTGGTTGGTGATAGAAGGGAGGTGGCCGGGGTGCTGATGGCTGTGGAAACACTCTAGCACGGTACTGCTCGTATGTTTGATCCCAGTTTTTATTGTTGTTCATATTTCTAAATTTTCTAAAGTGTTTTTGGAGCTTCTCTTGACTCTCTGATTGGCCGTTCCTCCTCTTGTATATGTTGAAGATGGTTGCCTAGATAATAGGTCCGGCGGACTGACCCTCCCTAAATTCTCCTAGAGATTCGAGGAGAAGATGGTCATCATCCTCCGTCCATTTCTGCCAAAAAAAATAGAACAAAAGCGAAGATAATGCAACTGAAAAGACTGAAAAATTAGCATATAATATTTACAAATACTTACGTGCGCCATTGAATCGTTTACACTTCTGCTCGTGTTTACACTTCTGCTCGTGTTTTACACTTCTCCTAGACGGGGAAGACACTTATTAAGGAGAGAGATTGGGAGGTGAGAGAGGATGAAGAAGGGGGCAGCTATTTTATAGGCCCCGGATCCCTGTTTCCTACTCATCTCTCATCTCATCTCAGATGAGTTTCCTACTCATCTCTCATCCTACTCATCTCTCATCGTAGCTACTATTCGGTTCTTCTTTTTTTATTTTGTTTTTCTCTTTTCCATGTTGGTCGGCCAAGACAGTGAGTGACCTGGGAATTTTATTATTTTTATACAAATTAGCATATAATTTTTATAAACCCTAAACCCTAAACCCTAACCCCTAAACCCCTAAACCCTAAACCCTAACCCCTAAACCCTAAACCCTAAACCCCTCGTTTCCGCCGGGATGGGGATGAGGAATCTGGAAACTGGGAGGGGGAGGGGAAGTAGGAAACCGAGCAACGTTATAATAGGATCCCGAATAGATGTTTGGATTTTGGAAATTCTGGTAACTGGATGGACCACCGGGAAAAGTTGGGGTCGATGAACTATCGAAATTGGTACCCGATTGGTTAGGTGGTTGGTGATAGAAGGGAGGTGGTCGGGGTGCTGATGGCTGTGGAAACACTCTAGCACGGTACTGCTCGTATGTTTGATCCCAGTTTTTATTGATGTTCATATTTCTAAATTTTCTAAAGTGTTTTTGGAGCTTCTCTTGATTCTCTGATTGGTCGTTCCTCCTCTTGTATATGTTGAAGACGGTTGCCCAGATAATAGGTCCGGCGGGCTGACCCTCCATAAATTCCCCTAGAGATTCGAGGAGAATATGGTCATCATCCTCCGTCCATTTCTGCCAAAAAAAATAGAACAAAAGCGAAGATAATGCAACTGAAAAGACTGAAAAATTAGCATATAATATTTACAGATACTTACATGCGCCATTGAATCGTTTACACTTCTGCTCGTGTTTACACTTCTGCTCGTGTTTTACACTTCTCCTAGACGAGGAAGACACTTATTAAGGAGAGAGATTGGGAGGTGAGAGAGGATGAAGAAGGGGGCAGCTATTTTATAGGCCCCGGATCACTGTTTCCTACTCATCTCTCATCTCATCTCAGAAGAGTTTCCTACTCATCTCTCATCCTACTCATCTCTCATCGTAGCTACTATTCGGTTCTTCTTTTTTTATTTTGTTTTTCTCTTTTCCATGTTGGTCGGCCAAGACAGTGAGTGACCTGAGAATTTTATTATTTTTATACAAATTAGCATATAATTTTTATAAACCCTAAACCCTAACCCCTAAACCCTAAACCCCTCGCTTCCGCCGGGATGGGGATGAGGAATCTGGAAACTGGGAGGGGGAGGGGAAGTAGGAAACCGAGCAACGTTATAATAGGATCCCGGATAGATGTTTGGATTTTGGAAATTCTGGTAACTGGATGGACCACCGGGAAAAGTTGGGGTTGATGAATAAGTTGGGGTCGATGAACTATCGAAATTGGTACCCGATTGGTTAGGTGGTTGGTGATAGAAGGGAGGTGGCCGGGGTGCTGATGGCTGTGGAAACACTCTAGCACGGTACTGCTCGTATGTTTGATCCCAGTTTTTATTGTTGTTCATATTTCTAAATTTTCTAAAGTGTTTTTGGAGCTTCTCTTGACTCTCTGATTGGCCGTTCCTCCTCTTGTATATGTTGAAGACGGTTGCCCAGATAATAGGTCCGGCGGGCTGACCCTCCCTAAATTCTCCTAGAGATTCGAGGAGAAGATGGTCATCATCCTCCGTCCATTTCTGCCAAAAAAAATAGAACAAAAGCGAAGATAATGCAACTGAAAAGACTGAAAAATTAGCATATAATATTTACAAATACTTACGTGCGCCATTGAATCGTTTACACTTCTGCTCGTGTTTTACACTTCTCCTAGACGAGGAAGACACTTATTAAGGAGAGAGATTGGGAGGTGAGAGAGGATGAAGAAGGGGGCAGCTATTTTATAGGCCCCGGATCACTGTTTCCTACTCATCTCTCATCTCATCTCAGAAGAGTTTCCTACTCATCTCTCATCCTACTCATCTCTCATCGTAGCTACTATTCGGTTCTTCTTTTTTTATTTTGTTTTTCTCTTTTCCATGTTGGTCGGCCAAGACAGTGAGTGACCTGGGAATTTTATTATTTTTATACAAATTAGCATATAATTTTTATAAACCCTAAACCCTAACCCCTAAACCCTAAACCCCTCGCTTCCGCCGGGATGGGGATGAGGAATCTGGAAACTGGGAGGGGGAGGGGAAGTAGGAAACCGAGCAACGTTATAATAGGATCCCGAATAGATGTTTGGATTTTGGAAATTCTGTTAACTGGATGGACCACCGGGAAAAGTTGGGGTCGATGAACTATCGAAATTGGTACCCGATTGGTTAGGTGGTTGGTGATAGAAGGGAGGTGGTCGGGGTGCTGATGGCTGTGGAAACACTCTAGCACGGTACTGCTCGTATGTTTGATCCCAGTTTTTATTGTTGTTCATATTTCTAAATTTTCTAAAGTGTTTTTGGAGCTTCTCTTGATTCTCTGATTGGCCGTTCCTCCTCTTGTATATGTTGAAGACGGTTGCCCAGATAATAGGTCCGGTGGGCTGACCCTCCCTAAATTCTCCTAGAGATTCGAGGAGAAGATGGTCATCATCCTCCGTCCATTTCTGCCAAAACAAATAGAACAAAAGCGAAGATAATGCAACTGAAAAGACTGAAAAATTAGCATATAATATTTACAAATACTTACGTGCGCCATTGAATCGTTTACACTTCTGCTCGTGTTTACACTTCTGCTCGTGTTTTACACTTCTCCTAGACGAGGAAGACACTTATTAAGGAGAGAGATTGGGAGGTGAGAGAGGATGAAGAAGGGGGCAACTATTTTATAGGCCCCGGATCCCTGTTTCCTACTCATCTCTCATCTCATCTCAGATGAGTTTCCTACTCATCTCTCATCCTACTCATCTCTCATCGTAGCAACTATTCGGTTCTTCTTTTTTTATTTTGTTTTTCTCTTTTCCATGTTGGTCGGCCAAGACAGTGAGTGACCTGGGAATTTTATTATTTTTATACAAATTAGCATATAATTTTTATAAACCCTAAACCCTAAACCCTAACCCCTAAACCCCTAAACCCTAAACCCTAACCCCTAAACCCTAAACCCTAAACCCCTCGCTTCCGCCGGGATGGGGATGAGGAATCTGGAAACTGGGAGGGGGAGGGGAAGTAGGAAACCGAGCAACGTTATAATAGGATCCCGAATAGATGTTTGGATTTTGGAAATTCTGTTAACTGGATGGACCACCGGGAAAAGTTGGGGTCGATGAACTCTCGAAATTGGTACCCGATTGGTTAGGTGGTTGGTGATAGAAGGGAGGTGGTCGGGGTGCTGATGGCTGTGGAAACACTCTAGCACGGTACTGCTCGTATGTTTGATCCCAGTTTTTATTGTTGTTCATATTTCTAAATTTTCTAAAGTGATTTTGGAGCTTCTCTTGATTCTCTGATTGGCCGTTCCTCCTCTTGTATATGTTGAAGACGGTTGCCCAGATAATAGGTCCGGCGGGCTGACCCTCCCTAAATTCTCCTAGAGATTCGAGGAGAAGATGGTCATCATCCTCCGTCCATTTCTGCCAAAACAAATAGAACAAAAGCGAAGATAATGCAACTGAAAAGACTGAAAAATTAGCATATAATATTTACAAATACTTACGTGCGCCATTGAATCGTTTACACTTCTGCTCGTGTTTACACTTCTGCTCGTGTTTTACACTTCTCCTAGACGAGGAAGACACTTATTAAGGAGAGAGATTGGGAGGTGAGAGAGGATGAAGAAGGGGGCAACTATTTTATAGGCCCCGGATCCCTGTTTCCTACTCATCTCTCATCTCATCTCAGATGAGTTTCCTACTCATCTCTCATCCTACTCATCTCTCATCGTAGCTACTATTCGGTTCTTCTTTTTTTATTTTGTTTTTCTCTTTTCCATGTTGGTCGGCCAAGACAGTGAGTGACCTGGGAATTTTATTATTTTTATACAAATTAGCATATAATTTTTATAAACCCTAAACCCTAAACCCTAACCCCTAAACCCCTAAACCCTAAACCCTAACCCCTAAACCCTAAACCCCTCGCTTCCGCCGGGATGGGGATGAGGAATCTGGAAACTGGGAGGGGGAGGGGAAGTAGGAAACCGAGCAACGTTATAATAGGATCCCGAATAGATGTTTGGATTTTGGAAATTCTGTTAACTGGATGGACCACCGGGAAAAGTTGGGGTCGATGAACTCTCGAAATTGGTACCCGATTGGTTAGGTGGTTGGTGATAGAAGGGAGGTGGTCGGGGTGCTGATGGCTGTGGAAACACTCTAGCACGGTACTGCTCGTATGTTTGATCCCAGTTTTTATTGTTGTTCATATTTCTAAATTTTCTAAAGTGTTTTTGGAGCTTCTCTTGATTCTCTGATTGGCCGTTCCTCCTCTTGTATATGTTGAAGACGGTTGCCCAGATAATAGGTCCGGCGGGCTGACCCTCCCTAAATTCTCCTAGAGATTCGAGGAGAAGATGGTCATCATCCTCCGTCCATTTCTGCCAAAACAAATAGAACAAAAGCGAAGATAATGCAACTGAAAAGACTGAAAAATTAGCATATAATATTTATAAATACTTACGTGCGCCATTGAATCGTTTACACTTCTGCTTGTGTTTACACTTCTGCTCGTGTTTTACACTTCTCCTAGACGAGGAAGACACTTATTAAGGAGAGAGATTGGGAGGTGAGAGAGGATGAAGAAGGGGGCAACTATTTTATAGGCCCCGGATCCCTGTTTCCTACTCATCTCTCATCTCATCTCAGATGAGTTTCCTACTCATCTCTCATCCTACTCATCTCTCATCGTAGCTACTATTCGGTTCTTCTTTTTTTATTTTGTTTTTCTCTTTTCCATGTTGGTCGGCCAAGACAGTGAGTGACCTGGGAATTTTATTATTTTTATACAAATTAGCATATAATTTTTATAAACCCTAAACCCTAAACCCTAACCCCTAAACCCCTAAACCCTAAACCCTAACCCCTAAACCCTAAACCCTAAACCCCTCGCTTCCGCCGGGATGGGGATGAGGAATCTGGAAACTGGGAGGGGGAGGGGAAGTAGGAAACCGAGCAACGTTATAATAGGATCCCGAATAGATGTTTGGATTTTGGAAATTCTGTTAACTGGATGGACCACCGGGAAAAGTTGGGGTCGATGAACTCTCGAAATTGGTACCCGATTGGTTAGGTGGTTGGTGATAGAAGGGAGGTGGTCGGGGTGCTGATGGCTGTGGAAACACTCTAGCACGGTACTGCTCGTATGTTTGATCCCAGTTTTTATTGTTGTTCATATTTCTAAATTTTCTAAAGTGATTTTGGAGCTTCTCTTGATTCTCTGATTGGCCGTTCCTCCTCTTGTATATGTTGAAGACGGTTGCCCAGATAATAGGTCCGGCGGGCTGACCCTCCCTAAATTCTCCTAGAGATTCGAGGAGAAGATGGTCATCATCCTCCGTCCATTTCTGCCAAAACAAATAGAACAAAAGCGAAGATAATGCAACTGAAAAGACTGAAAAATTAGCATATAATATTTACAAATACTTACGTGCGCCATTGAATCGTTTACACTTCTGCTCGTGTTTACACTTCTGCTCGTGTTTTACACTTCTCCTAGACGAGGAAGACACTTATTAAGGAGAGAGATTGGGAGGTGAGAGAGGATGAAGAAGGGGGCAACTATTTTATAGGCCCCGGATCCCTGTTTCCTACTCATCTCTCATCTCATCTCAGATGAGTTTCCTACTCATCTCTCATCCTACTCATCTCTCATCGTAGCTACTATTCGGTTCTTCTTTTTTTATTTTGTTTTTCTCTTTTCCATGTTGGTCGGCCAAGACAGTGAGTGACCTGGGAATTTTATTATTTTTATACAAATTAGCATATAATTTTTATAAACCCTAAACCCTAAACCCTAACCCCTAAACCCCTAAACCCTAAACCCTAACCCCTAAACCCTAAACCCCTCGCTTCCGCCGGGATGGGGATGAGGAATCTGGAAACTGGGAGGGGGAGGGGAAGTAGGAAACCGAGCAACGTTATAATAGGATCCCGAATAGATGTTTGGATTTTGGAAATTCTGTTAACTGGATGGACCACCGGGAAAAGTTGGGGTCGATGAACTCTCGAAATTGGTACCCGATTGGTTAGGTGGTTGGTGATAGAAGGGAGGTGGTCGGGGTGCTGATGGCTGTGGAAACACTCTAGCACGGTACTGCTCGTATGTTTGATCCCAGTTTTTATTGTTGTTCATATTTCTAAATTTTCTAAAGTGTTTTTGGAGCTTCTCTTGATTCTCTGATTGGCCGTTCCTCCTCTTGTATATGTTGAAGACGGTTGCCCAGATAATAGGTCCGGCGGGCTGACCCTCCCTAAATTCTCCTAGAGATTCGAGGAGAAGATGGTCATCATCCTCCGTCCATTTCTGCCAAAACAAATAGAACAAAAGCGAAGATAATGCAACTGAAAAGACTGAAAAATTAGCATATAATATTTATAAATACTTACGTGCGCCATTGAATCGTTTACACTTCTGCTTGTGTTTACACTTCTGCTCGTGTTTTACACTTCTCCTAGACGAGGAAGACACTTATTAAGGAGAGAGATTGGGAGGTGAGAGAGGATGAAGAAGGGGGCAACTATTTTATAGGCCCCGGATCCCTGTTTCCTACTCATCTCTCATCTCATCTCAGATGAGTTTCCTACTCATCTCTCATCCTACTCATCTCTCATCGTAGCTACTATTCGGTTCTTCTTTTTTTATTTTGTTTTTCTCTTTTCCATGTTGGTCGGCCAAGACAGTGAGTGACCTGGGAATTTTATTATTTTTATACAAATTAGCATATAATTTTTATAAACCCTAAACCCTAAACCCTAACCCCTAAACCCCTAAACCCTAAACCCTAACCCCTAAACCCTAAACCCCTCGCTTCCGCCGGGATGGGGATGAGGAATCTGGAAACTGGGAGGGGGAGGGGAAGTAGGAAACCGAGCAACGTTATAATAGGATCCCGAATAGATGTTTGGATTTTGGAAATTCTGGTAACTGGATGGACCACCGGGAAAAGTTGGGGTCGATGAACTATCGAAATTGGTACCCGATTGGTTAGGTGGTTGGTGATAGAAGGGAGGTGGTCGGGGTGCTGATGGCTGTGGAAACACTCTAGCACGGTACTGCTCGTATGTTTGATCCCAGTTTTTATTGTTGTTCATATTTCTAAATTTTCTAAAGTGTTTTTGGAGCTTCTCTTGATTCTCTGATTGGCCGTTCCTCCTCTTGTATATGTTGAAGACGGTTGCCCAGATAATAGGTCCGGCGGGCTGACCCTCCCTAAAATCCCCTAGAGATTCGAGGAGAATATGGTCATCATCCTCCGTCCATTTCTGCCAAAAAAAATAGAACAAAAGCGAAGATAATGCAACTGAAAAGACTGAAAAATTAGCATATAATATTTACAGATATTTACATGCGCCATTGAATCGTTTACACTTCTGCTCGTGTTTACACTTCTGCTCGTGTTTTACACTTCTCCTAGACGAGGAAGACACTTATTAAGGAGAGAGATTGGGAGGTGAGAGAGGATGAAGAAGGGGGCAGCTATTTTATAGGCCCCGGATCACTGTTTCCTACTCATCTCTCATCTCATCTCAGAAGAGTTTCCTACTCATCTCTCATCCTACTCATCTCTCATCGTACCTACTATTCGGTTCTTCTTTTTTTATTTTGTTTTTCTCTTTTCCATGTTGGTCGGCCAAGACAGTGAGTGACCTGGGAATTTTATTATTTTTATACAAATTAGCATATAATTTTTATAAACCCTAAACCCTAACCCCTAAACCCTAAACCCCTCGCTTCCGCCGGGATGGGGATGAGGAATCTGGAAACTGGGAGGGGGAGGGGAAGTAGGAAACCGAGCAACGTTATAATAGGATCCCGGATAGATGTTTGGATTTTGGAAATTCTGGTAACTGGATGGACCACCGGGAAAAGTTGGGGTTGATGAATAAGTTGGGGTCGATGAACTATCGAAATTGGTACCCGATTGGTTAGGTGGTTGGTGATAGAAGGGAGGTGGCCGGGGTGCTGATGGCTGTGGAAACACTCTAGCACGGTACTGCTCGTATGTTTGATCCCAGTTTTTATTGTTGTTCATATTTCTAAATTTTCTAAAGTGTTTTTGGAGCTTCTCTTGACTCTCTGATTGGCCGTTCCTCCTCTTGTATATGTTGAAGACGGTTGCCCAGATAATAGGTCCGGCGGGCTGACCCTCCCTAAATTCTCCTAGAGAATCGAGGAGAAGATGGTCATCATCCTCCGTCCATTTCTGCCAAAACAAATAGAACAAAAGCGAAGATAATGCAACTGAAAAGACTGAAAAATTAGCATATAATATTTACAAATACTTACGTGCGCCATTGAATCGTTTACACTTCTGCTCGTGTTTTACACTTCTCCTAGACGAGGAAGACACTTATTAAGGAGAGAGATTGGGAGGTGAGAGAGGATGAAGAATGGGGCAGCTATTTTATAGGCCCCGGATCCCTGTTTCCTACTCATCTCTCATCTCATCTCAGATGAGTTTCCTACTCATCTCTCATCCTACTCATCTCTCATCGTAGCTACTATTCGGTTCTTCTTTTTTTATTTTGTTTTTCTCTTTTCCATGTTGGTCGGCCAAGACAGTGAGTGACCTGGGAATTTTATTATTTTTATACAAATTAGCATATAATTTTTATAAACCCTAAACCCTAAACCCTAAACCCTAACCCCTAAACCCCTAACCCCTAAACCCTAACCCCTAAACCCTAAACCCTAAACCCCTCGCTTCCGCCGGGATGGGGATGAGGAATCTGGAAACTGGGAGGGGGAGGGGAAGTAGGAAACCGAGCAACGTTATAATAGGATCCCGAATAGATGTTTGGATTTTGGAAATTCTGTTAACTGGATGGACCACCGGGAAAAGTTGGGGTCGATGAACTATCGAAATTGGTACCCGATTGGTTAGGTGGTTGGTGATAGAAGGGAGGTGGTCGGGGTGCTGATGGCTGTGGAAACACTCTAGCACGGTACTGCTCGTATGTTTGATCCCAGTTTTTATTGTTGTTCATATTTCTAAATTTTCTAAAGTGTTTTTGGAGCTTCTCTTGATTCTCTGATTGGCCGTTCCTCCTCTTGTATATGTTGAAGACGGTTGCCCAGATAATAGGTCCGGCGGGCTGACCCTCCCTAAATTCTCCTAGAGATTCGAGGAGAAGATGGTCATCATCCTCCGTCCATTTCTGCCAAAAAAAATAGAACAAAAGCGAAGATAATGCAACTGAAAAGACTGAAAAATTAGCATATAATATTTACAGATACTTACATGCGCCATTGAATCGTTTACACTTCTGCTCGTGTTTACACTTCTGCTCGTGTTTTACACTTCTCCTAGACGAGGAAGACACTTATTAAGGAGAGAGATTGGGAGGTGAGAGAGGATGAAGAAGGGGGCAGCTATTTTATAGGCCCCGGATCACTGTTTCCTACTCATCTCTCATCTCATCTCAGAAGAGTTTCCTACTCATCTCTCATCCTACTCATCTCTCATCGTAGCTACTATTCGGTTCTTCTTTTTTTATTTTGTTTTTCTCTTTTCCATGTTGGTCGGCCAAGACAGTGAGTGACCTGGGAATTTTATTATTTTTATACAAATTACCATATAATTTTTATAAACCCTAAACCCTAACCCCTAAACCCTAAACCCCTCGCTTCCGCCGGGATGGGGATGAGGAATCTGGAAACTGGGAGGGGGAGGGGAAGTAGGAAACCGAGCAACGTTATAATAGGATCCCGGATAGATGTTTGGATTTTGGAAATTCTGGTAACTGGATGGACCACCGGGAAAAGTTGGGGTTGATGAATAAGTTGGGGTCGATGAACTATCGAAATTGGTACCCGATTGGTTAGGTGGTTGGTGATAGAAGGGAGGTGGCCGGGGTGCTGATGGCTGTGGAAACACTCTAGCACGGTACTGCTCGTATGTTTGATCCCAGTTTTTATTGTTGTTCATATTTCTAAATTTTCTAAAGTGTTTTTGGAGCTTCTCTTGACTCTCTGATTGGCCGTTCCTCCTCTTGTATATGTTGAAGACGGTTGCCCAGATAATAGGTCCGGCGGGCTGACCCTCCCTAAATTCTCCTAGAGATTCGAGGAGAAGATGGTCATCATCCTCCGTCCATTTCTGCCAAAAAAAAATAGAACAAAAGCGAAGATAATGCAACTGAAAAGACTGAAAAATTAGCATATAATATTTACAAATACTTACGTGCGCCATTGAATCGTTTACACTTCTGCTCGTGTTTACACTTCTGCCCGTGTTTTACACTTCTCCTAGACGAGGAAGACACTTATTAAGGAGAGAGATTGGGAGGTGAGAGAGGATGAAGAAGGGGGCAGCTGTTTTATAGGCCCCGGATCCCTGTTTCCTACTCATCTCTCATCTCATCTCAGAAGAGTTTCCTACTCATCTCTCATCCTACTCATCTCTCATCGTAGCTACTATTCGGTTCTTCTTTTTTTATTTTGTTTTTCTCTTTTCCATGTTGGTCGGCCAAGACAGTGAGTGACCTGGGAATTTTATTATTTTTATACAAATTAGCATATAATTTTTATAAACCCTAAACCCTAAACCCTAAACCCTAAACACTAACCCCTAAACCCGTAAACCCTAAACCCTAACCCCTAAACCCTAAACCCCTCGCTTCCGCCGGGATGGGGATGAGGAATCTGGAAACTGGGAGGGGGAGGGGAAGTAGGAAACCGAGCAACGTTATAATAGGATCCCGAATAGATGTTTGGATTTTGGAAATTCTGTTAACTGGATGGACCACCGGGAAAAGTTGGGGTCGATGAACTATCGAAATTGGTACCCGATTGGTTAGGTGGTTGGTGATAGAAGGGAGGTGGTCGGGGTGCTGATGGCTGTGGAAACACTCTAGCACGGTACTGCTCGTATGTTTCATCCCAGTTTTTATTGTTGTTCATATTTCTAAATTTTCTAAAGTGTTTTTGGAGCTTCTCTTGATTCTCTGATTGGCCGTTCCTCCTTTTGTATATGTTGAAGACGGTTGCCCAGATAATAGGTCCGGCGGGCTGACCCTCCCTAAATTCTCCTAGAGATTCGAGGAGAAGATGGTCATCATCCTCCATCCATTTCTGCCAAAAAAAATAGAACAAAAGCGAAGATAATGCAACTGAAAAGACTGAAAAATTAGCATATAATATTTAAAAATACTTACGTGCGCCATTGAATCGTTTACACTTCTGCTCGTGTTTTACACTTCTCCTAGACGAGGAAGACACTTATTAAGGAGAGAGATTGGGAGGTGAGAGAGGATGAAGAAGGGGGCAGCTATTTTATAGGCCCCGGATCACTGTTTCCTACTCATCTCTCATCTCATCTCAGAAGAGTTTCCTACTCATCTCTCATCCTACTCATCTCTCATCATAGCTACTATTCGGTTCTTCTTTTTTTATTTTGTTTTTCTCTTTTCCATGTTGGTCGGCCAAGACAGTGAGTGACCTGGGAATTTTATTATTTTTTTACAAATTAGCATATAATTTTTATAAACCCTAAACCCTAACCCCTAAACCCTAAACCCCTCGCTTCCGCCGGGATGGGGATGAGGAATCTGGAAACTGGGAGGGGGAGGGGAAGTAGGAAACCGAGCAACGTTATAATAGGATCCCGGATAGATGTTTCGATTTTGGAAATTCTGGTAACTGGATGGACCACCGGGAAAAGTTGGGGTTGATGAATAAGTTGGGGTCGATGAACTATCGAAATTGGTACCCGATTGGTTAGGTGGTTGGTGATAGAAGGGAGGTGGCCGGGGTGCTGATGGCTGTGGAAACACTCTACCACGGTACTGCTCGTATGTTTGATCCCAGTTTTTATTGTTGTTCATATTTCTAAATTTTCTAAAGTGTTTTTGGAGCTTCTCTTGACTCTCTGATTGGCCGTTCCTCCTCTTGTATATGTTGAAGACGGTTGCCCAGATAATAGGTCCGGCGGGCTGACCCTCCCTAAATTCTCCTAGAGATTCGAGGAGAAGATGGTCATCATCCTCCGTCCATTTCTGCCAAAAAAAATAGAACAAAAGCGAAGATAATGCAACTGAAAAGACTGAAAAATTAGCATATAATATTTACAAATACTTACGTGCGCCATTGAATCGTTTACACTTCTGCTCGTGTTTTACACTTCTCCTAGACGAGGAAGACACTTATTAAGGAGAGAGATTGGGAGGTGAGAGAGGATGAAGAAGGGGCAGCTATTTTATAGGCCCCGGATCCCTGTTTCCTACTCATCTCTCATCTCATCTCAGAAGAGTTTCCTACTCATCTCTCATCCTACTCATCTCTCATCGTAGCTACTATTCGGTTCTTCTTTTTTTATTTTGTTTTTCTCTTTTCCATGTTGGTCGGCCAAGACAGTGAGTGACCTGGGAATTTTATTATTTTTATACAAATTAGCATATAATTTTTATAAACCCTAAACCCTAAACCCTAAACCCTAACCCCTAAATCCCTAAACCCTAAACCCTAAACCCTAAACCCCTCGCTTCCGCCGGGATGGGGATGAGAAACCTGGAAACTGGGAGGGGGAGGGGAAGTAGGAAACCGAGCAACGTTATAATAGGATCCTGAATAGATGTTTGGATTTTGGAAATTCTGGTAACTGGATGGACCACCGGGAAAAGTTGGGGTTGATGAATAAGTTGGGGTCGATGAACTATTGAAATTGGTACCCGATTGGTTAGGTGGTTGGTGATAGAAGGGAGGTGGCCGGGGTGCTGATGGCTGTGGAAACACTCTAGCACGGTACTGCTCGTATGTTTGATCCCAGTTTTTATTGTTGTTCATATTTCTAAATTTTTTAAAGTGTTTTTGGAGCTTCTCTTGACTCTCTGATTGGCCGTTCCTCCTCTTGTATATGTTGAAGACGGTTGCCCAGATAATAGGTCCGGCGGGCTGACCCTCCCTAAATTCTCCTAGAGATTCGAGGAGAAGATGGTCATCATCCTCCGTCCATTTCTGCCAAAAAAAATAGAACAAAAGCGAAGATAATGCAACTGAAAAGACTGAAAAATTAGCATATAATATTTACAAATACTCACGTGCGCCATTGAATCGTTTACACTTCTGCTCGTGTTTACACTTCTGCTCGTGTTTTACACTTCTCCTAGACGAGGAAGACACTTATTAAGGAGAGAGATTGGGAGGTGAGAGAGGATGAAGAAGGGGGCAGCTATTTTATAGGCCCCGGATCCCTGTTTCCTACTCATCTCTCATCTCATCTCAGATGAGTTTCCTACTCATCTCTCATCCTACTCATCTCTCATCGTAGCTACTAATCGGTTCTTCTTTTTTTATTTTGTTTTTCTCTTTTCCATGTTGGTCGGCCAAGACAGTGAGTGACCTGGGAATTTTATTATTTTTATACAAATTAGCATATAATTTTTATAAACCTTAAACCCTAAACCCTAACCCCTAAACCCCTAAACCCTAAACCCTAACCCCTAAACCCTAAACCCTAAACCATAAACCCCTCGCTTCCGCCGGGATGGGGATGAGGAATCTGGAAACTGGGAGGGGGAGGGGAAGTAGGAAACCGAGCAACGTTATAATAGGATCCCGAATAGATGTTTGGATTTTGGAAATTCTGGTAACTGGATGGACCACCGGGAAAAGTTGGGGTCGATGAACTATCGAAATTGGTACCCGATTGGTTAGGTGGTTGGTGATAGAAGGGAGGTGGTCGGGGTGCTGATGGCTGTGGAAACACTCTAGCACGGTACTGCTCGTATGTTTGATCCCAGTTTTTATTGTTGTTCATATTTCTAAATTTTCTAAAGTGCTTTTGGAGCTTCTCTTGACTCTCTGATTGGCCGTTCCTCCTCTTGTATATGTTGAAGACGGTTGCCCAGATAATAGGTCCGGCGGGCTGACCCTCCCTAAATTCTCCTAGAGATTCGAGGAGAAGATGGTCATCATCCTCCGTCCATTTCTGCCAAAAAAAATAGAACAAAAGCGAAGATAATGCAACTGAAAAGACTGAAAAATTAGCATATAATATTTAAAAATACTTACGTGCGCCATTGAATCGTTTACACTTCTGCTCGTGTTTTACACTTCTCCTAGACGAGGAAGACACTTATTAAGGAGAGAGATTGGGAGGTGAGAGAGGATGAAGAAGGGGGCAGCTATTTTATAGGCCCCGGATCCCTGTTTCCTACTCATCTCTCATCTCATCTCAGAAGAGTTTCCTACTCATCTCTCATCCTACTCATCTCTCATCGTAGCTACTATTCGGTTCTTCTTCTTTTATTTTGTTTTTCTTTTTTCCATGTTGGTCGACCAAGACAGTGAGTGACCTGGGAATTTTATTATTTTTATACAAATTAGCATATAATTTTTATAAACCCTAAACCCTAAACCCTAACCCCTAAACCCCTAAACCATAAAGCCTAACCCCTAAACCCTAAACCCTAAACCCCTCGCTTCCGCCGGGATGGGGATGAGGAATCTGGAAACTGGGAGGGGGAGGGGAAGTAGGAAACCGAGCAATGTTATAATAGGATCCCGAATAGATGTTTGGATTTTGGAAATTCTGGTAACTGGATGGACCACCGGGAAAAGTTGGGGTCTATGAACTATCGAAATTGGTACCCGATTGGTTAGGTGGTTGGTGATAGAAGGGAGGTGGTCGGGGTGCTGATGGCTGTGGAAACACTCTAGCACGGTACTGCTCGTATGTTTGATCCCAGTTTTTATTGTTGTTCATATTTCTAAATTTTCTAAAGTGTTTTTGGATCTTCTCTTGATTCTCTGATTGGCCGTTCCTCCTCTTGTATATGTTGAAGACGGTTGCCCAGATAATAGGTCCGGCGGGCTGACCCTCCCTAAATTCTCCTAGAGATTCGAGGAGAAGATGGTCATCATCCTCCGTCCATTTCTGCCAAAAAAAATAGAACAAAAGCGAAGATAATGCAACTGAAAAGACTGAAAAATTAGCATATAATATTTACAAATACTTACGTGCGCCATTGAATCGTTTACACTTCTGCTCGTGTTTTACACTTCTCCTAGACGAGGAAGACACTTATTAAGGAGAGAGATTGGGAGGTGAGAGAGGATGAAGAAGGGGGCAGCTATTTTATAGCCCCGGATCCCTGTTTCCTACTCATCTCTCATCTCATCTCAGAAGAGTTTCCTACTCATCTCTCATCCTACTCATCTCTCATCGTAGCTACTATTCGGTTCTTCTTTTTTTATTTTGTTTTTCTCTTTTCCATGTTGGTCGGCCAAGACAGTGAGTGACCTAGGAATTTTATTATTTTTATACAAATTAGCATATAATTTTTATAAACCCTAAACCCTAACCCCTAAACCCCTAAACCCTAAACCCTAACCCCTAAACCCCTAAACCCTAAACCCTAACCCCTAAACCCTCAACCCCTCGCTTCCGCCGGGATGGGGATGAGGAATCTGGAAACTGGGAGGGGGAGGGGAAGTAGGAAACCGAGCAACGTTATAATAGGATCCCGAATAGATGTTTGGATTTTGGAAATTCTGGTAACTGGATGGACCACCGGGAAAAGTTGGGGTTGATGAATAAGTTGGGGTCGATGAACTATCGAAATTGGTACCCGATTGGTTAGGTGGTTGGTGATAGAAGGGAGGTGGTCGGGGTGCTGATGGCTGTGGAAACACTCTAGCACGGTACTGCTCGTATGTTTGATCCCAGTTTTTATTGTTGTTCATATTTCTAAATTTTCTAAAGTGTTTTTGGAGCTTCTCTTGATTCTCTGATTGGCCGTTCCTCCTTTTGTATATGTTGAAGACGGTTGCCCAGATAATAGGTCCGGCGGGCTGACCCTCCCTAAATTCTCCTAGAGATTCGAGGAGAAGATGGTCATCATCCTCCGTCCATTTCTGCCAAAAAAAATAGAACAAAAGCGAAGATAATGCAACTGAAAAGACTGAAAAATTAGCATATAATATTTAAAAATACTTACGTGCGCCATTGAATCGTTTACACTTCTGCTCGTGTTTTACACTTCTCCTAGACGAGGAAGACACTTATTAAGGAGAGAGATTGGGAGGTGAGAGAGGATGAAGAAGGGGGCAGCTATTTTATAGGCCCCGGATCCCTGTTTCCTACTCATCTCTCATCTCATCTCAGAAGAGTTTCCTACTCATCTCTCATCCTACTCGTCTCTCATCGTAGCTACTATTCGGTTCTTCTTTTTTTATTTTGTTTTTCTCTTTTCCATGTTGGTCGGCCAAGACAGTGAGTGACCTGGGAATTTTATTATTTTTATAAAATTAGCATATAATTTTTATAAACCCTAAACCCTAAACCCTAACCCCTAAACCCCTAAACCCTAAACCCTAACCCCTAAACCCTAAACCCTAAACCCCTCGCTTCCGCCGGGATGAGGATGAGGAATCTGGAAACTGGGAGGGGGAGGGGAAGTAGGAAACCGAGCAACGTTATAATAGGATCCCGGATAGATGTTTGGATTTTGGAAATTCTGGTAACTGGATGGACCACCGGGAAAAGTTGGGGTTGATGAATAAGTTGGGGTCGATGAACTATCGAAATTGGTACCCGATTGGTTAGGTGGTTGGTGATAGAAGGGAGGTGGCCGGGGTGCTGATGGCTGTGGAAACACTCTAGCACGGTACTGCTCGTATGTTTGATCCCAGTTTTTATTGTTGTTCATATTTCTAAATTTTCTAAAGTGTTTTTGGAGCTTCTCTTGACTCTCTGATTGGCCGTTCCTCCTCTTGTATATGTTGAAGACGGTTGCCCAGATAATAGGTCCGGCGGGCTGACCCTCCCTAAATTCTCCTAGAGATTCGAGGAGAAGATGGTCATCATCCTCCGTCCATTTCTGCCAAAAAAAATAGAACAAAAGCGAAGATAATGCAACTGAAAAGACTGAAAAATTAGCATATAATATTTACAAACACTTACATGCGCCATTGAATGGTTTACACTTCTGCTCGTGTTTACACTTCTGCTCGTGTTTTACACTTCTCCTAGACGAGGAAGACACTTATTAAGGAGAGAGATTGGGAGGTGAGAGAGGATGAAGAAGGGGGCAGCTATTTTATAGGCCCCGGATCACTGTTTCCTACTCATCTCTCATCTCATCTCAGAAGAGTTTCCTACTCATCTCTCATCCTACTCATCTCTCATCGTAGCTACTATTCGGTTCTTCTTTTTTTATTTTGTTTTTCTCTTTTCCATGTTGGTCGGCCAAGACAGTGAGTGACCTGGGAATTTTATTATTTTTATACAAATTAGCATATAATTTTTATAAACCCTAAACCCTAACCCCTAAACCCTAAACCCCTCGCTTCCGCCGGGATGGGGATGAGGAATCTGGAAACTGGGAGGGGGAGGGGAAGTAGGAAACCGAGCAACGTTATAATAGGATCCCGGATAGATGTTTGGATTTTGGAAATTCTGGTAACTGGATGGACCACCGGGAAAAGTTGGGGTTGATGAATAAGTTGGGGTCAATGAACTATCGAAATTGGTACCCGATTGGTTAGGTGGTTGGTGATAGAAGGGAGGTGGCCGGGGTGCTGATGGCTGTGGAAAGACTCTAGCACGGTACTGCTCGTATGTTTGATCCTAGTTTTTATTGTTGTTCATATTTCTAAATTTTCTAAAGTGTTTTTGGAGCTTCTCTTGACTCTCTGATTGGCCGTTCCTCCTCTTGTATATGTTGAAGACGGTTGCCCAGATAAAAGGTCCGGCGGGCTGACCCTCCCTAAATTCTCCTAGAGATTCGAGGAGAAGATGGTCATCATCCTCCGTCCATTTCTGCCAAAAAAAATAGAACAAAAGCGAAGATAATGCAACTGAAAAGACTGAAAAATTAGCATATAATATTTACAAATACTTACGTGCGCCATTGAATCGTTTACACTTCTGCTCGTGTTTACACTTCTGCTCGTGTTTTACACTTCTCCTAGACGAGGAAGACACTTATTAAGGAGAGAGATTGGGAGGTGAGAGAGGATGAAGAAGGGGGCAGCTATTTTATAGGCCCCGGATCCCTGTTTCCTACTCATCTCTCATCGTAGCTACTATTCGGTTCTTCTTTTTTTATTTTGTTTTTCTCTTTTCCATGTTGGTCGGCCAAGACAGTGAGTGACCTGGGAATTTTATTATTTTTATACAAATTAGCATATAATTTTTATAAACCCTAAACCCTAAACCCTCACCCCTAAACCCTAACCCCTAAACCCTAAACCCCTCGCTTCCGCCGGGATGGGGATGAGGAATCTGGAAACTGGGAGGGGGAGGGGAAGTAGGAAACCGAGCAACGTTATAATAGGATCCCGAATAGATGTTTGGATTTTGGAAATTCTGGTAACTCGATTGACCACCGGGAAAAGTTGGGGTCGATGAACTATCGAAATTGGTACCCGATTGGTTAGGTGGTTGGTGATAGAAGGGAGGTGGTCGGGGTGCTGATGGCTGTGGAAACACTCTAGCACGGTACTGCTCGTATGTTTGATCCCAGTTTTTATTGTTGTTCATATTTCTAAATTTTCTAAAGTGTTTTTGGAGCTTCTCTTGATTCTCTGATTGGCCGTTACTCCTCTTGTATATGTTGAAGACGGTTGCCCAGATAATAGGTCCGGCGGGCTAACCCTCCCTAAATTCTCCTAGAGATTCGAGGAGAAGATGGTCATCAATCTCCGTCCATTTCTGCCAAAAAAATAGAACAAAAGCGAAGATAATGCAACTGAAAAGACTGAAAAATTAGCATATAATATTTAAAAATACTTACGTGCGCCATTGAATCATTTACACTTCTGCTCGTGTTTTACACTTCTCCTAGACGAGGAAGACACTTATTAAGGAGAGAGATTGGGAGGTGAGAGAGGATGAAGAAGGGGGCAGCTATTTTATAGGCCCCGGATCCCTGTTTCCTACTCATCTCTCATCTCATCTCAGAAGAGTTTCCTACTCATCTCTCATCCTACTCATCTCTCATCGTAGCTACTATTCGGTTCTTCTTCTTTTATTTTGTTTTTCTTTTTTCCATGTTGGTCGACCAAGACAGTGAGTGACCTGGGAATTTTATTATTTTTATACAAATTAGCATATAATTTTTATAACCCCTAAACCCTAAACCCTAACCCCTAAACCCCTAAACCATAAAGCCTAACCCCTAAACCCTAAACCCTAAACCCCTCGCTTCCGCCGGGATGGGGATGAGGAATCTGGAAACTGGGAGGGGGAGGGGAAGTAGGAAACCGAGCAATGTTATAATAGGATCCCGAATAGATGTTTGGATTTTGGAAATTCTGGTAACTGGATGGACCACCGGGAAAAGTTGGGGTCGATGAACTATCGAAATTGGTACCCGATTGGTTAGGTGGTTGGTGATAGAAGGGAGGTGGTCGGGGTGCTGATGGCTGTGGAAACACTCTAGCACGGTACTGCTCGTATGTTTGATCCCAGTTTTTATTGTTGTTCATATTTCTAAATTTTCTAAAGTGTTTTTGGAGCTTCTCTTGATTCTCTGATTGGCCGTTCCTCCTCTTGTATATGTTGAAGACGGTTGCCCAGATAATAGGTCCGGCGGGCTGACCCTCCCTAAATTCTCCTAGAGATTCGAGGAGAAGATGGTCATCATCCTCCGTCCATTTCTGCCAAAAAAAATAGAACAAAAGCGAAGATAATGCAACTGAAAAGGCTGAAAAATTAGCATATAATATTTAAAAATACTTACGTGCGCCATTGAATCGTTTACACTTCTGCTCGTGTTTTACACTTCTCCTAGACGAGGAAGACACTTATTAAGGAGAGAGATTGGGAGGTGAGAGAGGATGAAGAAGGGGGCAGCTATTTTATAGGCCCCGGATCCCTGTTTCCTACTCATCTCTCATCTCATCTCAGAAGAGTTTCCTACTCATCTCTCATCCTACTCATCTCTCATCGTAGCTACTATTCGGTTCTTCTTCTTTTATTTTGTTTTTCTTTTTTCCATGTTGGTCGACCAAGACAGTGAGTGACCTGGGAATTTTATTATTTTTATACAAATTAGCATATAATTTTTATAAACCCTAAACCCTAAACCCTAACCCCTAAACCCCTAAACCATAAAGCCTAACCCCTAAACCCTAAACCCTAAACCCCTCGCTTCCGCCGGGATGGGGATAAGGAATCTGGAAACTGGGAGGGGGAGGGGAAGTAGGAAACCGAGCAATGTTATAATAGGATCCCGAATAGATGTTTGGATTTTGGAAATTCTGGTAACTGGATGGACCACCGGGAAAAGTTGGGGTCGATGAACTATCGAAATTGGTACCCGATTGGTTAGGTGGTTGGTGATAGAAGGGAGGTGGTCGGGGTGCTGATGGCTGTGGAAACACTCTAGCACGGTACTGCTCGTATGTTTGATCCCAGTTTTTATTGTTGTTCATATTTCTAAATTTTCTAAAGTGTTTTTGGAGCTTCTCTTGATTCTCTGATTGGCCGTTCCTCCTCTTGTATATGTTGAAGACGGTTGCCCAGATAATAGGTCCGGCGGGCTGACCCTCCCTAAATTCTCCTAGAGATTCGAGGAGAAGATGGTCATCATCCTCCGTCCATTTCTGCCAAAAAAAATAGAACAAAAGCTAAGATAATGCAACTGAAAAGACTGAAAAATTAGCATATAATATTTACAAATACTTACGTGCGCCATTGAATCGTTTACACTTCTGCTCGTGTTTTACACTTCTCCTAGACGAGGAAGACACTTATTAAGGAGAGAGATTGGGAGGTGAGAGAGGATGAAGAAGGGGGCAGCTATTTTATAGGCCCCGGATCCCTGTTTCCTACTCATCTCTCATCTCATCTCAGAAGAGTTTCCTACTCATCTCTCATCCTACTCATCTCTCATCGTAGCTACTATTCGGTTCTTCTTTTTTTATTTTGTTTTTCTCTTTTCCATGTTGGTCGGCCAAGACAGTGAGTGACCTAGGAATTTTATTATTTTTATACAAATTAGCATATAATTTTTATAAACCCTAAACCCTAACCCCTAAACCCCTAAACCCTAAACCCTAACCCCTAAACCCCTAAACCCTAAACCCTAACCCCTAAACCCTCAACCCCTCGCTTCCGCCGGGATGGGGATGAGGAATCTGGAAACTGCGAGGGGGAGGGGAAGTAGGAAACCGAGCAACGTTATAATAGGATCCCGAATAGATGTTTGGATTTTGGAAATTCTGGTAACTGGATGGACGACCGGGAAAAGTTGGGGTTGATGAATAAGTTGGGGTCGATGAACTATCGAAATTGGTACCCGATTGGTTAGGTGGTTGGTGATAGAAGGGAGGTGGTCGGGGTGCTGATGGCTGTGGAAACACTCTAGCACGGTACTGCTCGTATGTTTGATCCCAGTTTTTATTGTTGTTCATATTTCTAAATTTTCTAAAGTGTTTTTGGAGCTTCTCTTGATTCTCTGATTGGCCGTTCCTTCTCTTGTATATGTTGAAGACGGTTGCCCAGATAATAGGTCCGGCGGGCTGACCCTCCCTAAATTCTCCTAGAGATTCGAGGAGAAGATGGTCATCATCCTCCGTCCATTTCTGCCAAAAAAAATAGAACAAAAGCGAAGATAATGCAACTGAAAAGACTGAAAAATTAGCATATAATATTTACAAATACTTACGTGCGCCATTGAATCGTTTACACTTCTGCTCGTGTTTTACACTTCTCCTAGACGAGGAAGACACTTATTAAGGAGAGAGATTGGGAGGTGAGAGAGGATGAAGAAGGGGGCAGCTATTTTATAGGCCCCGGATCCCTGTTTCCTACTCATCTCTCATCTCATCTCAGAAGAGTTTCCTACTCATCTCTCATCCTACTCATCTCTCATCGTAGCTACTATTCGGTTCTTCTTTTTTTATTTTGTTTTTCTCTTTTCCATGTTGGTCGGCCAAGACAGTGAGTGACCTAGGAATTTTATTATTTTTATACAAATTAGCATATAATTTTTATAAACCCTAAACCCTAACCCCTAAACCCCTAAACCCTAAACCCTAACCCCTAAACCCCTAAACCCTAAACCCTAACCCCTAAACCCTCAACCCCTCGCTTCCGCCGGGATGGGGATGAGGAATCTGGAAACTGGGAGGGGGAGGGGAAGTAGGAAACCGAGCAACGTTATAATAGGATCCCGAATAGATGTTTGGATTTTGGAAATTCTGGTAACTGGATGGACGACCGGGAAAAGTTGGGGTTGATGAATAAGTTGGGGTCGATGAACTATCGAAATTGGTACCCGATTGGTTAGGTGGTTGGTGATAGAAGGGAGGTGGTCGGGGTGCTGATGGCTGTGGAAACACTCTAGCACGGTACTGCTCGTGTTTACACTTCTGCTCGTGTTTTACACTTCTCCTAGACGAGGAAGACACTTATTAAGGAGAGAGATTGGGAGGTGAGAGAGGATGAAGAAGGGGGCAGCTATTTTATAGGCCCCGGATCCCTGTTTCCTACTCATCTCTCATCTCATCTCAGAAGAGTTTCCTACTCATCTCTCATCCTACTCATCTCTCATCGTAGCTACTATTCGGTCTTCTTTTTTTATTTTGTTTTTCTCTTTTCCATGTTGGTCGGCCAAGACAGTGAGTGACCTAGGAATTTTATTATTTTTATACAAATTAGCATATAATTTTTATAAACCCTAAACCCTAACCCCTAAACCCTAAACCCTAAACCCTAACCCCTAAACCCTAAACCCCTCGCTTCCGCCGGGATGGGGATGAGGAATCTGGAAACTGGGAGGGGGAGGGGAAGTAGGAAACCGAGCAACGTTATAATAGGATCCCGAATAGATGTTTGGATTTTGGAAATTCTGGTAACTGGATGGACCACCGGGAAAAGTTGGGGTTGATGAATAAGTTGGGGTCGATGAACTATCGAAATTGGTACCCGATTGGTTAGGTGGTTGGTGATAGAAGGGAGGTGGCCGGGGTGCTGATGGCTGTGGAAACACTCTAGCACGGTACTGCTCGTATGTTTGATCCCAGTTTTTATTGTTGTTCATATTTCTAAATTTTCTAAAGTGTTTTTGGAGCTTCTCTTGATTCTCTGATTGGTCGTTCCTCCTCTTGTATATGTTGAAGACGGTTGCCCAGATAATAGGTCCGGCGGGCTGACCCTCCCTAAATTCTCCTAGAGATTCGAGGAGAAGATGGTCATCATCCTCCGTCCATTTCTGCCAAAAAAAATAGAACAAAAGCGAAGATAATGCAACTGAAAAGACTGAAAAATTAGCATATAATATTTACAAATACTTACGTGCGCCATTGAATCGTTTACACTTCTGCTCGTGTTTACACTTCTGCTCGTGTTTACACTTCTGCTCGTGTTTTACACTTCTCCTAGACGAGGAAGACACTTATTAAGGAGAGAGATTGGGAGGTGAGAGAGGATGGAGAAGGGGGCAGCTATTTTATAGGCCCCGGATCCCTGTTTCCTACTCATCTCTCATCGTAGCTACTATTCGGTTCTTCTTTTTTTATTTTGTTTTTCTCTTTTCCATGTTGGTCGGCCAAGACAGTGAGTGACCTGGGAATTTTATTATTTTTATACAAATTAGCATATAATTTTTATAAACCCTAAACTCTAAACCCTCACCCCTAAACCCCTAAACCCTAAACCCTAACCCCTAAACCCTAAACCCCTCGCTTCCGCCGGGATGGGGATGAGGAATCTGGAAAGTGGGAGGGGGAGGGGAAGTAGGAAACCGAGCAACGTTATAATAGGATCCCGAATAGATGTTTGGATTTTGGAAATTCTGGTAACTCGATGGACCACCGGGAAAAGTTGGGGTCGATGAACTATCGAAATTGGTACCCGATTGGTTAGGTGGTTGGTGATAGAAGGGAGGTGGTCGGGGTGCTGATGGCTGTGGAAACACTCTAGCACGGTACTGCTCGTATGTTTGATCCCAGTTTTTATTGTTGTTCATATTTCTAAATTTTCTAAAGTGTTTTTGGTGCTTCTCTTGATTCTCTGATTGGCCGTTACTCCTCTTGTATATGTTGAAGACGGTTGCCCAGATAATAGGTCCGGCGGGCTAACCCTCCCTAAATTCTCCTAGAGATTCGAGGAGAAGATGGTCATCAATCTCCGTCCATTTCTGCCAAAAAAATAGAACAAAAGCGAAGATAATGCAACTGAAAAGACTGAAAAATTAGCATATAATATTTACAACTACTTACGTGCGCCATTGAATCGTTTACACTTCTGCTCGTGTTTACACTTCTGCTCGTGTTTTACACTTCTCCTAGACGAGGAAGACACTTATTAAGGAGAGAGATTGGGAGGTGAGAGAGGATGAAGAAGGGGGCAGCTATTTTATAGGCCCCGGATCCCTGTTTCCTACTCATCTCTCATCTCATCTCAGAAGAGTTTCCTACTCATCTCTCATCCTACTCATCTCTCATCGTAGCTACTATTCGGTCTTCTTTTTTTATTTTCTTTTTCTCTTTTCCATGTTGGTCGGCCAAGACAGTGAGTGACCTGGGAATTTTATTATTTTTATACAAATTAGCATATAATTTTTATAAACCCTAAACCCTAAACCCTAACCCCTAAACCCTAAACCCTAACCCCGAAACCCTAAACCCTAAACCCCTCGCTTCCGCCGGGATGGGGATGAGGAATCTGGAAACTGGGAGGGGGGGGGGAAGTAGGAAACCGAGCAACGTTATAATAGGATCCCGAATAGATGTTTGGATTTTGGAAATTCTGGTAACTGGATGGACCACCGGGAAAAGTTGGGGTTGATGAATAAGTTGGGGTCGATGAACTATTGAAATTGGTACCCGATTGGTTAGGTGGTTGGTGGTAGAAGGGAGGTGGCCGGGGTGCTGATGGCTGTGGAAACACTCTAGCACGGTACTGCTCGTATGTTTGATCCCAGTTTTTATTGTTGTTCATATTTCTAAATTTTCTAAAGTGTTTTTGGAGCTTCTCTTGACTCTCTGATTGGCCGTTCCTCCTCTTGTATATGTTGAAGACGGTTGCCACAGATAATAGGTCCGGCGGGCTGACCCTCCCTAAATTCTCCTAGAGATTCGAGGAGAAGATGGTCATCATCCTCCGTCCATTTCTGCCAAAAAAAATAGAACAAAAGCGAAGATAATGCAACTGAAAAGACTGAAAAATTAGCATATAATATTTACAAATACTCACGTGCGCCATTGAATCGTTTACACTTCTGCTCGTGTTTACACTTCTGCTCGTGTTTTACACTTCTCCTAGACGAGGAAGACACTTATTAAGGAGAGAGATTGGGAGGTGAGAGAGGATGAAGAAGGGGGCAGCTATTTTATAGGCCCCGGATCCTTGTTTCCTACTCATCTCTCATCTCATCTCAGAAGAGTTTCCTACTCATCTCTCATCCTACTCATCTCTCATCGTAGCTACTATTCGGTTCTTCTTTTTTTATTTTGTTTTTCTCTTTTCCATGTTGGTCGGCCAAGACAGTGAGTGACCTGGGAATTTTATTATTTTTATACAAATTAGCATATAATTTTTATAAACCCTAAACCCTAACCCCTAAACCCTAAACCCTAAACCCTAACCCCTAAACCCTAAACCCTAAACCCCTCGCTTCCGCCGGGATGGGGATGAGGAATCTGGAAACTGGGAGGGGGAGGGGAAGTAGGAAACCGAGCAACGTTATAATAGGATCCCGAATAGATGTTTGGATTTTGGAAATTCTGGTAACTGGATGGACCACCGGGAAAAGTTGGGGTTGATGAATAAGTTGGGGTCGATGAACTATCGAAATTGGTACCCGATTGGTTAGGTGGTTGGTGATAGAAGGGAGGTGGCCGGGGTGCTGATGGCTGTGGAAACACTCTAGCACGGTACTGCTCGTATGTTTGATCCCAGTTTTTATTGTTGTTCATATTTCTAAATTTTCTAAAGTGTTTTTGGAGCTTCTCTTGATTCTCTGATTGGTCGTTCCTCCTCTTGTATATGTTGAAGACGGTTGCCCAGATAATAGGTCCGGCGGGCTGACCCTCCCTAAATTCTCCTAGAGATTCGAGGAGAAGATGGTCATCATCCTCCGTCCATTTCTGCCAAAAAAAATAGAACAAAAGCGAAGATAATGCAACTGAAAAGACTGAAAAATTAGCATATAATATTTACAAATACTTACGTGCGCCATTGAATCGTTTACACTTCTGCTCGTGTTTACACTTCTGCTCGTGTTTACACTTCTGCTCGTGTTTTACACTTCTCCTAGACGAGGAAGACACTTATTAAGGAGAGAGATTGGGAGGTGAGAGAGGATGGAGAAGGGGGCAGCTATTTTATAGGCCCCGGATCCCTGTTTCCTACTCATCTCTTATCTCATCTCAGAAGAGTTTCCTACTCATCTCTCATCCTACTCATCTCTCATCCTAGCTACTATTCGGTTCTTCTTTTTTTATTTTGTTTTTCTCTTTTCCATGATGGTCGGCCAAGACAGTGAGTGACCTTGGAATTTTATTATTTTTATAAAAATTACACTTTACACCTTCTAACTCAATCACCTTGTTCGTTTGGCTCTTGGAAACCGGTTTTTGAGACCTGGTTTTGTTCTGTTTCCCAAAATATCTCTCTGAGTTGATGTGACTGAAGTCAAAAAAGTAACATTAGCGACTTTTGGCGAGCTTCATCCGGAAAAAGAAAAGAACAATGATAGGTACACATCCTCTCAACCACTCCCTACCACACCCTCTCTCACATGTGTAGTGGGGCCCATTGGGACCCACCGGGTGAGCCCCACCACACATGTGAGAGAGGGTGTGGTGGGCAAGGATGGAGCCAGGGGGGACAAGTGGTGGCGGCCGCCACCACAAAGATTTAAAAAAATACAATTATTACATAGAAAATAGATTTTTATCCCAAAATTATATAGACTCGCCACCACTAAATTTTTATGTTATTATAGTTTTTCATAGAGTGGATGAATATTCGTAATGCAGTTAGTCTTTTTAGTTTCTAAGTACATATTTTTGCCACCACAAAGGTAAAATCCTGGCTCCGTCCCTGGCGGTGGGGAGTGGTTGAGAGGGAATGTACCTATCATTTTTTAAAAGAAAAGGAAAAAGTAAAAAAGATTGTAACGACTAATTGTAATTGCAGTGAGAGAGATAGGGGAGGACAGTAATAATTAAATATGGAGGAAAATAATTAAATATGGAGGGATCCACAGTATATGACAATTAGAGGGCTTCAAAAGAGAGGGCTTCAGACCTGGTTTTCACAAAAAGGTTTTAAAATTATTCTCACAAAATTTTGTGGGTCCTAAAATTTTGTGGCAATTCTTCCCATAAAATTTTGTCTCCTTCCCATCTCTCTAATTTATTCTTAAAATAATTTATTATGGATTTTCCTAAAAAATTGAAATTTATTTTTAAAATACTTTATTATGGATTTTTCTAAAAATTTATTTCAATTGCATATATATATATATCTAGCATATATCTAGGGGATTTTTTAGTATTCCTAGGGACTTTTTTACTATTCCTAGATAATTTTAATATTTTTTTACGAGAACTTATAATTTGTCATTCAAGCAAATCAACTCCACAAAATAATCAATTCATCAATTCATCATTATCGTTTTAAGAGCAAACGCTGGGCAATAATCAATTCATCATATCATTTTAAGAGCAAACGCGAAACATGAGCAAAGGCCAAACATGTGAGCAAAGGCCAAACATGTTTTCTGGAATAGTAATTTTGGAAAGACCACATTTTGATTACCTCCTATTAAAAAAATAAACATCATATATGGTCCTAAACTTATGGCCCTAAACAAATTTGCTGTTGAGTTATCTCACACAACGTGAGAGATGAGAGAAAAGAGCCAAGTTGGTGTACGTGAGAGATGAGAGAAAAGAGCCAAGTTGGTGTATATTTTCCCTCTCTCTAACTATTAAACCCTCTCTCGACCTATTAAACCTTAACCAAAGTCTCCTTTTTTCCCGGAATTACTCTTTCCAGGAAATGTGTCCCTTTTTTCTAGAATTACTCTTTCCATAAAATGATTTTGACCTTTTACTCTGAAAATGATTTAATGATAATTTATTTGCTCTTTTTCTCAAAAAATTATACTATTTAGAAGCCTCATTTATCTTTAGAAGCCTCGTATCCACTCCGTAAATTTAATTTTGACTCCACTCCTTAAATTTAATTTTGACTCTTTAGGACTCCCCTTAATATTTTAAGGGGAGATTCTAAGGGGAGATTCTGTAAATGTCCTAAAGAGTCAAAATTAAATTTTAAGGAGTGGATATGAGGGTTCTAAAGATGAATGAGGCTTCTAAATAGTATAAATTACAAAATCTCTCCCATTCCTTATTGTTATTGTAGAGAAGAGAGCTTCTGTTCGAGTTTCTCTAATTCAAGGAAGCATGTGTAACCGGGAAGAGGGTTAATTGGCTTAGAGCAAGAACCAAAATTTTTACAAAATTTAACTTCAAAAATATCTTTTATAAATTAGGAAGAACCAAAATTTTCATCAAATTTAACTTCAAAAACACATTTTATAAATTAGGAACAACCAAAATTATTAGAGTCTCTATTTTAATTTTACTATATTAAAATTATTAGACTCTATTTTTCGGTGGAGTGTACTCCCCTAGACACGTGTGTGGCAAGGCCCCATCTCAGTGCCCCGCTCCTGACACGAGTGCAGCCACCCCTCACTTCTGACGCAAAACCGGAAAAACAATAAAAAAACATTTTGCTGCGTCAAGTATCCGACCAAATTTGGTACGGTATTATAGGAAAAAATAATTTCAACTGTAGCAAAAAATAATTTCAAATAATTTCTGTAGCAAAAAATAATTTCAAATAATTTCGGTACGAAGAATGGAGAGCCTGATTTTTGAATATTTTGGGGTTATAGTTCCTATTTTAACTCAAAAATTAAAATGAGTTAAAATGGGTTAGGGAGTGAGTAACAGTGGCGGGTAGACGTGTCAGATGGGGGGGGGGGGGGGGGGGGGGTGGTGCGGGGCTGGATTGGTGGGTTCCACGAAAAGGGAGATATCTTTCGAGAGAGATATGGGAAAAGATTGAGATTGACTAAGAAGATATTCAAGATTATGTGATACAACTTTTGGGATTGTGCGGGGCTGGATTGGTGGGTTCCACGAAAAGGGAGATATATGGGAAAAGATTGAGATTGACTAAGAAGATATTCAAGATTATGTGATACAACTTTTGGGATTCATCCTGTCGAGTTGGGGTTGCTGCTCGCGCAGATGTTTCCGAAATTTTATTACTCCCTTTGTCCGATAAAGTTGTACTCCCTCCGTCCGGATTTGTTTGTCCACAAACATACTTTTTCAAGTTCAAAAATATTTGTCCATTTTAAAAAGTTAAAGGATAAAGTATGAAGATTTTACCTTTTTGCCCCTTTTCTAAAATTTAAAATAACAACTCAAAAACTAATTTTTTTAAATAATGTGTTTACATTTTTGAATTTTTTTTGCACCGTATTAAAGTTCTCAATGACATCAATCAAACAAGATCCATATTGATAAAAAAATAATTTTTGCAACTACATTATTTTTGAGTTTGAAAATTGCACGTAGTTTCGTAGTGGATTATCAAATTGGAATGGAGGGAGTATTAAATGGAGGGATTGAGGATAAAATAGGAAATTAACAAACTCAAAATGTAATGGAAAAAAAGTTGGAATCCTCAAAACAGACCAACAAATCCGGACGGAGGGAGTAGTAAAGTTGTATCAGTACGAAACTACGAAAAAATAACCTTGTTGCGGAAATAATTTTTTAGTCAATATGCCTGGAAATAATTTTTTAGTCTATGGATCTTATTTGATAGATCTGATCGAGAACTTTTATACGATGCCAAAAAAAATTCAAAAATTATTTTGGTAAATATATTATTTTTTAGTTTAAAATTGCAGGTAGGTAGTTTCGTAATGATACAACTTATGGGACCGAGGGAGTACAAATAAACTAAAAATCAATTCAATATCACAAATCAACTCGATCTATCCTCTATCCAATATGGTTAAACATCTCATCCCAACACAAACAAATAACTTGAAAAAACATAGATTCAGCAATTCAGTATTGGATAGAGGAAACTAAACCCTAAACCCTAAACCCTAAACCCTAAACCCTAAACCCTAAACCCTAAACCCTAAACCCCAACCCCTAAACCCTAAACCCTAAACCCCTAACCCCTAACCCCTAAACCCTATAAAATGTTACAAAGAACATTATAAAATTGCGCAGAAAGTTAAGCAAACTTTATAATGTTACAAAGAACTTGGGTTGGACGAATTATCTGAAGAGGATTGTTTAACAGTATCAAGAGCTCGAAAAATTGAGCGATTTTTATCACAACCTTTTGTTGTATCAGAAGTATTTACCGGTACTGGGGGGAAATATGTTGGTCTAACGGAAACTATTAAAGGCTTTCAATTGATCCTTTTCGGAGAATTAGATGGTCTTCCTGAACAGACCTTTTATTTGGTAAGTAACATCGATGAAGCTACCGCGAAGGCTATGAATTTAGAAATGGAGAACAATTTGAAGAAATGACCTTAAATCTTTGTGTACTGACCCCTAATCGAATTATTTGGGATTCCAAAGTGAAAGAAATCATTTTATCTACTAATAGCGGCCAAATTGAGAGAGAATAACCAGTTAAAAGTCCAAGTACATGTGAAAGTCCAAGTAAGGAGAAAACGGCTTGGATAGACATTGCTTTCTTGTTGGATTCAAGCTGACAACCTGCACGCATGGATCAAGATGGTCTATCAAAATCACAAAACACAGTAATGTTTGACTTAATTTGAGAATAGATTACAAACAAAAAGTTATAAAAAAAAAAAGATAGAAAGAGATGTATCCATATCGTGTCTATAGATATGTGAATACATACATATCTGCATATATAGAATCGCCTCCGCCAATAGATTTCCACCTCACCCCCCAAAAAAAACCTAAGCACCTTACCAAAATTCATGACCCAAGAAACAAATGAGATCCAAAAATGTAGAAGAACATCATACAACGAAGAATCTAAAATTTTTGAATACCTAAACGTCAAACAAACAAAGAGAGAGAAAAGTATATGAGAGAGAGAAACAAACGGAGATCGAGATAAAGAGGATACCTAATCAATTTAGTAAGATTTAGGACTGCATTTTTAGAAGCATGACTGACGAGAGAGAGAAAGAGGGGGGGGGGGGGGAGAGAGATCTCGGCGATCGGTAGTAGTGGACGAAAAAAGAGCCAGTTTGGAGCTCTTGACGGTGTAAAGGGTTGGCGTTCTCCAGAGCTCTGCGCGAGGGAAAAAAGAAAAAAAACAATAAAAAAGTATATATAAAGACCGGAAGAGTTGGCCGAAAGAAATCTCGAAAAGCCATAAATCAACCAAAGTACGGTTCGCTTTTCACAGTGTACAATTCTGGTAAGTCCTTTGCTTTCCAATGTAGAAAAAATTAGCCATTTGCTTTCCAAAGGCCACAAATCAATGAAAAAGTGATCCAAAAGCCACAAATCAAGGAAAAAAGTGAGGATACCGTACGAAGATGATTTCTTGCCTCCCAGAACTCTAAATAACTGTTGGTTAAAAGCCGAATGACTAAAGACGGCAAAATTCCAAAACTAACCCCTAGATTATGTGGCTACTCAAGAAAAAAAAAACAAGGGTGTTTTGGCCCGGAAGTGGCAAAAGTGGCAAGCCAACTTGTGTTCACATGGGCAGATTTTGTGGAGATTTGTACCTTTATCTTTGGCTTCTAGTTTTACTTTTATACCAGACGCATGCTTTCCCCCTCAAAACTAGGAAAATTAAACCATTTTATTTTTTATGTGGAAAGACGATCTCACCCTTCGACATATGTGAAGGACTGTACAATAAGCCAGGGGCAGTTTGGTCCGAAAGTGGAAAAAATGGCAAGCCAATTTGTGTTCTCATATATATAGGGTTAGATAATAATAATAAGGTTTAGAAAAGGTCTCAAATTGAAAATTGAAAATTGAAAATGGAAAATTGAAAATTGAAAATGCAAAAACATAATATGCTTTTCCTTTTCTTTCTTTTTTTCGTATTACTCGATATAGAGGAGGCTCTGTTTGTAGGGATGACAATATCGACCGAACCGACGGGTAACCGAACCGAAATCGATTTTTTTCCCCGAACCGTAACAGATTTTTGGCCCGTGGGTGCGGGTGTGGGTTGGATGGATGGGAAACCGAACGAGTTCGGTTTGGTTATGGGTTCACCTGTAACCCGAACCGGTACCCGACCCGACCCGACCCGACCCGAAACATTGTTAATTACATATTTCCCCCTATATTATTATATATATACATATTACATAAGACCCCCTTATGTATACTTTAAAATTACACTTTGTGTGCATAAATCAGGGCCCTTCAATCTTGATCACACGGTACCCTGATGGAGGAGAAAAAACCCACCAAACGATCACAGCCCTTGGATCGAATCGGACGGTTGAGATTTTAAAAGACTCACACGCGGATCCTTTGCCTTTAAAATAACGGGTCGAAACCCATTCGCGGGTCAAGGGGTTCAATACGGGTAAAAAACTTTCCCAAATCCCTCAGACCAACAACACACGTTCTTACTTCGAAGAGAGAGAAAGAGAGAGGAGAAGAGAGGAACCAGACGACGAAGAAACCCATTCGAAGAAGAAGAAGAAGTCGATCGATTCCGGAGAAGAAGACTTCGCACGGCCAGGTCTCTCTCTTCTTATCGGTTTTGATTTCTAGGGTTTCTTATGCGAACGGTTTTTTTTCGATTTGGAAGACTAGGGTTCGAGCACTGAAAGAAACTCTTTGGGACCATATACAAGAGTTTACTCAAACATCTGTTCAGGTAATCTAGGTTCTTGCCCTTGGTGAGATTTTTTGAAATGAAATCTGTCTTCTTTACTATACACTCACTAGCTAAAACGATGGATTTGCCGTTTGATTGGAATGGTTATTTGTTCCTTGCTCATTCTCTTTTCTTGCTTCGTATTATTCTTTAAGCTGTGTTTCTTTGGAAGATATGGAGAGAGGAGTGAGGGGTTTCAATGGAAAATTGAACCAAATGCAATTATAAGGAATTGATCAAAATTCAAGCTCATCCCCAAGAACTTGGTTAGTTGTTTGGGTTGGTTATACAATATACATGAGGTTTCCTTGATAGAGTTTATGATCACTGTTATTTTAACCCCGAGATGACACCCATTTTTCCTTGATAGAGTTTATGATCACTGTTATATGCTTGAAGCGTATTCATCGTTTTTCTAGAGCTACCAAGTCACCGGAATCTCAGTTTATCAGTACCGTTCATTTTTTGTTAACGGCCAAGATAGCCCCTTGCATACCAGGACCGTTCTTTTTTTTTTTAACGGTCCTGATTCCGGTGAATTTATGTAGACGTAACCCTACACTGAATTAATAAGGGGAATCTCAGTACTCACAGCGAGACTCTAATTCTTGTGGGATTGTTGGTCTTTGATAAATTTTCCACTTTTCAAGCCCTAATTATCGTGGTTTTATGGCTTAGATCAATAATTTAGAGAATTTTCTAATCCGTGTCAATGAACTGTAAATGTGCTTCTTAGTTCTTACTGCTCTTGAATTGAAGTTTGGAGGGTTGTATGGAAGTGAAAATAATTGAGGAAACATAGTTGTTTGTTGACTCTAATTCTTTTTTGTTTGTTGACCTCGAGTTCTTGCGGGTTTGTTGGTCTTTGTCAAAATTTCCAATCAGTTTTTGTTGTTTCTTTATCGTGGGGTTTTGGTTTACATTCATGAAATAGAGAATTTTCTAACCGGGGTCAATTGAACTGTAAATTTGCTTCTTACAGCGCTTGAAAAAAACATTAAGTCAATAAGTCTGCAGTCTGCCTTCTTCTTCAACAACTTTAAGTCAATAAGTCTGCTCCTCGAAGAGCTTATTTCACTAAATTTCACTAAATTTGGAGGAATCACAAATATGGTTCTTCCATTATGTATTCTTCTATGTCCATCATTTGCAAATTCACTAGCTTCTTGAAGAGTTAAAAAGACTCCTCTTGCCCTTGATTCAAGTGGATCTGTTATTTTATCTTTACTAAAATCAACATTGAACCAAATGCAATTATAAGGAATTGATCAAGTATGTCTTTTTAGTATCAAAATTCAAGCTCATCCCCAAGAGCTTATTTCACTGCAGACTGAGGATCTTCCCTACCATTCCTCTCCTCGACCAATAAGTTTACAGAGGACTTCGAGGAGCAGTCAATAAGTTTACAGAGGACTTCGAGAACTTGCCACCGATTGGGTGACCATTTTTCGCCTTTGTGCGGATAGAGTGACAGTTGTTGCGTTATGGAGGAATCACAAATAGATATAATGTCCTCAACCAAGAACGGGAATATCCCATTCTCCAGTTAGTTTTGGTTCCATTATTCCGAGAAACACGCTATTGAGGACCATTGCCCCAAAGGATGGACTTTGTAATGGCACAAGGATGATGGTTGTTAGGTGCGGGTCTCGAATTATTGAAGTTAAAATCTTAACTAGCGAAAAATTTGGCACTTTGGCCTTCATACCAAGGATTTCCTTGAGCCCATCATCTTCGGCATTTCCTTTTCAAATGACAAGGCGGCAATTTCCAATCCGCGTAGCTTATGCTATGACCATTAACAAATCACAAGGACAGTCTGTGAAGTACGTTTTTGTGATATTTCAACATATGCATGTTTAGGACTCATATATGAAATTGATGCAGATCGGTAGGTTTCATGGACTCAAAATATGAAACCGAAACCGGTTTTGCCTTTTTGAAACAGCTACACAATTTTTTTATTTTGTTGAGGTTAAATTACGTCACGCCGTGCCTTTAGGCACGGGCAATCCCTAGTATATATATACATAAGATTGACCGCTAGGTTTCCATCCCCAAATTTCAAAACATTTCCTGAGAGCTCTGAGAGGCCGTGAGACTTGAGAACGGCGATTTCTTCTTCTGTCGCCTTCTGTCGCCGGAAAAATCGACGACAAGCTACTCCTCTGTATCCATGCCGTAAGTCTCTCTCTCTCTCTCTCTCTCTCTCTCTCTCTCCAGTTCTATCATAGTCCATAGATCGACTGATCGACATCAGGCTTTGCTCAGCTCTCTGTTCATCTGTTGTTTGTAGATCTGAGGTCTCTTGACTCTTCTCCGGTAGATCGACAGCGACGCCACTACTGTGAATCCGGCCACCCGTGACCGTAACTCTCTCTCTCTCTCTCTCTTTGCGGTTTTGGGTTAGTTTTCCTGTTACTGATTTTGTTTACAATTTACAAGAGCAAAGCACTTTTTGTTGTTAACACTAGATCACTCGAGCAGACATTCCATTAGAAGAATCACTCCATAACCCAAGCTACAAAATTTATAATTGTTGCAAGAAACAGCAGCAAACTGATTACCCAATATATCAGCAAAAACAACAATAAGCAACAATATCAGAAGCAAAAACAGTATCCCCAAGCTTCATAATAGGTGTTGTCTACCAAAAGCAAATGGCAAACAGAGTATATAGTGTCCAATCCCAGATTAAACCCAGATTAAGAACAATAGCAGTAGCAAGCTGCAAACTCCAGGACCCCAATAAGGGACATCCTCTACTAAAATAGAGTGCCTCCATCCACTGACCCAACTGACACCAAAACAGCACCAGGAGCAGTTATTAAGGGCATAATCTTTACCAGAACAGCAACAATAAAATCCACATATGCATATATAAGACAATTGTCAAGATCACATGGAAAAAGAAGAAACTTTCTACTTACACTTGGTCTACTGCATTTGGCACCTTGAAAACATAGAAATGTGATAACAGTTAAGAGTTGACCTTTTGTGAATTTGAAAGAAGGAAATCCATGATCTGTAAATTGGTATATGTATTAACATGTGTGTGTGTATAGATGTAAATACAGACATTTTGCATATTTTGCAAGCAAGGGTTTTGCCACCAAAGCTAAGCCCTGACCATCAATTTGTCCCTTTCAATTAAGGGTTTCTCAAATTGAAACCCAAATTTCTATTAAAAAAGGAGACCTTCGTTGAAACAAGAACGGAGGGAGAGAAAGACCTTCGTTGTGGGTTCGATCGCCGTCGGTGTGAGAGAGCGTTCCGTGATGGTGGGTTCGAAGGTCGTGGGCGTTCGAGACGGAGCCGGTCTGTTTCTCTCACACCGGGTGGTGGTGGTCGATGATGGGGGGTCGCCCGGTCGTTGTTCCTCGTCTTACTACTCTCGCTCACTCGCTCTTCGGCTATGTTTGGAACACGAGGAAGGAAAGGAAAATGGAAGGAAAATAAAATGAGAGGAAAGTGCCATGAAAATTTTACTTTTCACAAAACTTATTTTTTTAATTTTCCCTCCTCTTTTTCTTCAAACCAAACAAGAAGGGTGAAAATTTGGTGAAAATTTTTCACCCTTCTTGTTTGGAACATGAGGAAAAAAAGACAAGAAAGGGTGAAAATTTTTCACCCTTTCTTGTTTGGTTTGAAGAAAAAGAGGAGGGAAAATAAAAAAAATAAGTTTTGTGAATAGTAAAATTTTCATGGCCACTTTCCTCTTACTTTCCTCTCATTTTATTTTCTTTCCATTTTCCTTTCCTTCCTCATGTTCCAAACATAGCCGAAGAGCGAGTGAGCGAGAGTAGTAAGACGAGGAACAAGAGGACCGGGCGACCCCATCATCGACCACCACCACTGGTGTGAGAGAAACAGGCGGGCTCCGTCTCGAACGCCCACGACCATCACGGAACGCTCTCTCACACCGACGGCGATCGAACCCACAACGAAGGTCTTTCTCTCCCTCCGTTCTTGTTTCAACGAAGGTCTCCTTTTTTAATAGAAATTTGGGTTTCAATTTGAGAAACCCTTAATTGAAAGGGACAAATTGATGGTCAGGGCTTAGCTTGGTGGCAAAACCCTTGCTTGCAAAATATGCAAAATGTCTGTATTTACATATACACACACATATGTAAATACATATACCAATTTACAGATCAAGGATTTCCTTCTTTCAAATTCACAAAAGGTCAACTCTTAACTGTTATCACATTTCTATGTTTTCAAGGTGCCAAATGCAGTAGACCAAGTGTAAGTAGAAAGTTTCTTCTTTTTCCATGTGATCTTGACAATTGTCTTATATATGCATATGTGGATTTTATTGTTGCTGTTCTGGTAAAGATTATGCCCTTAATAACTGCTCCTGGTGCTGTTTTGGTGTCAGTTGGGTCAGTGGATGGAGGCACTCTATTTTAGTAGAGGATGTCCCTTATTGGGGTCCTGGAGTTTGCAGCTTGCTACTGCTATTGTTCTTAATCTGGGTTTAATCTGGGATTGGACACTATATACTCTGTTTGCCATTTGCTTTTGGTAGACAACACCTATTATGAAGCTTGGGGATACTGTTTTTGCTTCTGATATTGTTGCTTGTTGCTGTTTTTGCTGATATATTGGGTAATCAGTTTGCTGCTGTTTCGTGCAACAATTATAAATGTTGTAGCTTGGGTTATGGAGTGATTCTTCTAATGGAATGTCTGCTCGAGTGATCTAGTGTTAACAACAAAAAGAGCTTTGCTCTTGTAAATTGTAAACAGAATCAGTAACAGGAAAACTAAGGTCAAGAATTGTGTTTTTCACATGCTTTAGAGTTATTCTGTCCATTACAGCTGAGAAATGAACTACATTGTCTAATAGATCTTCTGGTTTGCTCTTGTTTAAGTTCAGAAACTTGGAATTTTCTCTCGGTTATGTATCCAGTTTGGCTAATGTAATTGATTATGAATTGCTAGTTATCACTCTTTTATTGCTTTGGTGCTAGTCAGTCATTTTTAGTTAGCATTCCCATTTGCTTATATGGAAACAGAGAGCAACAAGTTTAATTGGGTGGAAATGGAAGGAAGTTATTCAGCTGAAATTTGCAGAGATGAAATGCACTGGTGATGTAGGACAAATTCGGAATAGGGTTTAGGCTGACTAAACACAAAGGAAAGGGACTGTTTTGGGACAGTGAACGTGAATAGTGAATGAGAAGAGAAGAAGAAATTTTTAAGAAGATAGATCTAGGCCTCACACCTAGGTTACCAAAGGCATCACACCTAAGGCCTCTTTAGCATCACACCAAAGAATGGGATTGCATCGCACAATCTTAAAGCATAAAACTTCAGGAATTTTATATATTCAATCATTCATTCATAATTCAAACTTTTGAAGTACATCAACTTATACTCCTAAGCATGTGTTAAATGCAAATAACTACTCCTATTTGCAAACACATTAATTACTCATATTTCCAAGAAGTCTAGATAGGCATAATTGAACCTAGTAGTTGGAAGGTAGCCTTTAAATGTTCCAGAAGATCAATGAGATGAAAAGTCAAAAAGCCTTTAAACTAGTGCAGGCCTAACCAATAGCCCAAGTGGGCCCTTTGTCATCCATCATGTGCCAAATTAGGTTTGGGCCTTAGAACCATCCAGTCCGTGCCTACCAACATGATCCCCAACAAGGCAACGTAGAAGACCACCTAAGCTGCGAGTAACAACCTCAGTCTCCATCATTTTGCGGGTGAAAAGCAGAAGAAAACTTCAGCTTTGTATTCAGCAATCGCCATAGGGTGCCGCCCACAAACTTCGCATCACAGTCAGAGACGATGGTCTTTGGTAATCCATGAAGTCTAACAACTTCGGTAAAGAACAGCTTAGCAATATGGAGAGCATCCGATGTCTTTGAACAAGCAATAAAGTGTGCCATCTTTGAAAAGCGGTCCACTACCATGAATATAGAATCGTGTCCTCAAAGCGTTTTTGGCAATCTAAGGACAAAATCCATGCTTAAATCTTGCCATGGCTCATGGGGCACGGGCAGTGGAGTGTATAAACCTGTGTTCTTCCTTCTCCCTTTCGAAAGTTGGCAAGTCCGACATTGCGAAACAACATTGGACACATTTTGCTTAAGCTTCGGCCAATAAAAGCGATCTTCGGCCATTGCAATTGTCTTGTCTCTTCCTAAATGGCTTGCTGCCCCTCCAGAATGTAATTCCCAGAACAAGCCATACCACTTGTTCACGAACAGATGTATCGGATAAACAAAGTCGTGTTCCCTTGAAGAGGTAACCGCCATGTAAGGAAAAACCATTGTATCCTCCATGTTGTCCAGCCAATAATTGAGAATATATAATGCTGAAATCCTTGCAAGAAGGATAGTCTCTTTTGAGCAAATCGATACCCACCACTTGAATAGCCATAGAAGAAAGAAGACACGTCACTCGGCTAAGTGCATCAGCAGCCTTATTCTCAGAACCAGCCTTATGCTTGATAACAAAAGAATATTCCTGTAGAAACGAAACCCATTTACCAATTACCATAATGATGATTCAGCTTCTTTTGAGAGTTGATGTATTTGAGTGCTTCATGGTCGGAAAAACAATACAAACTCCTAAAAGACCAGATAATGACGCCAATAACGAAGTGCTTGAACAACTGCATAAAATTCTTTGTCATAGGTGGAATACTTTTGCTTGGCCTCGTTGAGCTTCTCACTAAAATAAGCAACCGGGTGCCCTTCTTGACTAAGCACCCCTCCAATACCAACATGTGATGCATCGCATGCTACTTCAAACGCTTTTGAAAAGTCAGGTAGGCTTAGAACAGGAGCCTCAGCCATCATTCTCTTTATGTCTTCGAAAGCCTTTGTTGCAACCTTAGTCCAAACAAATCGTCCCCCCTTCATTAAGTTCATGATAGGTGCCTTTAGTGTGCTGAAATTCTTAATAAATTGATGATTAAAAGTCGCCAACCCGTAAAAATTGCGTACTTCATGCAAAGAGCTAGAAATTGGCCACTCTAGAATAGCTTTCACTTTAAACAGTTGGCATGAACAGTGAATGAGATGCGAAGAGAAGAGAAGAGAAGAGAAGAATAAGGGTTTTAAGATGATTGATCTAGGCCTCACACCTAGGTTACCAAAGGCATCACACCTAAGGCCTCTTTAGCATCACACCAAAGAATGGGATTGCATCACACAATCTTAAAGCTAAAAGCTTCGGGAATTTTATATATTCAATCATTCGTTCATAATTCAAACTCTTGAAGTTACACCTTTTTTAGGCTTCTCAACATGTAGTAAATGCAAATGGCGATTCCTCTTCCATTGATCTAGAACAATGCATTCAATGACTAGATAATACTATTCCTATTCCCTAGAGGTCTAGGATGAATAAATGAACAGGACATCAACTGAACACAATTAATAAACCATGTGGTAAATGTATGTAGGTGCAGGTTCATGAAATTAGTAGATCCATTTAGTGGTCAATGGACTACCCTTCCGATCCATAAGGCCCCTTAACTTCCAACCATATGAATTTACCCAAGGACCCGTGACCTCTCATAAGGACCGCATCAACTGGAAAGCAATAGCAATGTTGTGTTGGCGGAATGTTGTTGAGGTTTGTCAGGATGTTGGGTTTTGTACTAGAAGTATGCTCTATCAATGAGAATGTTAGGAGCATACAGAATTGTCCCTAACGAGGCTGTTAAACTTCGTCATGTAGTGTTAGCTTTTAGGATTTAGTTTATCGTTTCTGCTGTTAGCTTAGGTTTTTGAGTGCCAAGTTCAATAAATTTGATTGTATGTGTGAAAGCTACATTTTACTCCACCAATGATGGGATTTTTTCCTAGAGCGCCATATGGAAGAACTGCTTGGTTAACCTGTGATCTCTGCAAAACAATACTCTGTCAGTAACACTTCAGATGGTGGGATTCAACTGGAAGGCCTTCCGATGGCTAAGCTCTCAAGGAATTCCTTCAGAACAAGTCTCACCTGTTCGAGCACTCAAATTGTACGTAGAGAGGGATTGAGAAAGAGTAAGATTCAATGTATAGCTCACAGAATGTACTTTTCCGATTCCTTGTTCATCCTTCACTGGTAAAGAGTCATCATTGCTTCCTTTTTAGCTTTAGACAGGCCATGCTGCCACAGATCGTGAGTCAGAGGAATAGACACAAAGGCTAGATAGCGTTCTAGCAGACGAAATATAACACTCGAATCTATGAGCACACCTTGAATCCACAAGGAAAAGAGAGAAACTCTAGAATTTTTATTGATGATTGAATGAATAATGCCATAAGCTTACACTCTTATTTATGCTAGTAGGATTAATAATAAAAAGGAAATTACTTAGCGCGGAGACCAATCAAAGCATTATTTGGAAACCATGACTATTAGAAAAAAGGGAATTAAAATTGAATCTTAGGAACGTGCAAAACAGGCAGCACAAATAAGATCTCCTAATAATACTATTCCTAAATAAAAGTTTCAAAAATAAAATACTCCACAACTGGTTATTTCTTCTTTGACTTGATACAGTCTAATTGCTCCAAGAAATCCTCTGCAACTTGTTCTACATTAGTCCCCTCTACTCGGGGAGAACTCGACCTCGAGTTCAAATCTAGATAAATAGACTCTTATGCATGATACTCAAACAAATCTGCTATCCTGTCCATTCCAATCAGCAACCAAGGAGTACCCGACAAAGGACTTTGGCACTTCACGGCTAATGGAGATTTCACGGTCCGTTCTGCTTATTATGTGGCGAAATCCCTTACCTTCTGCAGACGGTCTAAGGAAAGGGGAGAGCCTAGTTCTACCAGTCCAGGCAGCTCGGAATGGAAGGATGTTTGGAAAATCCCGGCGTCCAACAAGGTTCGGCACTTTATTTGGCGTTGTCTACATAATGCAATTGCGACGTTTGCTAATCTGCAGGGAAGGCATTTGGATATCAACCCTTGTTGTCCGAAGTGTTATAAAGAATCCGAAACCATAGAGCATATTTTGTTTCGGTGTAAGGATTCGAGGGCAGTATGGGGTCTAGCGAACCAATTTTTTAACCCTCCACTGATTGGAAAACCTTGGACTTCAGAACTTGGTGGACTTCTTTATCCCACGCTGCTCACGGTACGGGGAATAACTTGGAAATACAAGCGCTTGCGGCCTACATTTGTTGGTCTATTTGGAAAGGAAGAAACGTGGCTCTTTTTGAACGCAAAACTTGGAACCCTGATACGTTATTTCGTAATGCCCATGGGGCTTGGCTGGAGTATCTCACTGCTGCGGTAGTGGCCGATGGTGGGGTGTCGGTGACCCCAACAGTTTCAACTCAAGGCTGGACGACCCCTCCAACTGGGGTTATTAAATTCAATGTGGATGGTGCCTTAAACAAGCAAATTGGCTGTGGAGGTATGGGTATTGTGGCTCGCAACTCAGAAGGAGTGATCGTTGGTGCTACTTTGTACTTTATCCAGGGGTACTTTTCGCCACGAACTATTGAAGCCATGGGTTTTCGTCTTGCTCTGACCCTTGCACATGAATGGAAGATTGCTAATGTTGTGGTAGAAGGTGACGCGAAGCAAGTGGTCCAAGCTCTCAATGGCAAAGTTTCTTATGCTGATTGTGATTCTATAATTATGGATTGTACCAAACTTGCGTCTAAATTTTCTTCTTGCTTTTTTACTCACGTTAAACGTGAATGCAACAAGGATCGCCCTTTTGTTGGCGAAACGTTCCCTGTTGGTTGTTGGGCTACAGAGTTGGTGGGAGGCTGTTCCCTCATGGCTCTCTATCCTAGCACTTGAGGATCCTTCGACCGATGGCCTTTCCATTAGTAAGCAATAAAATTCTTTCTTCTCGAGGAAAAAAAAAAAAAAAAGGTGGTCTTGGAAATCTTCATGTCTTCAGGCAAGTCAATCACATCGGCATTGTCGCCGATCTTCTTCAAAACCTTATATGGACCATACTTCCTTGGCTTCAGCTTGTTGTATGTACCCACCGGAAACCTCTCCTTGCTCAAGAACACCATTACAAAATCCCCTTCGTTGAACACTTTGGTGTGCTTGTCAGCTGCTTCCTTGTACTTGGCATTTGTCTCTACCAACTTCTGTCTTCCCTCTTCCTGTATAGTTTGAGCTTGCTTAGCCATGGTCTCTGCAACAACAGTTACTTCTCGACTTCATGGTAGATGACCAAATCCACAGCATGCCTTGGAGGTGTTGTTTACACAAAGAGAAAAGAGAAAGGTGACTTCCCAGTGGCACTATGAACCGCATTGTTGTAGGCAAACTTGGCTTGTGGCAAAGCATGATCCCATTGTTTTGGTTTGTCACCACAGATGCTTCTAATCAAATTCCCCAAGGTCCGATTTGTCTACTCAGTTTGGCCATCTGTCGGGTGTGCGGTCGAACTGCGCTTCAGTGAAGTATCGAACATTTTCCACAAAGTCACCCAAAAGTGGCCAAGGAACTTCACATCCTAATTAGAAGTAATGGATTGAGGTACGCCATGCAAGCGAACAACACCCCGAAAGAACAATCTAGCCACGTGAGACACATCAGATGTCTTTCGGCAAGGGATGAAGTGAGCCATCATGGAAAACCTGTCCACAACCACGAATATAGAGTCCACTCCTCGTTGGGTATGAGGGAGGCCAAACACAAAATCCATAGACAAGTCTTCCCAAATATTGTTAGGAATAGGTAAAGACATATAAAGACCAGTATTTTGCGACGGACCCTTAGATACCTGACATGTATAGCATTTCTTCACAAAATTATGAAGTCTCGCTTCAACTGGGGCCAAAAGTACCTCTCCTTCAAGCTTGCAATAGTCTTGTCTCTTTCTAAGTCTCCACTTAATTGATGCAGGACGGTTTTAGGATGCTTGAGTACTACCACCTACAATAGGAATCGTGGTGGTTTTTGGTGGGAAATAAGAATTGTATTCGGAGTAAACGCTCAAAGACGAGATAAAAGAATTAGAAGAAGATGAAGAGACAGAGAGATAGAGATGCTTCACCCTCTCAAGGGTTAGGCGATTTCTGCAAGGAAGGACCGCAACTTAAACCCCAATCACAGTGGCCTCAGCCTTGTAAACTCAATTCATTAATCAACTGTCTCTTCCAAAATGAAAGATTACACCCCAATTTATAATACATGGATAAACCCTTCTAATTCCTAGAACTCTAAATGAAATGTAAGTAACTAATGAATACATTGAATAAGATATGTGAATGAACCTAGAAATAATGCAGACATTGAACCTACTAACAATTAGATGCAATGAACTAGTGTTTAATGTATCTAGATGAATATAAATGTAAGTAGTTAATTCATGTTGACTCTTGACCTTCCAATTACCATGGATGACCCTTGAATGACAAATCCTTGAACGAACCTTGTTGCCCTTTGATTAGGATTACCCAAATTCCTGTCCTCATCATTAATCCTCCACCATGAGCGCACCAAGGACATTGAAATTGATTGTCAGTTCATCCGCCAGCATCTTCAGTCTGACACCATTACTTTACCCTTCGTTTCTTCTACGCTGCGGTTGGAAGACTTCTTCACGAAGACCCACACTGCGGCCTGTTTTCGCTTTTTTCTTAGCAAACTCTCAATGCTCTCTGCTCTCGCATCCTTAGTTTGAGGGGATGGTGAAAGTGTATCTTTGTATCTTAGGAATATATGATAGCATCGTAATCACATATTCCGTATCTTTTATTTTAGGCATAGATTGCGTAGATTAGTGTATATTCTATATCTTCTGTTTTAGGCATAGATTGTGTAGATTGTCGTAGATCATGTGTTAGGTTTTCCTATTTAAAGTGCTTGTTATCATTGTAATTATTTATTCAGAAATAACACTTTCAGTTTTCCTTCTCTAAAGTTATCAGTGGAACCCTAACAAAGAAGTTTTCCATAGTGGTACATACTTAGCCGGCCAATCTCTATGCTGAAAGCATTACAGTGATTGCACACATGAAATGTTCTTAAGAGGGGGTGAGACAATTAGTAAACTTTAAACTAGGTGGAAGTAACTTTCGTAGCAGCATGGGGCAATAGTAGTTCTTTGTTAACCAATTCTTTTTTGGTATTGAGTGTTGCGCAGAAAAAAAAAAAGGAGAGGGGGGAGGGGATGAATTAGCTTGGTGGTTGTCACAGTTCTCCTATATCTCTGCACTGCACTTAAGACAGGGTAATAAACTCATCCAAACACGTAAGGTCACTTGGAAGGACATCCGGGAACTGCAAAGAGAAGAATTGTCTGACTAGAGTTTCGGCTGATGCCACTGTGAACAAGCGCAAGAACAAAAGGGCCACCCATTCACTTTGTCGACACTATCGACTGCTAGTATTTGATCCCGACGCTATGGATGGAGTGGAAGATATGACATCTTTTTGGATGGAAGAATCAGAGGAGCTGCTCTACGTTCCTATGAAAATGAAGAGAAAGTCCAGAACAAAGAAAATGGAGTTTGTTGGGTGGGGATCTAAGCCTCTGATTGAATTCCTTCAATCAATTGGTAAAGAAAGCAGCAAACCGAGATCTCAATATGAGGTCACTTCCATCATCAATGATTATATCAACACAAATAACCTTATTCATCCTCAAAAAAAGAAGAGAGTTCTGTGTGATGAGAGGCTCTGTTATCTTTTTGGAAAGAAATCAGTGGTTCGAATTAAAATCTATGATCTCCTGGAGGCACACTTTGCTGAAAACCAAGATGAATCAGATGATGAGTTCTTCTACAGTTCAGAGGAGAACGATGAAAACATGATGATGGTTCGTGAACAACAAAAAGCCGCAGTGTCAGACAGGAAAAATCTTCACCAAAGGAAAAAAGTTATGGAAATCCCCAAAAGCTGTTTCGCCGCTATAATTTTGGCAAATATAAAGCTCGTTTATCTGAAAAGGAGCTTAGTTCAGGATCTTCTGAAGGACCCTGAAACTTTTGAAGGTAAATTAGTGGGAAGCTTTGTGAGGGTCAAATGTGATCCAAATGATTTATTTCAGAAAAATTCACACCAACTTCTGCAAGTTACAGGTACTTTATGTTACACATGTGTACATTTGGTATAACTACTTTCCACAATAATCAATTTCTTATATTTATTGTTTTGTTTCTGATCTAAAGAGAAAGTGAAATTAAGCTCCCTAAAAGCTATCAAAGGGTGGCTGATAAATGAAAAATGAAGAGCTCAATGAGTGATTTTAATTTCTCCCCTCCATATCGGATCATTGTCATTTGGTCGAGACAGATCTCCCTTTAAAGATACCTTGCTATTGTGGTGAGCTAACACCTTAAGAGAGCAGGCTAAGTGGACTTAGATCCCCAACCTCCCCCTAACCTGGCTTCCCAATCTTGTCCTACTAGGAGGAATGTGGGACAATTACCCCCTTTCCCCTGTATGTCATATCCTTGCCTATTTCATATTGGAGATCTCCGCCTACTACCTACATTCCCCCATATTCAAGATATTGGTTCTTTTTTAGTAGAAAAGATTAGGCACCTAGATTATCTGTATCTAATTTTGTTGTATGTTCATGCATAACTTGTTTCTTCTAGGAATGGAATCCTTTAAACTTGTTCCGAGACTGCCTGTCTTTTTATTTTTTTTTATTTTTATGTGGAGACAATCCATGGTTTGACTGTCAAATACAGGATCATAGTTACTTTAATTTTAAGCCATTCATATGTTATTTTGCATGTATTACCTTCACTGTAAAACTTAATCTTCCAAAAACAAATATCATTTGGCTGATTGGCCTCTCCTGTCCCTATGCTATTTTTTGCCACCTTGTATTGATAACTTTTGTTGGTACTGTTGACTGCTTTATAGGTGTGAGTAAAGCCTCTGGAACTGACATTTCTTGCACAAATATTCTCCTTGAGGTTTCCAATATGATGAAGGACATTTGCATTTCCATGTTGTCAGATGATAACTTCTCTGAGGTAATCAGCTTGTACGGCAGGGTGCCAACATGATAACATTGATTGCAACAAATCATATTCATATTGCTTGATCGTTGGATTAGTCATTCTTTTTAGTTCCTTCCACTCGGATTTTGCATATTGAACAGCATTTTATGGACTGATGGCTCAAAATTGTTTAAACTCTGTCGCCAAACGGGTATAATGGATGGACTTCTAATTGCTGACGTAGTTAGGTTATGACAATGGTACAGCATAACTTGTTTGATAGGCACATATACTAGGTACAATTATTCATCATATTAGGTACAATTATTAGGCACATACATTGGTACAATTATTCATCCACAAAGTATTCACCAAAAAGATTTTTTTTTTTTTTTTTTTGTGTTTAAGCTTTTTTGGTCAGAGTTGCAGAACACTTGGCAATTCAATTTGAACTGAGAAAGTTGGGCATATTCGGAATGTTGTCACAGGTGTTTTCAAAGTCAAAGCAATGCTTAAAAGTCTGAAAATCTTCTTCTGTGGTGTGATTTGAGAGATTATACTTGTGCTCTAGTTAGGTATTTAGAAAGAGTTCCAAAGTGTTCCTCACACATGTACTATTAGAGAGGGAAGCGGTGGACCAGACGTTGAATTTGTTGTGCATCGGGCCTGTAAAAGACCCAACCACCATTACGATTTATCATTGCCATGATAACAGAGCGGAAGAAACAAACTAGACATATGCAAAATTAATATTGGAGAAGTTGAACTAACAGATAGGCGAGAGAAGAATTCCACTACTAAAAAGAGAATGACTGCTTATAAGAGCTAAATGGAGTTTTTGAAGTTAGAGAAAACCCTACTTTGTTCTCACTCCCACGAAGTCTAATTGTCAGCTATTGGAATCTCTCTACCGAAACCTCTCTCATCAAGTCTCAGGAAACACGAGTTTCAACCAAGAGGAATGGAGGCCCATAAAGGTTAGGTTATCAAAAACTAAAATGTTTGCAAAGAATCAAAGATCAACTAAAAACATGATGGTCTACCAAGTCTTCATGGACAGAAACCAAAGAACTAAGAGTACTGCTGAGTTCCGTTGAGGATGAAGCAGAGGTTTACCAAGGAACCACCAGAGTTCCACCAAGTGACTGAAGGTTACACGAAGAGTGAAGATCTTTCCAAGCCCGAAGGCCTACCAAGCCTTTTTAAGGTAGGTACCCTGATATTGATGAAGATTTTTTACGTGGGGCACAAAGGAACTATGGAAGTTTATGAACAAAACCTAAGATTCCAATGACCCTTAAAGAGGTCTCCCATGGAACTAGAAGTCCAACCCTAATTTGTTTTCGGTAATCCAAAACTGTATTGAAATAACGAGGAAGGCATACCTTCCATAACAAAGGACAAGCAACAAGAAGAAAGAAACTACAACTAGGATGAAATGGAACAGTATCTTAGGTGTAATTTGCCAAGAGTCGCAAAGTGCCAGTTTAATAGGGTGGGTTCCAGCATATACTGTAAAGTTGTAGAGAGAGAGACATCGTGGAAAAAATGTGAGAGGTTAGTCTGCCCCTTTCTCATTCATGTATATATATGAACAAAGATACAACAAAGAAATCAGATGCAGTGGAAGATGGAGTATCAAGCATAGCCACAAGGCGCCTAAGAATATGTAACTTCTCCTGAGAAAGTGCACCAACTTGAACATTTTGTTGAACCTCAGCCATATCAATCACAAACAGGTAGTAAGAGACTGCTAAAATGCCGCAAAGACCGAGAGTCGAACCACTAGACAACAAGCCCCCAAAACTTCAAAAGGACTGAAGGTTACAGAAAGACCCCTTAAAGAATCAAATCCAGTTGATTTCAAGGTCAACCACTCAATTTCAGAGATCAATAGGAGTTACCCATTATCAAATAGGAAAAAAAGTCTTAAATAGCCAAAGAATGCCTCAGATGTGCAGATTCAGGCACATTTGAGCACCTACTGGACCTGCCCAGAGGATTCTGACAGCAACCTAGTGCAACTCAGTGAGTTTCTGTGGTGACCCAATGGTTTTTGGAAGGAAAAAAATAACCTTAGGAAGGTCTTCTGCCTGCAGCAAGTCCCAATGTTGACCAACTGAGCACAACCGACAATGGGAAAGCTCCAATCTTGATGAGCCCAGCACGGCCGACACTGTTGGTGCTGGAAAGGAGATCGAAACAGCAATTGGTCACAGAACAAGACCAATTGAAGCCTATCAAAGGTCGCCGGAGTCAGAGTTCCACTCGCCTGAAGTCGTCTGGTACTGGGGACTAGGTTTTAGGAGTCATCAACTGATGGGTACACGACTACAGTGGACTTTGGAATCCAGTCGTGTTCTTCAAACAGACTGTACGGAAGTCAATGAGTCTCGCCGGAGGGTGAACAGACGTCGACGAGGCTCGTTGGAGAGTTAACAGTGGTTACCAAGGTCGCTGGAGGGTGATACACCAATATTGACCAGAACCCAGCAATTTACGTCGACGTACATAGATACCAAATAGCGTGAGAGACTAAGCAGCTGAACACAACACTGAGATCTCTCACCTGATATCGATTACCAGACAATCACAGTCGTTTCTCCTCTACAAGGCTAGATCTATCAAGAACACTGCTCTGATACCATGTAAAGTTGTAGAGAGAGAGACATCGTGGAATAAATGTGAGAGGTTAGTCTGCCCCTTTCTCATTCATGTATATATATGAACAAAGATACAACAAAGATACATGTACTAAACTACCCCTAGGAAACAATACACGTAACAATTAAACCCCTAACTCAACATATGAGAATTGGGACCCTTTAATTCCAACATCAGACTTAATTTTCTTTAGGACTGAAGATGGGTCTTTGAACTCCCTAGATTTTTTTCATAAGTAAATTAATATAATAGAAACAAGGCATTGAGGTAATGTTGCCTATGTACGAAAGGAGGCAATTACGAAAAAGCCCTATACCCTACCATGAGTATGATGAAACCAATCTATGAATTGGTCAAGCCCTATACTCCCTAGATATTTCTACAAATTCTTCTCTTGCCAAACATGATAAACCATAGTTGCCGAAGCCAATTTCTATAATATTGTGGAATGTCCGACCCTAATTGGCAAAGTCAGGCTATGTATATAGTCAAAGAATCCTTCCTAAAACTTTATTCATGTCAAACATGGTTTGCTTGCACTCCAAGTCCAAAACCAACAAGGAAGCATCCAAAACAAATCTTTTGGAAGTCCTAAACTAACTCCAACCCCAAATAAGTCAAGAACACTAAGGCCTAGATGGGCTGAACTTGAGTCCTAGCCCCAACAAGAATTGGGTCAAAGCCCAAACAGGTTATGTTTGTGCCTTACTAGAAATTAGCTCAGACCGGAGCCCATCTGGTCAAAAGCTATAATTTACAATAACATGACTCAACTCGACCTGGGCATCCTGGCTAAAGTGAGCCCCAGCTCCATTATGATACTCTGAAACTCGAGCCAATTTTCAACTAATTTACACATTGGTGAGATATCCAACTGTTGTAGCCATAATATAATAATAACAGAACCCATCTAGTCCCCAATCATTGGGGTTATGGGCGGGGGTGAATTGGAGACAGACCTAACCTTTGGGACTATGCACAAAGTGACTGCTTTCAGAATACCACTAAAATAGTGGCTCCCCTAAACCTCCATAACTGTTGTAGCAAAAGGACCATAAATACAAAGATGCCAAACAAAACAAATTTGCATGCATGAGATCTCTTATTTGCTCTGTCAATATAAACCCAAACTGAACAAATTGCAAAACAAACAAGTACTTGAACCGATGAAGCCCAAACCAAACGAAGCAAGCAACCCTAAATAAGTTCTCAATCAGCACAAATTATACGGTAGTTTGAGACACTTCAACCCTAAATGATAAAGTCATGCTATATTTATGGTCAAAGATTCCTTCCTTAAGCTAATAGCCCAATACATGCCAACTATGTTACATGGATGCCCCATTTTGGGGGAAGTACTGGGGTAGACACGACACAGGAATCCACACTGTAAATCCGGACACGGCAGAGGAGGAGAAAGAAGGAGAAAGTGGGGAACAGGGAGAGAAAGGGTACCGATCCTTTATTCATCATTGCTGCTCTTCATCGGAGACAATGACGCAGCTGCTGTGCTGAGATCTCAGTTATTATTGACTACTGAGTTAGGTTTATGGACTGGGCCTTTAAATTTAAGGCTACTTGAAGACTTTGCATTTCTCAATTAGTGGGCCATATTGACATTTCATTTATTAATGGACCATAAAGTCATGTGCTTACCCGTGACTATTTAGTACTGTTTTTAATATTTGTGCTGAAATAAGTAAAATTTAAAAAGCTGGTGATATTTTGAAAAATAATTAATACATATATTCCTCTAAATAATAAGTATATATAAGATTTTCTGCATATCCTCGTATCCGTTTCCAAATCTAGATTCATATCCACGAATCCTCTGTTTTCAGGCTCGTAGTGCCCGACCCTTAAATATGTTGGGTCTTTGCTCGTGAAAATAGGCCTAGTAATGTTTGGCCCGGAGGATATTTATTTGGAAGGCCCGATGATGTTTGGCCCAAAAGCTATTGGAAGAAGAACGATCTAGAGAAGTGTAAAGAGAGAAAAAGAGTGCGTGTGCAACCTTTTTCTTATTTGGTGTAGCAAGAGAGAGAAAATAGTGTGAGAATATCGTGCGAGTGTGTGAAAGATAAAATTACAGAGAGCTGGAGAGCTTGGGTTAGGTATTTCTTATCTTATTATACTCAGTCAATACTGGAAATTGTTCTCTCTCCCATGGAGTAGGTATTGAGGCCGAACCACGTAAATATTGTGTGTTCTTTGTGTTTGTTTGACTTGTGGTTTGCATATTTCTCATACAATAGATAGTTGCACACAACCAGACATTGTTGCACAAGAACAACAGATTGTTGTACAAGTTCAGCATTTTTGTTGCAAGCTTCTGTAGCGGGTGTGATCGAGGTTTATCCCAACAAAGATGCACCTTTACCCGAGATACACGTACCTGCATACGTGTAACATAGCATGCCAAAGTTAGTTTCCTTGCAAAGATTGAGATCCCAAGTTCTTTTGCTCCATTCAAGAAGTCTTTTCCACCGGACAACTCGTAGGAGGTGAGAAGGGCCCTTGCTCCATTCCACACAATGTACTACTATTGGACCTACCCGGCAACATCTACCTACACAAGCTTGATCAGGAGATATGGAGGATACGACTGAAGTACGAAATTCCGATTGTTCAGAAAATCGAATCGGTCCTATTAAGGATGGGTCATATTGATGACCAACAGAACTCTGGAGAAGAAGCAACCTTCAACGCTTCCCAAGACAACAGAGCCCTCATTGTGGGGAGGGTAAAGAGCATCCAATGCAAAGTGGCCTTTTATTCTTTCGTTTTAACGCCACCCACAAGCACCCCCCCGACTCAAGGGGGATCAGAAAAGGCCTTTTGTTTTAGGGCCCACTGAAAGTGGATCAAGCCGATGAACGAATTGAGTTTCATTCTCATCTCCTAAGGTCTTAGCATGAGTAACGAACTAATGGATTAGTAATTGAAGGAAGAACTTCTTAGGAGCACGCTTAGGCGGTCATTGTCCGTGGACTTTGAACAATACTAGAAAGCGAGGGTCCGTGTTTATTCTCTGAAAGGACTTCTTAAGGCTCCCACTTTGGAATCAATATCTTGTGTTGTGGGATGGATTTTCTTAAAGATCAAGGAAGGGGGTTCAGGTGTAGAGTAGTAAAGGTCCTCGGACTTCCAGACAGTTTTTCTTTTGGGCAGTTGTTCACCATTGGATCACGCCAATACAGCCCCCTATAGTTTTCGTTACCGAGATATCCTTTCTTTTCTTTTTTTCATTGTTCCCAGTGATTTTTTGGGTAATCTGATCCCATGCTGCAAACAGTCAAATCTGAACTGAACCTTTTCGCTCTTCTTTCTTTCCTCGGGAGCAGGTAGCACACCAGCAGTGTGCGTTGCGTGATTTTACTGTGTTTTTTGCACTTGACTGGGTGGACAATTGACCAGAAGAGATTTTCGATTCTCCCAGCCAGCAGGCGGGCGGCGTGCTTATCTTGTTCTGACTCCTTGGCTTGAGGTCTCCTCATGGTGTACTTCCCCACTTCCCCTTGAAAAACATCTGGCTCTTCACGATCTAGAATAAGCTCCATTCCTATATCCCTTGTTGTGTAGCTTAGCTATCGAAGGTCCAAGTGGAAATGACAGAAAATCCACTGACGCTTACTCTGATGCCTTTGCTCAGGGCATCTCCAGTCGTGGACTTAATAATGTGGTGTTATATGACACAAAAGTATAAAAAGTGGGTCCCATTAGCGTGTTGTATGACATAATGTGTTGTTAAGGTAATGAGTGTTGTTAAAATGTTAAAAAGTACACATTTATATATGTATATATAGATATAAGTGGGCCCAACTTTTCCTCCTTTTTCATGTCAATGAGGGCGGCTTTCGGTATGGTTTCTTCTTCATGTCTCTCTCTCTCTCTCCAGTCTTTTTTTTCTACCCCCCGGTCCTTTCCTCGGTGGATCTTCCATTGTTTCGCTGCCATGAATGCTCGGTATCTTCTTCCATGTCCTTCTCCGGCTGGATTTCTGATGGGTTCTCTGGCTTTTGCTTAACGGCGAGGGGTTGCGTCTATGGTTTTGGGGTGTTGTCGTGGTCTCCCTCTACGGTTTCTGTTGGGTACTGTGGATATTGCTTAACGGCTCAGTGAGCTTCCGAGACAGTCTGGGTTTTTTGTGGTCGTTGGCTCCGTCTCCCTCTTGGTTAACCCATGGAGGTTTTGGTGGTTTTTTGGGGTGACGGTGGTTGACGGTGGTGGGGTCGGTGGCTGTCAGTAGTCATGGTGGTTGGCGGCAATGGCGGATGTTTTGCACTTGGGTTAGGGTTAGGTTTTGGGTTTTCTTTGTTGGGCTTGTGCTCCTTTGTAAAATTTGGGTTTTTAGGCCTTCAGGTGTATTTTCATTGTTTTATCCTGCATTTTAGGCCCCTGGGTGTTCGGGCTTTGCCCTCATGTTCCAGCTTTTGGTTGGATCTTTTTTCCCCCTCGATGTACCTTTTGTCGACTCTTTAATAAAAAAAATTTACTGATAAAAAAAAAACTTTTCCTCCTTTTTCTCTCTCATCCCTATCTCTACCTCTCTCGTCTCTCACACTTCCCAACAGGCCCATGTCTGAGCCACTTTCCTCCTCAACATTTTTCTAGTATCTGACACGAAATCTCTTACACTAATTACACTATTGGGACACAAAAAATGAAAAATACTAGCTAACTGTGCTAATTCTTACACTAGTAACATTACTGGAGATGCCCTCAGTCAACTCCTTCAATAACTACACGTGCATCACCAGGGACCCATAAACAACTAAATCACTTGCTTAATCTACTGCTTAACCGACGGATGCTGCTGGATATACTACTGCTGATGCTGGCGTTGCTATCTTAGCTGCTTGCTGGTGTTTCCTTGTTATTTTATGTAGGCAAAGCTATTGATCTCGAACAGGATCTTGCTTCTGATTTCTTCCTCTGGTTCGGAGTACTATATTTTGAGACAGGCATCATCCAAAACTTTGCCAGTGCGAACACAGTGGTCTCTGACCAGGACCAGGAACCAATTCGAATTTGGGTCTTGACATGTTGGTGGTTTTTAACCGTAGGCATCTTGCCAGGAAGTTGGTCGGCTCATCATGGATTAAGTCGGGGTGGCTGGTGGTTTCGGGATCCCGTAGAAATTCTTTTATGCCTCGGGTATTAGCCATAGCTTGTATTCATTGAGTAGCAGTCTTAACAATTGTAGAAACCAAGGAGAGGTATCCCACTCAAGTGGAACAAGTAGTAGTCTTCCAAGGAACAAATTATAATCAGAACTCCCAAACCCTTTTTAAAGGTGAAGCCTTAGCCATCAAAGAAATAACATAGAAATAGATAAAGAAGCGCATGGACAGGCAGTGCTATTCCAAGTCCAAAATTAACATGGGAACATCCAAAATAAAGCTCTATGATGTCCCGAACCCATGGAGTAAAAAATGATTTCCGAATATTTTGCTTCGTGCAAGGTTGAGCCCAACGTCAATTGATGGAAGCCCAAATTTGCAGTGGCATTACTCAGCTCGAGGGGACAAACTATTGCGAACTTATTTGACCAGAATTTAATACATTGAGCAAATCTTGAACTTACTCATCAACAAAACCCTTGGTCTGGAGCTCTGCCCCTTGGAAACAATTAACCTAATTTATGATGCCTGCCTGCCTGATGCTGGAAGTATTGGGATTGGGGTATTGTTAGGAATCTATGTCTTTTTTGCATTATTGCTGGATTTTATATTTTGGTGCTCTTTGATGGGCCTGAGTTTCACCAATACTTGTGGCCCCATAAGGTGGGCTGGTGAAGCCATTGGTGTTGATCAGGCCGCTCTGCTGGTCCCCCTCTCCTTTCTAGTTAGCCGAAAAAGTTTGTGGTTGTATGGAGAGATGAAAATCTGCAAGACTATAGAAAGAAATAGACATAGAGAATACAGATTGTTATTAGAGAGAGGAAAAGTGTTAAGGTGTTAATTAACCCTAACACATTATTGATATTTATAGTGTGTGAGTACAAGATACAAAGACACATAAAATCTTCTAACACAGATGACATAAGGCAATCAAATATTCTCTTTCTTGGACTTCAGATATGTTTCAGTATGAGAGTTGAATGACCTTGGAAATTTCCCATGACATCTACTCAAGCAAATAGTAACAGTTCATTATGAGAGCGACAGTGAGATTCATAGAAGAGCTTACTTGGAGACGAGCATTAGAGGAAAATGGGAATGGGAGGGATAGTGTATGTACCCTATTGCGTTGGTTTGGGAAGTGTAATTTTATCATTTATGTACTATAAAGATTGTAACAAGAGCGCAGAGGATGTTTGGGAGTGCTGATGGCTCTACTCTGCCTATGGTATGGTCAGACTAGTCGATTTACCTTGTAGGAACCCTTAGTTTGATTTTACTTATGAAGGACACATTTTGAAATACTTTTAAATGCTGTATTGTACTTAAAGAGGAGATAAAAAGGTTCTCTGTAAGAAAGTTGATGCTCAAAGTTTGTCAGTTGAACAGCTTGCACGAGTGTTTAGTACCCGTGTCTTGTTTCCATAAATACAAAGGCTGTTCAATCCAAGAGTATCTAGGAAGTGTAAATATACATGTCGGACACGGACCTACCTGTTTCCCTTTCTGCAGACTAATTTGTTCTTCTTCTCTTTGCTGCTTTGTTTAAGTTCTTCCCACGTTGTATAGAATGTATGAATACGTTAACATTCATTCCACTAAAACTTTTAAATGTCAGGTCAATTCTTGTTTCTTGAGTAAAAATGGTTAAGCTGATAGTCACAGGGGTAAACATGATGTTTCTCAAACTTTTGGGTTATAGTGTAATTAACCCATGTATACATATTCCTATAGTACCAAGATCTCATCTATCAGTGGTCTGGAAACCCTAGGTCGATCATCCTCTCTCTGCTCGAGATCTCCCTCTCGTATGCTCTCTCTCTCTCATTGCTTCTCTGTCATTGAAGTTTTCTGTGAGGGCTCCCTCACAAAAAAAAGTGCGGGAAAACAGTTGTGGGCCGTTGGATCCTATGCCCTTCACGCGATCCAACGGCTCACAACTGTTTTCCCGCACTTTGTTTTGTGAGGGTAGCCCTCATAGGAAACTTCTTGTATATATATATATATATAGCCGGATTTTCTAGTCCACACCTCCCGTTAATAAGGAAAAAATGATTTTTTTTGTGTTGCAAATTATTTTTGGAAAATCCGAGCCGTCCAATGTGTTCAGAAGGTGTTTTCAAGGGTCCACGTGAGAAATCTTCAAAAAAAAATACCGGGAAGGGCTTGATCCAAGCAATTTTCGCAAAAACTGTATATATATATATTTTTTGCGAAAACTGCTTGGATCAAGCCCTTCCCGGTATTTTTTTTGAAGATTTCCCGCATGGACCCTTGAAAACACCTTCTGAACACATTGGACGGATCGGATCGTCAAAAAAATATTTGGATCACCGAGGTCCGGAGTCCGGACTAGAAGTGCCCTGTATATATATATATATATATATATATACACGGACGATCCAGTCAAGGATCCCGGAAATCCCGGATTGAAGCGTTTTGAAGCCCTTCCCGATATTTTTTTGACGATCCGAGCCGTCCAATGTGTTCAAAAGGTGTTTTCCAAGGCCCACGCGGGAAATCTTCAAAAAAAAATTCCGGGAAGGGCTTGATCCAAGCAGTTTTTCGCAAAAATTGCATATTTACAGTTTTGCGAAAACCGCTTGGATCAAGCCCTTCCCGGTGTTTTCTTTTGAAGATTTCCCGCGTGGGCCTTGGAAAACACCTTTTGAACACATTGGACGGTTCGGATCGTCAAAAAAATATCGGGAAGGTGGAGTCCCGGATCCGGGACTCCCGGACTAGATCGGGACTCTATATATATATATACGGGGAGGATCCTGTCAAGGATCCCGGAAATCCCGGATTGAAGCGGTTTGAAGCCCTTCCCGATATTTTTTTGACGATCCGAGCCGTCCAATGTGTTCAAAAGGTGTTTTCCAAGGCCCACGCGGGAAATCTTCAAAAAAAAATACCGGGAAGGGCTTGATCCACGCAGTTTTTCGCAAAAACTGCATATTTACAAAATTGCGTGGATCAAGCCCTTCCCGGTATTTTTTTTTGAAGATTTCCCGCGTGGGCCTTGGAAAACACCTTTTGAACACATTGGACGGCTCAGATCGTCAAAATTTGATCCGGAACTATGAGATCCGGACCCAAGGGTCCCGAACTAGAGAGTTCCTCTCTCTCTATATATATATATCTCACAATGTGCGTGTGTGCGTATATATGTTATTGTATCATTGTATATGTAACGTGGGATGGAAAAACAGAGATGACAAAGTGTATATCTCTGTTTATTTTTTAAGGCACACTTCTCTTTAAAATTTGAACCATGTTCCTCAATCGGTGCTAGTAGCATAAAAGGACTAAACTACCCCAAACATAAAAGATAAATAACCATTTAACTGAAACCCTAACAGACGGAAACCCTAAATTATAATTCCTAATTTATACTTCACACCCCCGCCGTGTCCGTGTCCATTTTTTAGAATTGCCGTATCCGTGTCCGTGCTACTTAGCAGCTCAGCTATGGTCAGCTTCTAGATCAGATCATGGCTTCAACCGTTGACTTATCTGTTTTTTTTTTTGGGTATTGAACTTCTTTTGGATTATTCTATGGTGGTGTGAACTTCTTTTGCTACTTTTGACCGGACTGCCGAATATAATCAAACAAGTGAACAATGACTTCTGTACGAGCATGAAACATCCGCCGGATGGTCTTTGCATTCTGTGTCTCTGACTACTGTGACGGTTATTGCAGGAAGAATGTGAGGATTTGCGTCAGAGAGTAAAAAGTGGATCCCTCAAAAGGCCTACTGCTGTAAGTTTCTTAATGTACTAATTTATCTGGCTACCCAAAGTTGACCTTTGTAGCCCACTAGCCCTGGTCTTTGCTTCAAATCTGTGCCCAAGAAAAGACTCTTATTTCATTGTTAAGGAATTTATATGTGGAAGGATATCGAAGTTGATTTAATGCAAAACTGCCAGTTATGTGACAGTTTTCAGGCCGAATGGCTGATCAAAAGGGAAATTAGTTAAAGACCCTGTAAGATTCCAGGCCACATTTTCTTGAATTCCAATGGTAAGGAATATAGTTCCATTACTAGGAATTCCAATGCTTGTAACGAGATTCCTCTTTCTATGCGATTGAAGTATTTTGTTTGCTTTGGAGTATTCTAGCAGACTAGCAGAAACATTAGGTTTCCGGAATTGTGAGCCCGTCTACTTTTCTTATTCTTGAATAGTTCTTGTTCCTTCTAGAATGTGATATTTTTATTTTCTATGGGGAGAGCGAGGTTTGGGAATGACATTTTTTTTAAGAGTGAAAATGCTAGGGAGTTTACAGGGCCTTTTTTTTACTTGGGATGATGTGATAGAAAAGGCTACAAAATTCATTGAATTTAAGTGAATCCATAGCCTTTGACACAATAAAATGGAGAAAAATGATTCATTTGGCTGACCCATATTGATTACCCAACAAGGGTTAGTTTGATTTGGTTTAGTATTATTCTGCTAAATATTGAAGGTTCGGCTTTTTCCTGTTTCATTTCCTTCTTATATTTCCATTTGCACAAAGCATTATTTCTTGTGTGTTTTATTTTGTTGAGACAAGGGTGATAATCTCAAAATACGATATTAACTAGCATTTCATTCATGTATTTTTGGCGTATGATTGATTAGAAAATGTTGTACTTTGTTGACGCAGTCAAGTTCCCTTAGTTTTAAACTTTTCATTGTTGCTAGCCGTTTTTAATTTCTTCTGTCTATATGTTTCAAATAATTATAGAACGGGCCTTTCTTGGCAGGTGGAGTTTCAGCAGAAAGCCCAAATGTTGCATGAAGATATCACAAAGCATGTATGTACTACTGTTCTGACTAAGATAAACAGTAACAACGAGTTTAGGGACTCTTTTGATACCTTTATAGGCTCGCATGTATAACTTGTTATCTATCTTTCATCGGCATCAGGAAATTGTTGAGATCCAAACTAAGGATTATATAAAGTTAGACTAAATTCAGTTTTAATAATTGTCTTTCATATATATATGTTTAAAAATGGGGGAGTACATGGGAAGATGTTTTATGGACTTCTGGATTCACTATGAGTAGACATTACTTGACCAAGTCATGAACATCATACACGCGTAAATTCACAAACATAAAGCAAGGTATGCTGAACCACAAAATAAAACAGAAGGGAACTATCATGTTTGAGTGGAAAACGTACTGATTGGCCTGTTATGTCGATAATTGGACATATCAAAGATTCTTCTCTGTTTCAGTCAACGTCCTAACAAAAGCGTTCTTTATATTTGTCAGAAAATTGCAGTGAGGATATTTTTTCTGGAATTTTGTTTGAGTACTCGGGAAAAATTAATTTGTGTTGATATATGAACTCAATTATTATTAATGTTGAGCTTTACACACTGCAATCATCCCTGGAGTTGCGGTCTGTGACTTTCGACCACCGGTAACATCAGCCACCACGATCTCCCATTGTCAACAGAGGACCCTGCCACACCTCTGTGATATTGTCCGCTATTGGTGTCCTTTCCAATCGTCATTTGCCATCTACTCCACCATCTCTGGCTGTGTTTCATCAGGTTAGCACCAGTCACGTGCGGTGCACGTGCTAAGTAGCGATGGTACATATCCTTCAATAAGGCCCTTTGTTCCCGCTCTCAATGCTCGCTCTGCGCTTGCGCTCTCAATACTTGCACTAACAAATTTTAGTAGTTTGAGATATTTTAGAAAGATGCTTTTATGGTGGCGCTCTCGCACGTGCATTATGAGACTTTTTTTACCTTCATTCATGTTATTTTTACATTCTACAAGTATTCTAAAAATCTTTACCTAATTATTAATTTGATTTTCTTAATTTGCTTCCCTCATCCATATTTCCTTTCATGTAAGTGATGCATTTGGAGATGTTATTTTTCTTGACCGGTGGCTTTAATCATTACTCCCCTTCCAATTTAAGGACTGATGAATACTCATTCTCTTATCCAGCTAGCTGTGGCATTAAGTATTATAAGTAACACCGTCCAATTTAAGGACTGATGAACACTCATTTTCACTTATTTAGTGTTGTCGCTTTTCTTTGTCAATAATCAGCAATTTAATTATATGAGGTAATTATGATCTCTTTTGTCCTCTAATATCGCGCTTATCATCTCCATCAAAACTTTCTATTACTCCACATGCCAAAATTAGTAAAGGTCGTGAATATGGAATTAGATGACATACAAATTAATGAAGGTTAGTTTATCCCAATTATAAAGCATATTTCGTGATGAACAACCAGCTACATTGATTTTGGTTGTAATCCAGCCGAGGTTTCACAGGTAGGAAAATGTGTGGCGGGTCCCACCAGTTGGTTGTTTGTACAAGAACATTTTATTTTGTTATGTGCGGCGGGTCCACAAATTCGGGTCCCACCTATCCCTTAGCTCCTTCCACATACAAACACTGTGTTCACTTTACATTTCCAAAAAAATTTCCAAAAAGATTCTTTCCACATCTCTCATCTCTCTAATCATTAATCACATTTCTCTCTCTACTCATATCTCTCTCTCCAATCATTATTCTCATTTCTCTCTCTATCTCTCTCCAATTATTACACCTCTCTCTAATTATTACTTTTTTCAAAAACCCATCCAAACACTATCTCAAAAATATTTCTCAAAATATTCTTCTCAAAACTCTCAACCAAACAAAGTGGAAGTTATCAGGCATACTTTTCATCCCACCATAGGCAGCTAGCTGCAAATGAGGATGGAAAACATCGTTCCTGCTTTTATATATGGCACAGAAACTGTCAGCCAGCCTCAGCAGCTGCTGCTCTCAGTGCTGGTCGCAGCAACCCTAGTGCTTGGTCGTGACCCATTATCCTAACCCGAAACCATCACAGATTCCTGACCTACCTACTAAAACACATGACCCAGCCCAGAATGCGTCAGACCCATGATCTAGTGAACCCAATCCCAACCTAAATGAGTCCAAACTAATAAGAAACATCAAAGTCCAAACTTAAGGAAATGGAAATGGACTTGTTTTATCTCTTAAGAAATGGAAATATCTGTCAGTAAATTTTAAAGACGAACATATACGGACACCATCTCAATATTTTCAATACCCATAAAAGTTCCTATGTTAATGTTTCATGGCATATCTAAATATCTTTGTTCCATTTTGTTGTCAAAATATTAAAAGAACCATCAAAAAGGGGATGGCACTCTTGTGATTGATCCCTTGCACAAAGTTATGAGCCCTTGGCCTCAATCCAAAACACTACTTGCATCTGTTGTATCAAGTTATGTGACTACTCTATTTACCTTATGGCTCTTTTGATATTATTGAGGGGGATTGAACTAATCCTTTTTGCATCTTTTTCTGAGCTTTTGACAGTGGCTGGTGAGAGAGCTCAACTTGTTGCAAAATCTCATTGATCGAGCCAATGAGAAGGGATGGCGCAAAGAATATCCTTCAATCATATCAAAGTATTTATCATAGTTTAGATTTTGCTAATGTTGTTGATGCGAGCATTTGGCGGGATTGTAGGTAAGCCCTCATTTATCATGTACGACATCCTTGTTTGTGTGGAGCTTACCTATCTTGCTCGGACTCGGGTACGAGAATTGGGTGCGGGTGTGAATCTAGATGTCCGACACTTCAAGTTGAAAAATAAAGGATGTGTGGATATGGATCTTGATGTGGACACGGGTACGAGGATAAGTCAAATAATATATTTTTTTAAATTACATATTGTTTAGTATTTTAAAAAGGTTTTTTAATATTTTCAAATATGTTTTAGTAACTTTTAATTTAATATATGAAATAATAAACATTTTATGACGCAAAAGTACATTAATTCTTTTATGGTGGATAATAAAAGCCCAAAAACAATTATGTATAACCACTTTAACCCAAATACACAAACTATTAGTAGCCCAAAGAAAAATGAATAGGCCCATTATAACATATTAGGCATGTATCCCAATCTAATACTCCAGCCCAACTTCTGTTAGAACATACTCCTATTAGGTGTAGTCATCGTCTTGCACGATGAGAGTTCAGAGAACCAGCAAGCAGCAGCCATGGCCGATCTGCCTCTCCCTTCTCAAAGCCAGGTACTCCTCTATTTTCTTCAGTCCTCCTTCTCTCTTCATCTTCTTCTCTCTTCTCTTTCTTCTTCTTTGATGATAGAGTTAGATCTTGATCTTCATCCAACGTCTACCAATGGCGGATCCATTTTTAATATGCCGTGTTGGATCCGTATCCCGCACCCGTGTCGACATGGGTACTTTGCAAAAAATGGCGGATCCGTGCAACATAGGAGCTTACTAATATATGACTTTGTAGTATTTGTTTTTCCCCTCAAAGTCAACAAACAAACTCTACTTATTCTGGACAATTAGGGTATGGCATGATTTTAGCCAAGTATATATTGTACATTATATTTGAGGATGCAATAATGTTTCATCTTGTTTGAAAATGATTCTTTTTATCAGCCGGATATTAGATTGTCTATGTTCTTTATATTTATTTTCTTTTTCCAAAGTCCTTAGAATTTATATTAAATATGTTTTCTCTTTGTTTTTTGTTTAATCAATGTATGAGCATTTGTCTTGTAGAAATACATCGAGTATTCTATAGTCTCTGTTCAATATCTTATGAATGGGTGGCATGCCCTTAGCTGAGTTCAGGCGGCCGTCCCTTTATCATTACAAAGGTGTACTAATCTGAACCCCGAAAAGAGGAGGTACATGTCCCAGTCCTTCTTCAAGCGCTTCTAGTGGAAGTGGGAGCGAATAATATATGTTTTGTCACAGATTATAAAAGTGGATGAAACCACTTTTATTTTGAGGTATGGAAAGCCTTGGCGATATGGGAGGTTTGTGGTTTTGAAAAAAGCTGTTCAATATGATTATTCTAACTAGAAAGATGCCTCATGAGTATCTTAGTGCCTATTTATAAGAATAAAAGGGATATCCAAAGTTGTTATAGCTATAGAGGTATTAAACTGAAGAGCCATAAAATGAAGCTTTGGGAAAGAGTTGTTGATCATCGCCTAGGAATGAATATAATGGCATCGGAGAATCATTTTCGATTTGTTTATTGTTGATCAACTATGGAAGCAAATCTATATGTTAAGGAGAGTAGTCGAAAAGTATAGAGAGAAAAAACGACCTTCACCTGATTTCCATAGACATAGAAAATACATATGATAAGGTGCCTAGAGACATTCTAGCGTGGGTCTGGGGGAGAAAGGATGTGACAGTAGGGTATATTAATGCGTTTAAGGATATGTATGAAGGTGTTGTCACTATTATTAGATCCGCATTTAGATAAACAAGCATATTCCTATTCATAGTTGGTAGGATTACACCTGGGATCCACTTTGAATCCTCATGTTTGCCTTAGTTCTGGATGAATTGACTAGGCATATTTAGGATGCTATACCTGGTGTATGTTATTTGCGGATGGTATTGTTTCAGTAGATGAAACTACAAAGGTAATGCTAAATTAGAAGCTTGGCAGAAGCATTGGAGGAAAAAAGATTTAGGATCAGCACTAGTTAAATGGAGAATATGAAATATAAGTTTAGTGGTAGTCAAAAAGTGCTAGTGTTGACAGAGTGACCTTCCAAAATTAGGAGCTACCAAAAAGTGAGCGTTTTAAGTATCTTGGCTCAACTGTTGGCAAGGATGGAGAGATTACGGAGGATGTGTCGCGTAGAGTAAAAGTTGGATGGGCCAAGTGACGGAGTACTTTGGGAGTCTTGTGTGACCGCAGGATATTCACAAAGTTGAAGGGAAAATTCTACCGTACCGCCATAAGATCAGCCATGCTATATTGTATAAAGTGTTGGGCTACTAAGAAACAACATACGAGTAAGATGAGTGCTGCTGAAATGAGAATATTGAGATGGATGTGTGGTTTGACTTTGCAAGATAGAACTAAAAACAGCATGCAAGCACTGATAGAAGATAAGGTGAGAGAGAATAGATTAAGGTAGCTTGACACGTTTATGGAAGATCGGTCGATGCGGTATGTTCAGCATCCAACTCAAAACCAATTGGCAATGAGTGGAGAGGCCGCCTAGGCTCATATACTAGCTTCGGAAGTTATAATTAACCAATGTGGGACAAGGTCTAACACGGTAGTTAGAATGAGTGATATGGTTAGGGTAGATGGTAGTGCTAAGAGGATGGATAGACCAACATTGACCTTCGAGGCGTAGTTCGAAAGGTCCTAGGTTTCTTGGATATCCTGGACAGAACAAGACAACGGGTTCATGTAGCCGACCCCAATTGATTGACTAATGGTAAGGCTTGGATTGGTTATTTTGCAATGATCACATATTAGCTTAAATGTCTGTAAGTGCTTTCTATTATGAACAGGAGTTCTACCTCTAATTGTTCAGCTGCGGAATAGGGTGATCCTAGGGTTAGAAAATTGGAGGCCTTTACTCAAGTTTACCGAGTTAACTATCTTCGAATTGATTACTAGAGGATGTGGTCGTTAAAGAGTAGAGTGACTTGTTGGGAGATTGACCTCTACTTCAATATTTGATGCCGGGAGCCTTTGGAAGTGACTTTGAAGTGGGGATGATTTTTACACTACTACCTGGGACGTTTTGAAATGGTGAAGGAATAAATTTTTGAAACAATGTCTGGTGCATGGAAAAAAGGAATAAATTTTTGGAACAAGGTCTGGTGCATGAAAAAAGCTGGAGTGGGTTTCCCTTCTTTTTATCGGAATTTGATTGGTAAAGGCAATGTTGGTTGATTATTACAGAATATGGGGGTTTCTCAAAGTACCCAGGTTTCAACTTTTATTTCAATCTCTTATGCCCTACGGTAGGAGCCTTTGGAAGGGACTTTGAAGTCGTTGGGGATGAGTTTTCCACCACTACCTGGGTTACTTTTGAAAAGGGTAACAAGGATGAATTTTGTAGTAAGGTTTGGTGAAGGGAGAAGAAGCTTAAGGTATGTTTTCCTTCCATTTTTTGGAGAGTGATTGTTCAAGGCAAAGGTGGGTTAGTAGTTTTGGAAGGAGGGTGATCTTAGAGTTTGTGTATATCCCTTTAAATGGAAACTTGCAACATCGGGCTTTTAAAAATTTTGTCGTCTTCATTAGAGTTCTTATGGTGTGGCTGGTAAGTTATGATTGGCATTACATGTGAGAAAACGAAATGGGAAATCAGTTAATAATCTTGCTACCCCTTGTTAGCTTGTTTGAGATGAATTGTGTTCCCCTAGAGGTGTTGGATTCTATCCGTAGTTGAAGTAGTACAGAGATGCGAAAATTAGGAAAAGCAGCTCAGGTTCCGATTTTTAAGTACTATACAAGTTCAATGGGCTGATTGGAATTTTGGAGCTTTCGGGCATTGGCACACCCTAACTTATTAAGGTTTAAATAATGGGCAGCTGAATTCATGCCTTCAGCAACTTAACAATTTCTACCATCTTTTAAATGGATTGAAGGTGTATAAACTGCCTTGGGGCCCCATATTTGTTTCTTTTTGAACTTGGGTAGCATCACCTTTGTTGGAATTGAGAACCTCCCGTATGACTCTTGAATATTGAGTTCTTAGAGTCTTTTGGATGCTAGTTTTTGAATGCCATGGGTAATGTTTCACTGCCATTATGTAGAACTATTAGCGGAATCATAGAAGCATCCACAGCAGTGTACCTTTTTTTTTCATCACGACAGTGTACCTTTTTTTTTTCCATCACGACAAGTTACCATTCACAAAATCTCGAGCGCAAGAATCTTAGTCTTTTCTGGGTCTAGTTTATCCTGGGTCTAGTTATGTATGATCTATATGTATATACCATTTTAGTTTGCTTGACAAAATTCCTTCCTCAAGTTCTTCTTGAGTTCTGTAATAGTTGCGATAGCCTTGTAGTAACGATTTGATCCTACCCATTGGAACTGTGTGCACGGAAATTATGTGCAATACTCTTGCTTCTCTATTGATACTGCAGATCCACTATCCAACATTGAGTCCGCAGTTCAGACTGGTACAGTGGTTAGTTCATATCTGAGCAAGTAATTTTTGTTTGCATTTATGTTTAAACTGGCAGGCGTGTCAAATTATTTGCAATGGTTACAAATCCTTAGGTGACCAGTATGTCGACAGAAAAACCATATCAACTTCTTAAGCATCGTGGCCTCCTTGACTTGTTTTCAGCCCTTACATTGGATGAGTACCTTAAAAAAAAGCAGCTACTTCAGACGCCATGTGAACAGTCGAGACTGTTGCTTGAAATTCCAGATGTAATTGCAGATGAAATAGAGGAGGAAGCTAGACCACAGGAGGGAAATAATGCCTCCCCAAAATCAATTTTTTGGGAGGCAATAGAGATTTCTGGTCATGACTTAGTATCAAATCAGACCTTGTTGACTCAAAACTCTGACAGTGCAGATGCAGCAGGTGCGTCATTAGCATAAGTTCATTTGTTTGCCTGCTCATCTCTTGCTATATATATTTTTTCGATCGGTTAAGGTCGCACTTGATTGTCACATGAAAACATACAGGTGTGCATGTCTGTTTCGTAAGCTTTTGAAAGTTGTTCAGTCTTTTAGATCTAAAATATCGTCAAGTTGATTTATAAAAAGAGGAAAGAGGAGATAGGATTTAGATAGTTCTTGATTTTATACGAGTTGGACTGACTTGTAAAATGATTTGTTTAGGTTTCTTCTAGTAGATTGACCTCTATTCTAATTTTTTGGTTTTCAAATCGAACGAGTTCATTTGCATTAAGTTGTGGAAAAATAAACTGCCTCTTGTATATTTTTCTCTCGACTCTCAATTACAATTCGTAGGCACCTTAAGGTTGTTTTCTAGCGACAAAAATAGTCCTGAAATGGGTTCTGAGATCATTTTATTCGATGGAGTAGGAGTGACCATCAAATCAGTGAAGTTGGAAGAAGATTGTGGAAGGGTTTTTTACAAACTTGATTTGAAGCCTTTTAGTCAGATTTAGCTTCTTCACCTGCCCCCTTAGCAACAGAACTGATAAGGAGTTCACCCTTTCCTTGGAGTAGGCTATGGGAGTTTTTCAACCATAATGTTTGAAGTTACTACCTGCGTTAGATGAATGTCCACCAGTTGTTGGACTTGTCCTATGTCTTCTGTAGGCTTCTCCTGGCTGCTACCACACATAATTACTTATTAATGCTGGTTCCTTAATTGTAAAGCCACTGAAATAGTGTCCGTAGTTTACCATGTAGTCAGTCATATGCTTGGATAGAAAAAGAAGCACCTTGATGAGGCACTTGTTAGTGGTTTAGACCAACTACAGAAACTTATCATGTGTTTGGGATCTGGGACAACAATTTGGGGAATGCCTATTGAAAATGGAGATATTTTGTTGTTGGGTGTATGCATTGGTGCATATCAGAGTATCAGTGGCGGTTATTGTTTGATGACCTAGAGATTGTGTCGTTCCCGTATAAAAAATAACTACTAAAACGAAACAGTTATTACTACTCAAACGAATAGTAGCAAGTGTTCTGAGTATCGTCCTCGGGGATTGTAAGGCTAAGTCACAGTTATTTCAGTTGATTCCTGAATTAATTCAAGAAAAAGATACGTTGATTTGACTTCCTAAAATTATGAAGGCTAAATAAAGTTAAAGCAGTTAAAAAAGTAAAGAAGTTTTGATGGGAGAAAGGTTTAGGGTTTCAAATCCCTAAACCTTTCTCTTTCCCTCGTAACTTAAATATATTTCAATTATAGGCCTATTATTCGAATCATTCCGGTTACCATAGGATTGCAAGCCCAATAATTTATGAATCACCAATCGGCATGGACTATCTTTGGCCTATCACGAATCGTCTTACTAGTATGAACCGTTTCAATTCGGCACGAGTCGTCTCATCAGCACGACGCGTCTTACGTATTATAATCCATCCAACCAGTTATCACTAAACAATTATGAACCTTTGTATGAACGTGCATAAAACCTGGGAATTCATACACAAGATTTGATTGGAAGTACTGATATTAAATTAAATCTTTGTAAGCCATACAACCATGATTCGAGTAGTAAAAACCTAAATCAAAACATAAATAAAGTTACTCAGGGTTCGAGCTTCATCTACACCCTAGAAGAGGGGTTTCGGCAACCATGGACTCCCATCGAAGTTTGGTGGAAGAAAGCCATGGATTTCCCAGTACTTGATTTCTGCATCTGCCTTGCATGTCCCTCGTCCAGAATCGATTTCACGTTCCAATGCTGACTGCTGAAGTCAGTCGTCATGTTGCATATATAGGGTTTAAATGACTTAATCACATAAAAGCCCTTTGAACTTTTGGTAATGATAAATTAATAATCCAACTCTAATTACTTTGCACTTTAACCCCCAAACTTCTTTTAATCTTGTTTTTATCCTGTTAACTCAGACAATATTATTGAGAGGTAAAAACTTAGGGTCTGTTCTCATTACGTAGTACTTATACATGAATACAAGAGACAAATTACACTATGAACCTAAACTACTACTTAATTGCAAGAGTAGATAAATACAACCTAATTACACATTTACACCCACAACTTAACACTCCCCCTCAAGTTGGTGCGAAGATATCAATCAAGCCCAACTTGAACACAATGGGGTGGAAACTCTTGTTGCCAAGCCCTTTTGTGAAAATATCAGCTAATTGATTTTCAGATCGCACAAAAGGCATACATATCAACCCCTCGCTCAACTTTCCCTTGATGAAGTGTCTGTCAATCTCTATATGCTTCATTTTGTCGTGTTGAACAAGATTGTGGGCAATGTTTATGGCAGCTTTGTTATCGCAGTAGAGTTTCATAGGACCACTATCAAAAATTCCCAAATCATGTAACAAAGTTTGGAGCCACAAGAGCTCACAAACACCATGAGCCATGGCTCTATACTCTGCTTCTGCGCTTGACCTGGCAACCACTGATTGCTTCTTACTTCGCCAAGTAACCAAATTCCCCCCTAAGAAAAGTGCAATAACCAGAAGTAGAGCGTCTATCATCTATAGGTGACCGTGATAGGGAATAGAATTCCTTTTCCTGGAGCTGATTTGAGATACCTCAAAATATGATAAACTGCATCCAGGTGTGGTACGAGGATCATGCATAAACTGACTAACAACACCCACTGCATAAGTGACATCCGGTCTCGTGTGGGCTAAGTATATCAGTCGACCAACGAGTCGCTGATATCTCTCCTTATCCGTGCGCTCCCCTGAGTCTCCACTAAGCTGATGATTTGCCTCAATAGGAGAATCTGCAGGTCTACAACCCAACATACCTGTTTCTTCCAATAAATCAAGTATATACTTCTGTTGGGAGATAAAAATCCCTCTATCAGACCTTGCCACCTCCATTCCAAGAAAGTATCTCAGTGATCCTAAATCCTTAATCTCAAACTCTTGAGCCAGACTAGACTTGAGATTAAGGATTTCATCCACATCATTGCCTGTCATTATTATATCATCAACATAAACAATAAGGACAACAATCTTACCAACACCTTTCTTGATGAACATAGTATGATCTGCATGACTTTGTCTGTGTATCCAAATATCAACATAGCCTTTGAAAACCTGCCAAACCAAGCTCTAGGTGACTTCTTCAACCCATAAAGAGCCTTTTTCAGTCTACACACCTTTCCCTCAGTCTGAGATGAAGAAAAACCAGGTGGGATAGCCATATACACCTCCTCCTCTAACTCACCATGGAGGAATGCATTCTTCACATCAAATTGTTGGAGAGACCAATTCAAATTGGCAGCACACGAGAGTAAAGCTCGCACAGAGTTCATCTTTGCTACTGGTGCAAATGTCTCATCGTAGTCAATACCATATGTTTGAGTGAAACCCTTGGCAACAAGTCTCGCCTTGTACCGCTCAACTGTACCATCAGCATTTTGCTTAACAGTGAAAACCCATTTACATCCCACTGGTTTCTTTCCTTCCGGAAGTGATACTAGCTCCCAAGTGCCATTCTTTTTCAAAGCTGTCATCTCCTCTACCATAGCTCCTTTCCACTTAGGTATCATGAATGCATCCTGCCAATTATGTGGAATAGATATAGAAGAAAGAGACGAAACAATGGCAAGGTATGAAGTAGATAAACGATCATAAGAGACAAACTAGGAGATGGGATGTTTGAGTACATGATCTAACACCTTTGCGAAGAGCAATAGGAAGATCATCAGAATTATCAAGAGGAGATTCAATGAGAGGAGTCATTACCAGATGAGTCAGCTGAGGAACTGGAACTGGAGCTGGAGATCGTGGTTGACAAGGTGGTATCACACAAGAGGACTTCCCATGTTTTCTGCTGTAGGTCTTGAGGTTAGACCTTTGCAGCCGGTGTATATAATCCTCATCATCACCACCTATGTCACGAGTTGCTTTTTCGGCAGATATTTGTTCCTCTCCAGACTTTTCTTTCTCCCCCTCACCATGATTATACATCAGTTGCTCCCCCTCACCATAAAACATCTCTTCCTCCTGCCTATGCTCCCCCGGAAGAGATGGAGTGGAGGGAGAAAAAAAGGACACCGTTTCCCAAAAAGAGACATCCATAGACACAAAAAAATTTCTAGAATGAGGATCATAACATTTGTAGCCCTTCTGAGTAGGAGAGTACCCAATGAAAACACATTTATGGGCTTTAGGACCTAGCTTGCCACCTGAGGGATGAGGAGTATGAACAAAACACACACAACCGAAAACACGTGGGGGAAGAGTTGTGGTGCAAAAAACGCTAGGAAGACACTCAAGGGGAGTTTTAAAGTTAAGAACACTGGATGGCATGCAGTTAATAAGATATGCTACAGTCAGAATGGCTTCTCCCCACAAATATTTGGGAACATTCATGGTGAATAACAGAGAGCGAGCTACCTCAGCTAGATGACGATTTTTGCGTTCAGCAACTCCATTTTGTTGTGGAGTGTCAACACAAGTCGTCTGAAAAAGAATACCATTTTCATCTAAAAAAGCCCGAAAACTCTTATCGATGTACTCAGTGCCATTATCACTCTGAAGAATTTTAATACTCATATCAAACTGAGTGTGAACCATTGCATGAAAAGATTTAAAACAGGAAAACACTTCACTTTTCGACTTAAGTAAATACACCCAAGTAGCACGAGAATAACAATCAATAAAAGTAACAAACCACCGAAAACCTTTAAGAGATGGAACAAGGGAAGGACCCCAAACATCAGAATGAATAACCATAAACGGAGAATCACTCTTTTTATTAATAGGTGCATAAAAAGAACGTTTATGTTTACCAAGCTCACATGTTTCACAAAAAAACTGACTCCTAGAACAATGTTTAACTAAACTAGGGAAAAGTTTCTCTAAAATCCCAAAGGAGGGATGACCCAATCTACAATGCCACTGATGTAACATAAAAAGAACTGAACTCGTATCTGCTTGCAGAGCTAGACCACATGACAAAGATGGTTGAGGTGCAGATTCCAAGAAATAGAGGCCACCATGTGCTCTACCACTGCCAATTACTTTCCCCGTTCCCAGTTCCTGAAAAACACAATGAGTAGGAAGGAATGTCACAGAACAATTTGCAGAACGAGTGAGGACAGAAGATTAGTGGCAAAATTTGGAATATGTAGAACTGAAGAAAGAGAAATAGAGGGAGAATAGTGAATGAAACCTTTCCCTGCGATAGCAGAGAACGACCCGTCTGCTATTATGACCTTATCCTTACCAGAACAAGTAGAATAAGAATCAAATACGGAGGAACAACCTGTCATATGATCTGAAACACCAGAATCTATAATCCAAGGGATAGCAGAAGAGGCAGTGAACGCATTTGATGGGATACCTGTGTGAGCAAAATAAGATGAAGTGGGAGCTGCTGTGGAAGAGAGCTGTGGTAGATGAAGAATCAGCCCGATCCATAAGGCGCCTGAGAGCTTGCATCTCCCCCTGAGAAAAACCACCAGTATGATCTGAAGTCACCTGAGCCCCAATACTAAATCCAGAGTCAAACGAAGTAGAAATCGCAGATTCTGAGACATGAGCCTGGGCCTGAGAACGTACTGTACCACGACCACCGCGTCCACCCCCTCGCCCACGAGGGGGGCGGCCATGTAACTTCCAGCAAAAATCCCTAGTATGACCGGTGTTGTGGCAATAATCACACTGAGATGTCTCACGATCAGGCCCACTACTAGCACCAGACTGTGACTTACCACTCTGTGAAGTAGGAGTAAACCCTCTGCTAGAACCAAACTGACCCTGAGGACTGACAACCAAGGCAGAGCGGTCAGAAATAGGAGTATGCATCATAGCTCCCCTCCTACTCTTCTCCTGCTGAACAATAGCATAAGCTTCACCCAGAGACGAAAACGGAACACGACCCAGCACCTGTACTCTAATTGGATCATACTCCATGTCAAGGCCAGCAAGAAAGTCATAAATACGCTCTTTCTCTAACCTCTTCAACCAATTAGTAGCATCCTCAGTACAAACAGCCTGAAATCCCTGATAAAAATCGAATTCCTGCCATAGTCCGCTCAACTCCGCAAAATACGCAGCTACAGACCGATGGTGTTGATCTAAATTACGGAGTCGCTTTCTCAACTCAAAACAGTGAAAAAAAAAAGAAGAGTACTAACAGATTGATGATCAATAAAGGAAGTAGAAATACCAGTCATATGATCAGAGGCACCAGAATCAATAACCCAAGGAATAGACGTAGAAGAAGAGGCAACACAAGCAACGGAAGAACCTGTCTGAGCAAGCGTAGCAGTGGAGGAAGATCCTGCAGATGACTGTTGAAATGCCACAAAGCGTTGGTACTCCTCAGCAGAAATAGTCACGGGTTGATCAACAGAGTGATGGGATGGCACTGTCTCCTCAAAAGTGGCAACCTGATGAGCCTGGGGATACCCATGAAGCTTATAACAATAATCCACCGTATGACTTGTACCCCCACAATGAGTACACGATCGGGTACCACGGCCACGACCATAACTACTTGAACCACCGCCCCCTGACATGCGACCATAATTTCCTCCATCATGACGACCAGTGAACCCAGAAGTACCACGACCACTAGAACTATAACCAGAACTACGACCACCAGAACCACGACCACGACTGCTAGACCCAGAATCACGACCACGACCATTACGGCCATTACCAAACCCAAGACCACCAGAGATAGCGGAAGCCAAAGCTGAACGCTCAGAAGAAGACACAGGAGGTGGTGTAGAACGAGAGGCAGAAGATTGACAAGTCGACTGAAGACCTCGCTGAGAGAAGGTAGGTCGCTAGATCCCAAAATTTGATTACTAACTGGAGCAAAATCTAAGGAAGCACCAGATAGGAATCGAGCAACCTCCATACGCTCACGTTGGCGTCGCACAACCTGAATATCAGAAGACAGTGGCTCACAAACACGAAGTTCATCCCGAATACGACGAAACATAGCATAATACTCCTCGAAAGATAAATTGCCCTGAGAGATAGAAAAGAATTGCTGATGAAGATCATAAGTGCGACGGAGATTGTTCACACCAGAATACATCTCCTGAGCCTGTGTCCAAACCTGTTTGGCGGTATCTAAAAACATCAGCGAGCCAGCAATATCTTCATCCATACTATTCCATAACTGACTACGAATCCGAGCATCCCTAGGTTTCCACAAAGTAGTATCTTTAGGAGGATCATCAGTCAAGAAATGGGATTCGGACTCCCCCTCATAATATACCTCAACCGCCTTAGCCCAAATAGCATAATTATTACCATTCAACTTTGTAGATGTAATTGGAAGCCTGTGAGAAGAACTGAAAGAACTACCCACAATACTAGAACTAGAACCAGTTGCAGTAACAGATTTATCTTCAGACATGTTGCCAAGCAATAATCACAAACAGATCACAGAAAACCAACGACTGGCAACCACAAACAACTAAGCAAACTGAATCACCTGGATATCTGCCTCTGCCACTGCTTAACTTAATCAAATACGAATACGAAATATGATCATACCAGAAACATCACAGCTGCAAACCGAGAGGGCAAACAAAAGTATACCAATCAACAGCGAACAAAAGTATCCATCCACAACTTCGACGAAACTTAGGAGAGAACAACCCGATCAGTGTGATTGTGACCAAACTGCTTTGCACACGAGCAACGGTGGAAGAACAAACAGCAACGGGGAGCATCAATAGCCTTGACTAGTACTGGAAATCAACTGACAGTACTGGGTGATGAAGGTGAGAGCATGAATCAGTGATGCAGAGCATGACTGCACAAATACCAAAGCCAAACATGGACTTCGAAGACAGATCTTGAGATTTCGAACACCATGGAAGGTTCGTGTGAGGGTTTCGAGCACTGATGAACTACCAAATCGATGGGGTTTGGATCGATTGGGTCTGATAAGGCCTGGGTTGTAGTTTTCGAGCACTAGGTATGAATTTCGAGCACCAGGTATGGATCGATTGGGTCTGATAAGGCCTGGGTTGTAGATTTCGAGCTCCAGGTATGGATTTCGAGCACCAGGTATGGATTGATTGGGTTTGGAAAGCAGGTATGTCGGCTTGAGGTTCGATTATGGTGAGATTAGGGTTTGACAGAGACTGATTTAGGGTTTCGTAGGTAGGTGATGGGTTGAGGGTTTTGGTGGCTGACGATTTAGGGTGACGATGTGTGGCTGACGTAGGTTTTTTTTTTTTTTGGTCGAAGATTGGAACAGTGGTGGCTAGGGTTGCGACGGCTATGGGGGATGTGGAACGTGCTCTGATACCATGTTGTTTGAGAGAGAGAGAGAGAGAGAGAGAGAGAGAGAGAGAGAGAGAGAGAGAGAGAAGTGTAGGGTGTTAACGAACCCTACCACACAAGCCTTTATTTATATTATGAGAGGGACTAATACAATACGTAGCTACCCAATGTGGGACAACTAACAATAAAGCTTATTCTAACAATTACCCTGCTGAGAATAGGTTTGAGCTGCAGTAGTCCAAATCTTATGTGGAGTATCAAGGAGCATAAAGTTATGACGAATTTCGGCTTTCATAGAGTTAAACAACCAAGTCATGACCAAAGATCTTTGATACTTAAATTTCTTAAGGGCAACGGCCTCTGTAGGTTGAGTAACAGGACCCTCTATGAATTCTGACATCTCCTTGGCTTCAATAGCCAAAGTGAAGGTGCGAGACCAAAGCAAATAATTTGTACCATCCAACTTGATGGGACAAATATCCAAGGAACATTCTCCAATTTCCTTTCAAATTGGCCCGACATATCCTTAGTACCAGAAGTTTCAGTCTCAATAATTTTTTAATCCTCAGACATGTTGGAATGAAACTATTAACAATAAACAAGGCTGGAAGTAACTCAACAGCAACAATATAATGGATTCTGGACACAACCAAAAGTGACCCAGTAAATATCAGGGATTTCCCAATTAACGTGAAAGTTAAAACGGCTGTCCAAGAGCTTAAACAAATCTAGATGAGCAATAACAGTGCCGACAATGCTCGATATTAATCAAGGAGCTATAATCAGCGGTAGATAGCAACCTGAGATGATCGCCGGAGGATAGCAAGGGTCGCCGATGTCCGGCGTGTGCTGTATGGTGGTCGGAAAAAGCTATCAGAGAAAACCCAATTGATTTGATGAAGACCCAGCAGATTTCGAACTCAAATAGCAGCAGAAGCAACTAATTGGAGATCGTATGGAGGTCGTATGATGATCAGGAATTCTATCGAAGCCCAGAAAGTTGATGATGATGAAAAAATAGGAAGTTTTGATCGGTGTGTGATTGGTGATGATGGCTGATGATCGAAGTTTGATGATGGCTGATGACAGAAGTTCGATGATGGCTGATTTCGATCGGTGGTTGATGATCGATGTTGGCTGTAAAGGTTATTTATGGGTGTTGTCGTTTTTGGAGGAAAAAACTCACAACGAGATGTGGAGAAAACTCACACACGACTCAGATCTTGTGCTCTGATACCATGTTAACTCAGACAATATTATTGAGAGGTAAAAACTTAGGGTTCTGTTCTCATCACGTAGTACTTATACAAGAGTACAAGAGACAAATTACACTATGAACCTAAACTACTACTTAATTGCAAGAGTAGACAAATACAACCTAATTACACATTTACACCCACAACTTAACATATCCAAATTCTTGGACAATGAGCTCAATCACCCTATAAACTAGGGCTGTTCATTTGGCCTGCGACCCAACCATCCGACAAGACCCGACCCCAAAAAACACACATCCCACCCGTCCGACCAGGTTAAACGGTGGGGTTCGGTTTTATTATCTAGAAAATTCAGCTTCTCGGTAGGGTCTCGGATTGGGGAAAAATAAAACGGGTGGACCCGACCCGACCGACAAAGTAAAAAACCCTAAATATAAACTTATACCCACCGCCTCCCCCATCTAATCTTTACCCTGTAACTCTTCGTCTCTTCCCCAGACTCCCCACTCTCTACTCTCCACTCCTCCCTCCCACAGATCTCCACCAAATTACCATCGTGATTCAACTCCCATCTCAGATTTCTCTCTCGTGCATGAAGTATCTCTCTCTCTCTGGCGGCGGCTCAACCTCAGGAGTAAAATGGTGGGGTGGACTCTAGAGTCGCTGGACGGTGGGCTCTCCAGCGTCATTGCTTACGGCTGGACAGTGGGCTCATCAGCGTCACTGCTCACGGATGGACGGTGGGCTACTGGGCTATAGTAGAGACTAGAGATCAAGTTTCAGATCTCTCTTTTTCTTTCAATTAAATCATATGAGAGGGTAATCTTTGTGTCCCTCAAGGTCGGTTTTATTTCCAAAGAGGCTGGTTTTATTTTCAAATACTCTTCTGATCCCTTTTTTTTCCCTTGAACATAACATAACTATTGTAGCTACTTTCTTTGCTTTCTTTTGATTTGTCACATGTTCTTCGGTTTTGGTTGTGAAACAAGTTCGTTTTTTGGGTTGAAATCTCTTAAAATGAAAATTCATTCTCTCACTCTCTATCTCTCTCTATGTCCACCTGTTCACCCGGCCAACCCGATCCGGCACACCCGACTACCCAGTTGGTCGGAACCCGAACATGGTTTTGGTCGGAGTCGGGTAGGATTTTCTACATCCAATGATATGTCGGGTCAGGTCAAACCCAATCCAAACCCTGAAAAACCGACCTGTGTGCAGCCCTACTATAAACACAAAAAGGACAAAATAAATATCAAATAACAATTATAAACAACTAACAAATGTAGTTTGGAGGGCATGAATTGAATATTTCTGCACTTATCACCTAGGAACCTTGTCTCCAATGTGGATACATATAGCTCTTGTCTTGGTTCTAATCTCGTACATGGCGCCGAATGAGTTGGAGTTGAGGGGGAGAGAGGTAATTCATGGTGCTTTGTAGCCAAGAACATGAAACGCTCTTTTAGTTATTTGCTAATTAGGTCGTGTTACTTTTGCCTTTTCAGTTCTTACGGTTTCACTCTGATTAATTATTGGAAACCATTTTAGTAAGGCTTATTTGTTACATTGGTCCTAACAAAATATAGTCAGTTTCATTTCCGTCCTTATTAACTTAATCATGTCATTTTAATCATTTGTGCAATAATTTTCAACTAATGTTGACCTTGTTGTTATCGTTTCAAAATTTTCAATTAAAACACAACAATTACAACTACTCCGTAGAATAGTGGCAAAAGTCCGAGTATCGCTGCTCCACAGGGACAAGTACACGTTTTATCGGTTTCAACAAACTATTATTCCAATTCAAGAACGAGTTTCAAGTTTTGATTTTGACTTTTAAAACCAAGAAAACGAAAAGGAAATTTGGTTTTGTAAAACAATTGGAGAAAGGTCTAGGATATCGAATCCGGTTTCCCCCTAATAACTTGAGTTGTTCAGTCAAAGACTATCCATTCAAACCAATATAAGATAATCTTGGATAACCGATTGGCATAGGTTATCTTAGCGTAGTACAAATTTTCTTACTAGCAAGAGCCGTATCTACGTGCAACCCGTCTCATAACACACATTTTCTTGCCAAGGATAGCCTATCTCAACCTATTCCAATAACTAATAATAAACCATGTATGCAAGTGCTTGGAGTCTAGAATACAAACACAAGAATTTGATAGAATAGGAAGCAGTCAGACCATTCATTCAAAATGAAGTTATCCTTCAGTCATACATTCAAGATTCAAATGAATACTCTTAAAACACAAACAAAACTCAAGCTACTTGAAAGGAAACTGTTCATCTAACCCTATAAATGATGTTTAGCTGGCCATGGAAACAAAAGACTTCAAGCTCTTTTGATTAGAACCCATGCTCCCTTGAATCTCCTCCTTTTTCTTCTTTTATCCTTTCTCCTGCATAATGGATGTCCCGATCCTACTAGACGGGACACGTATAGGACACAGACTCATATGCAAGCAAATCATTGGGACAGACAGACGCCGAATAAAAAGGAAGTGACTCATTAAAGGTGACATCAGCACACACAAAATGACAACGTAAAGACGGAGAGTAACACTTATAGCCTTTTTGAGTGCGAGAGTAGCCAGGAAAAATGCACCTAATAGATCGAGGGTTAAGTTTGCTCCGATCAAGATCCAGAGCATGGACATGACACGTGCACCCAAAAACCCGAGGAGGTAATGAGTGGAGTGGATGACCAAGAAACAAGACCGTATGAGGTATCTCACCTCCAAGGACAGTAGAGGACATACGGTTAATCAAATAACAAGCGGCAAGAACTGCATCAGTCCAGTAAGACTTAGGAACCTGCATTTGAAATAGCAATGCACGCATAACCTCTGATAAATGTCAAATCATGCATTCGGCAACTCCATTTTGTTGTGGAGTCCGAGCGCACGATGACTGATGAATTATACCGTGATAATCCAAAAACGGAGATAATGTGTTATGAAAATATTCGCGTGCATTATCGGAACGAAATATACGAATGCAAGTATTAACTAATTTTTTATTTCCATATAAAACGAGTAAAAAACAGACTTCAACTCTGATCTCTCTTTCATAAGATAAAGATATGTAATACGAGAGAAATCATCAACAAAAACAACATAGTACTAAAAACCCAAAAAATTAGGCACATGAATAGGCCCCCAAATGTCTGAATGAACTAACTCAAAAGGACTCAACGCACGACACTCAACTCTAGGATAAAAGGTACTCTACGGTGTTTACTAAACTCACAGACTTCACATGACAACTCTTTAAGAGATCCACAGGAGGCCACTAGACGCTTCAAAGTCTGAAGTGATGGATGTCCAAGCCGACAATGTTGCTGATAGGAGGACTCTGTGGACTGAAGAACAACAGACTTAGCAGGATTATTGGTCAGGTAGTATAGCCCACCACGCTCAACACCGCCTCCAATCGTCCTCCCCGTCATGAGATCCTGAAACACACAACCATGAGAAGAAAAGGTGATGGAACAGTTTAAAGATTTCGTAAGTTGACTAACAGACATGAGATTAAAAGGTAAACGAGGAACACGTAACACTGAGTGCAAAGTGAGAGATGAAGAGACTGGGAAAGAACCTAACCCAGTAACCTCAGTAGTAGAACCATCTGCTAAGGTAACGTGAGATTTTTGACCAATAGATTGACAATTAGACAAGATAGTAGAGGTACCGGTCATATGATTAGTAGCACCAAAATCAATAACCCAAGGAGAAGAAGAAGAGGCAACACAAGCAACAGAGGAACCTGTCTGAGCAAGCGTAGTTGTATAGGGTTTAGGGTTAGAGGTCTCGGTTTGAAGATGATGGGTGTTGGTCGATTTAGGGTTTCAATACCAGGGAAGAGGTTGATGACGATAATGGATGTATATTAGGGTGGATGTGGGTAATGCTCTGATACCATGTTGTTTTGAGAGAGAGAAAGAAGGAAGTGTATCGGGTGTTAATTAACCCTAACACATAACACTATTATTTATATCATTGAGAGTCATATAACATTACTTAGATAGGCGATGTGGAACAAACATAAAACTACTAACACAAACTAATTCTAACACTACATAATAAAATTGTTTGATGAATTGCTATTATGAGAGGTCGGTCGAAGGGAGTAACTAGTAAGCACCCCGCCTTCCTCTGGCAAACCAGCATATATTGCGACTGAATGTGCCGTTGATTTCGTTTGGAGCTTGAACTACACTTCCTTCGTTGGCTCAGTGGTCAAGCTCATGCTTGCCGATCTCTTTCCTTCAATATTGACTTTGCTTCAAGACGCTATTTACCAATAAGAATTGGAAAAAGAATACTTTTTGAATTGAAGAAGCTGAAGGGGTGAACGAGCGCTGTAGTAACGAGCCGTAAGAAAGATAAGCAGAGCATTCCTTCCGCCGGCCTTTATAGGAGTAGGGGGAGCGTGGTGAGATAGATAGACATCCAATCCTATTTTGAGAAATGGAAGGGATATTAAATGCCTAATCCATCCTATAAAATTTCATCGCGACTTTTTAATTTTAGTTTTTGATAAAACAAAGTCAGTTTAATATGTCCTTTAATCTTCATTTATTTTCATCCTTATTTTCCCTATTAGTGCACTAGTGTTGAAACAAATTGGACTTAAATTCTTATTTCCACAAACAAAAAAGAAGAAAAGACTAGGTTGTTTAGTTCACCTAATATTCAAGGGAATTTTAGTAGCAAAAATTAACGGCGTTACTTGACGAATTGGGGAAATCTGGATAATAGTTTGTAAAGTTAGGAAGGTCGGTGCGATTGTCAGAACCTTGGGGGGGTTCCTGTATTTGTTAGAAACCTCCAGAGAGGTCACTGAAATTTACCCAAAAAGAAAAACATAATCCATGTAAACTCTTCACCCACAAAACCACCTAATCCATCATATTCCTAACTCTTAACCCAATCAATGCAATGTGATTAGCTGAAAATTTTTGCAAACAGCTTTAATTTGAATCTAAGTAAGACATGGGGGCAAAAAAAGGAAGTGGCAAAGGGATATATATATGAGAGTGATATATGCATATATACACAGAGAGGGAGAGAGAGAGAGAGAGAGATGACATTTTGTTTTATTTTCCCCTTCTATAGAAACATCTAATTTTCGAAAACAATGACAAAGCTAGATTGAGTAATCTTCTTTGTTTAATCGAACTCCAATTGGTTGCGCCCAATTCATTATTAGTTCTTTTGGATTTAATATCATGTGGGTCTCTCAATTTTCCCGTGGCCAGTATCATCATCCGCCAGTTAAGCCTCCGTTGTCCACCATTATTTGTGGAGCAATTCGTGATGGATGCCAGATATCAATACATACAAGTGCAATCGCTGCAGTTTGCACGTGCATGCACGCATACACAGAGAAGGGTGTTGGTTCTCAGATGGGTTTGGTGTTTTTATCGGTTAGCTATAGTGGCAATTTTGTACTTTTGAAGTTTTTTGGTTGTACGCGTCATCTCCACATCACAGTCCCTTAGGCATGTCACTTATTTCTGTCAACAAACTTACGTCAAGGACAAGATTGAGTAGCGTATCTTATAACAAGGACTTAGTCGAAACAACTAAAAATGTGAGGATGAAATTGATGCTGACTTAATTTTATTAGGACAAAAGGAGCAGATAAGCCTCTTTGACATTGGTTGAGTCAATACACAGTAACAATGCTCTCTTTTTTCTACAATGACATCAGAGCCGTATCAGATGTATAGTGGGAAGGAACTTAGTCGCCGGAATTGGTTGGCAGGCAACTAATTTGTGGAAGCCATTTTGCCTAAAACTATATCTTCTTTCACTTTGACTATCCATCTCTACTTCCTAACATCACTTCTCCACTTCTCCTTTCTCTCCATCGCAGCTTTCTTCGTGGTTTCCAGTTTCCACCTTCTATTGCTTCTATTAGAGTTTGTCCCACATTGGTTAATTAATACCTCCAAAACTAGTATATGAGCCTGAGGGGCCTTTCCACTCATTGTCAATTGGTTTGAGTTGGATGCTTTAACATGGTGTTAGAGTTAGGCTTTCGGAGGATTTTGGACAAGACCATCTTTGTTATTTCCCGTTGTTTGTGCCATAAGTGCACCATGTTTCGTTATGATCCCAATGTTGAGGATCCGTTGTTTATCTCTCTACGTGCAGGTTAGGGGTCGCACATGCGGGGGAATGTTAGAGCTTGTCCCGCATTGGTTAATTAATACCTCCAAAACTAGTATATGAGCCTAGGCGGCCTCTCCCGTCATTGCCGTTTGGTTTTGAGTTCGATGCTTTAACAACTTCTTCTTTTCTTATGTCAATTGCAGCACCCTGTCCTCATCTCTGAACTGCCTAGTTTTTTTTTTTATCTTCATTGGCTCTTCTTCCTTATACTTTGCCCACCCAAACTGTGGTCCTTGCTTCTTGACACATGACTGCTATCAAGAAATCCATTTGGCTAACCAATTGGAAAAACCAAAAATGTAGAGAATAGCTCTGACAAAAGCAGATAATTTGCAGAAGAAAAAGATTTTTTTTTTTTTTGAATAGATTTTTCACTAGTATAATTTTGCTCTGCTGACCTAAATTGTTGGAAAATTCATTTTCTGTTTTCTGGGGAAACCTATAGATGCTGGTAAATCCTAACATTATATAGAAAGCATAATTTCCATTTTACAAAGTTACATTTATTGTTATGCATCTCTTATGTCTTGGTCTTATTAATTACCGATCTAGAAAATTATGTGGGTGGAGCTTCTTATGTGACGTTTTATATTTGTTGCACATCTCTTTTGTAGCTTCAGGCTCTGCAGATATGGCCACTTCCTCCACAGTTACTCTCTGTGATTCACCTCTAGCCAGAGAAGAAAACAGATATTTCAGCAGTGGAGATGTATCCGATAGAAAGCAAGGTCAATATGTTACTCACTTTTCTTCCTTTTTTTTGCCAAGTCGTCGTTCTTGTATCTAACAATGTAGGGAGTGTCTTTAGTTAAATTACCTTCGAGTTACTATTTTTGGTATTTCATTAATTCAGATTGAAAAACATATAACGAGTGATCCACATCTCCAAAATAATAATCTAATACAGCTTTATTCTTGGAGGAATAAACTGAGATAGGATACGAAGTAATGAAGTAATGAGTCCTTGGCTTTAGGAAATTTACATTAGGAGGAAACCAACATACCCAGTAGGTTTTCCTGCTCAAACAATAACAATAACAGAACCCATCTAGTCCCCAATCATTGGGCGTACAGGCGGGGATAATTGGATATCGACCTAACCTTTGGCAATTGCACAAAGTGGCTCCTCTCAGAATACCACTGAAACAGTGGCCCTCCTAAACCTCCAAGAACCGAGGAGCTACAGGGATGTTTCGTTGGAGAACCATGCCCCCGAATCAAAGCCAAAAGGCATCAGGGAGGGCAGCCCTAGAGACTCAAATCAATTTTTGTGTCCATTACCATGCTTACTTCATTCATGGTCCACACCACCATATAATCGCAACTGCTATTAGAGCAGTTGATCGTTGATTATTTGTTTGTTTAAGATTTATAAATACAACCCTGCTTAGGGTTATCAACACGTAATGTTTTTCTTATGGAGGGAACCAAACCAAATTATGCTCGTCTCCCAAACAGGTAGAGTCAGCTGCTTGAATTCATTTTGTCATCCTGCTTTTCCGTGGGCTATATGTTCATGTAGATTCAGTAAATTTATATCCTTCCTTGATATAGCATCGCATTCCAATTTAGGTCTGCGATAGTGTGATAAGTGGGATGAATTTATTGAATCTTTGTGAGCATATTATTATAAATGTGAAAATATGGAGGTACAATTAGAGACTCTTCTTATCTTTTTCTTGATGTCATTAAATATTTTAATCATCATTAAATTGTAATTGCAAATGTAGAACTGGCAGTATCTCTGTCATGTCAAATTGTTCAGCTACTTTCGTAGTTTATCAAGCACGGTTCACTTGTTCATATACCATGACTGCCGAATGTTTGTTTTAAGCAACGGCGGTAGCTTGTCACTGTATTTGGTTAGGTCATGGGTGACTTGAGGTTTCAAATCCTTAGTTGCAGGGAGATCCTAAAGTGGTGCCGCTCCCACCTTAGGAGCGCGATTCTGTGCTCCCAACTTAGAGCTTGACGGGAGCCCGCTCCCATTGAGATGGAAGCTCACTCCTTACAAAAATGGGAGTTTTTGTATGATACTGGTACAGAAAAATAGTAATTTATTACTTGAGTTCTATAAAGCTGTCTTTGATTTAGCTCATATACATAGCCCAAGTCATGATATCTTGACAAGAAAATCATACATTCTTACCCTATCCCATTTCTTATGCTTGAGGTAGACTTGGCCCTTATGTTTTTACTCCCTAAAATGATCGTAGTTTTAAAGTGCATTTCCTAAGCTATATTATTTTCGTTATATATGTACACTTTTCTTTCACGCTCCCAACCTTGGGAGCTTCTATATTCTCTTTCTCCCACGCTTGCGCTCCTGCACCCGCTCCGGTTTCGTGTGACTAAGTTCAAATTTATTTTCCTGAATACATGTAAAAAACAAAAAAGAATAATTGTATTAATGGTAAGACCTATTGAATGTACGTGAACTAGTTTGAAATTTGGAACTTTGTGTTGTTTGGTCATTTGATGCAGATGATCCGCCTGCTCAATTTGTCGAACAACAGGAGTCAAAGAAAGCTTGCAGAATGGTTGACAAGCAGATTGTGGCAAATCAGGTGATTGAAGTGCTTGACGATGATAGTGAGGAAGATGAAGGCCGCCCTGGTTGTGGAGACCTGAGCCTCAATGAGCACAACCCTGGTAGTTTGATATGGCACTATATGGATCCCAGGGGAAATGTGCAGGGCCCCTTTTCATTGGAATCACTGAAATGTTGGGGGGATGCTAACTACTTCCCTCCAGACTTCAAGGTCTGGAAGGTAGGTCAAATGCAAGATGAAGCAGTCTTACTGACTGATGTGCTTCTCCAGATGTTTTCCAATTCACTTGAGTGACCCAGTACATTTTAGAATTCAATAGTCTCAATTGTTGAGTGTTCTTTGAAGGTTGTATCGTGCATTTGGGCAAATTGAATTTATTACAAATTTCTTGTTGAGTGTTCTTTGAAGGTTGTATCGTGCATTTGGGCAAATTGAATTTATTACAAATTTCTAGTTGCTTGGGTTGGATGTTCAAAATTGCTTGTGTGATCTAAACCCCGTTGTTTCATTGTTTCAATTTGAGATGGCTTTGAAATAAAGGACAGGACGAAAGAGTTAGAATGCGAAACAACAGGATAACAATATCTATCATAAAAAGATAAAGGACCAGGACTCATTGTGTCTGAAGTTATCACATGGTCCCAATAGAGAATGATAACAGTACAAAAAACTTCCTCAATCAGAAGCCACAGGGAAATTCTAGGCAGGAAGTTCATTAAACACCTAAGCAATTGTTTGCACAAATTTTCTATAGTGACCGTCATTGAATGCAGTTACACAAACATTTAGTGTATGAAGTTATGAACTCTATCTTTCAAGGATAAAAACACAATTCCTATCATAGGAACAAGGGGGCACCGTGCTGCCAATCATTTAAACAGTCGAATTGAAATGTCCTGAACCTCAATCATATTATCAACTTCTGGTTGAATTTGAGGACCTCAACTGATATCAAAAACTTTGAAATGTGGGTAAGAAAGAGGTCTACAGAAGATTCCATTAGATGATTAGCAAAAGGATAGCCCAGCAACTGCAGTTTTTTAATCAGTCTGTTGGTGCATGATTAGTTATTTAAGCAACACAAACTCTACAGGCTATCAGATCAATGGATTCTTTAGACTATCGAAGCTTCTAGGTGTTACAGTGAAAAAAGACAAAACGCCTGTGTGGTTGAAACAGGTATAGGATATTTGCACTTTATAAAGTGAGGGCTGAGGGCAATAGACTTTGGGCGATTCACATCCAAACTCCAAACATACGCTTCTAGGTGTTACAGTGAAAAAAGACGCCTGTGTAGTTGAAATAGGAATAGGATATTTGCACTTTATAAGGCTAGGGCTGAGGGCCTCAGACTTTGGGCAATTCACACCAAACTCCAAAGCGTATGTTTTAAGCAATGAAAATATGGAACCTTTTCATGCAATTGATTTAACTTTATGAAGGCACACAAGCAACTGAGATCAATACGCTTTTATAATATATAAAGTACTCCAGGCATACGAGCAAGGTGCAAGTAATCATGTAAAGTTATAGCAGTTGTAGGAGGAGGATGTTTTTGAGGCGTTGATCCTGAAGCTCTGCAAAGCTGTAAATCAGCCATTACAAAGGATCCGGTATACTCTGAAGCAAACGAGGTCCACTTCATGCGTTAATAACTCAGACTATTGCATCATATTTCACCAGTAAATAGAAAAGAAAAGATTATACTCCATACATTATTGTGAATAGGACGAAGAATTAATGCCAAGAAGAAAAATAGTACATGATTAATAACCTCTGAACTCTGGAGCTAATAAAAATGAAAATAAATGATCAAAAACTGTAAATAGAACCTGGGGAGCGCTTTGGTTGGCGCAGGATCCAAAAGCAATTCGGTACACAGTTGGCTCTGGTTCGCAAGCAGCAAGAAGAAGAATAGTCACAATGTCTCCGGCCAGTACCAGCCACCGTGAAATCATCGCCAATTTGTTGTGGATCAAGGGATCTCCAGGTTCCACGACTCAAGTCGCTATTTTTGTTCTTTCACGGCAAAATCCAGTCGCTTTTCTTTACTCACTCTCTCTCTCACACCCCCACAATTCTATGGAGCGTAGGGATATGACAAACAACAATGGAATACAAGGGTCAATAACCAAGTTGTTGGTAGGGTCCGGTTCGACTTTAAAAGTGCTCGTTTTTACTCTCTTTGTTAACTTTTTATTCAAGTTCAGCTCGAACTGGAGTTTGTTAAAAATCTTAACAAATAAGTTTGAACATAGCTCAGCTCGATAAGACTCGTTTGCTTATTAAATTTGATATCTTAATGCATTATCTTTTCAAAAATTTATTAAATCTCAATTTTCCTACAAAGTATATAGATATAAAACATATATACATGCACAAAGAGAGTACAAATCTCAATCAGGGACGGAGCTATGAAGGGGGAGGAGGTGGCATGTGCCACCTTCGGTTTCAAAGTTACAACGAAAAAACAAAAAACAAAAAAATATTGTAAAGAACAATAATAAATTTTAAGAGAGGAAAGGCTTGAACTGTAAGGTACCGTGTCTCAGTTGGTAAAGGCCAATGCACCTCTTGTGCCACCTCCAAGGTTCGATTCACTTGTCCTACTGTGTCTCAGTTTGGGAGGAAAGCTTTCACGCATAATCAGAATCATCGGCCAACTTACAGCATTTCCAAATCAACCACTGGTTGGATCAGAATCAGTACTCGCCTCTTTTGATAGCAAGTCAAGCAGTTGGTTGCTGTATGTGACATAGAGATTAGAGACTACTCTAATTAACCAAATTTTTTTTTTCACTAATTGAAGAGGAACGTGACACATTTGAATATTAGAACTTTTCTTAAAATTTAGCGTTTTTACTGCATGTTTATTTACGGACTATGGTAGATATGAATGTACAATGAAAATAAATTCATAATCATGCCGATTTACATATTTGTATGATTAAGTTACGGATTACTCATCGTTTTAAATATTTTTTGACATGCAAATATGTTTTATAAACTAAAGTGGTTCGGCAAGTTACGTACAGGTACCCAAAAAAAAATACCTAATACATTGTAAGAAAAATGAAAACATTGCAATTGAGAGCATTGTTGATTGTGATCAAGAAAAATTAATATCGTATGTCTTGTATTTGAATACCAGAGTTGGAGGAAGCCATTCTTTATTTTTCAAAAAAGAAAAAACCCCAATTACATGACTTCCTAATTAAAATTTTCCTTCCTATTTTTCCCGCATGACATGTAAGTAATTTTTCATTGAAAGGTGCCACCCTCGTGGTCGGAGCCGGGCTCCGTCCCTGATTTATACGTATATTTTCGTTGGCTCGTTAAGACTCGTGAATAAGCTTGAGCTCGAGTCAAGCCTAGGCTTGAGCTCAACTCGTCAAGTTTTCACTGAGCTCAAACTCGTTAAAAGTAATAAAAAGATTGAACACAGTAAAACTTGGCTTGGCTTAGCTAGTTTGCATCCCCAGGAATAATCTACAAGAACATGGTATGGAAATTGGGAATCACTGGTGTCATCAAAAGCAGAAGATTAATTAGACAATAGACATACATGAAATGTTATATCGATCAAAGTATTTTTAAGGGGCACTTAAATAATCATTCTTTTACTCACTTGAAATTAGAAAATCATCCTGAGCCTTTTTAGGAGTTATGTTTCCATCCCGAGATTCAAATAAACCCACTTTTGCCCTTGATTATATATATAAATATACATATAGGGGCCGGTTCCCCTCACACTTAAAAAAACACACGATTTTATTCCGGGCCCCACTGTGACGTTTTGAACCGTTGATCTTGTTTAAATGAGTAAAATAGGAGGTCCTGCAAAAATTCAGCTTAATCGGATATCAATAAGTGCTTAATCCAAATAGTTTTGCAAAAAATGTGACAGGAACTAGTGTTTTTAAAATCGTTTGGATCAAGCACTTACTGATATCCTATTGAGCTGAAATTTTGCAGGACCTTTTAGTTTACTCATGTAAACAAGATCAACGGTTCAAAACGTCACAGTGGGGCCCGGAATAAAATCGTGTGTTTTTTTATGTGTTTTTTTAAGTGTGAGGGGAATATATATATATATATAGAGAGAGAGAGAGAGACACACACACACACTAAGAGATCAAGGACCAAAACGAATGTTTTCATCCCAAATTAATTATGATTCCATCCAAAAATTCTTGGCCTATAGGATAAAGATTTTTTGGATGAAAACATAAATAATATTGGATGAAATTCATCCAAAATTAATTATGTTTCCATCCAACATTTCTTGGCCTATAGGGTAAAGATTTTGGGGATGAAAATTATTTTTGCCGTTCTTTATGTTTTCATCCAAAAATCCTTGATCCAGTAGTCATGGTTAAAATCTTTTATGGTGCCGCATGCGCGGGCCCAATTCATAAAAGGAAGCGATCATGGTTAAAATCAAACTAGCAATCATGTCAATGGTTTTTGACATTTTTTTACCATGATTCAAGAAGTTAATTCAATAATTATTACCATGTTTACAGGTACAAGGAGAGCATACATACTCCTTATCTATATAGAGCCGCGGGGCGGCTGTTTTGATCTTTTCACCATGATTTTTTATCCTTTTTTTTTATTTTTACCATGAAATGTCGATTATGTGGTTGATATGTTTTACCATGATTCAAATAATCATGGTGAATCATGGTAAAACTCAAATACAAAACATAAAATATGGTAAAATCGAGTAATCATGGTAAAAATTAAAATGATTGAGATAATGAACCAGTAATATGGTTAAACGCGATTCCAACAAAATTATAATAAGATATCATTCCTCTTTTGAATTTCCACCATTTCGGATTCCTTGATTTTAGGAAGGAGAATAATTCACCAATTCAAAAAATATCTTAAATTTAGGGTGTGTGGATCAATCAAAAGTAACTAACTTTGAATTCAAAAATTACTTCCGTTTTATATATTTTCATCCTCATATACATACATATATATATATATACTCCCTAACCAAACTTTACGTCCACACCACCCCCTTCCCGGCCAAATGGTTGGGATCCGAACCGTCCAATGTGTTTAGAAGGTGTTTTTAAGGGTTCACGCGTGAAATCAGCAAAAAAAATGACCGGGAAGGGCTTGATCCGATACGGTTTTTATGAAAAACTGCTCGGATAAAGCCCTTCCCGGTCATTTTTTTGCTGATTTCTCCTGTGAACCCTTAAAAACACCTTCTAAACACATTGGTTCGGATCATGAAAATTTGATTGGGAAATGAAGGTTTGGACGTAGGGTGTGGACTGGATCCTTGTTGTGTATATATATATATATACAAACAACTTCCAATAAGGGTCCCTCATTTTAAAAAACCGTGCGGACCTGCCCCTTTTTTGTGTTTCTGGACCAAATTTTGACGATCCGAACCGCTCAATGTTTTTAAAATGCATTTTCCAAGGTTTACGCGGAAAATCTTCAAAAACAAATACCCGGAAGGGCTTGATCCACACAGTTTTTGTTAAAAACGCTATATATATAGCGTTTTTAACAAAAACTGTGTGGATCAAGCCCTTCCGGGTATTTTTTTTGGACGAATCTTCGCGGGGGCCCTTAAAAATGCATTTTAAAAACATTGAACGGTTCGGATCGTCAAAATTTGGCTCGGAAACGTGAGGTCCGCATGGTAACTTAGATAAGGGACCATTATTGGAAGGGCTTCCTATATATATATATAGGAGCCCCTTCCAATAAGGGTCCCTTATTGTAAAATAAAATGCGGACCTGCCCCTTTTTGTGTTTCCGGACCAAATTTTGACGATCCGAACCGTTCAATGTTTTTAAAATGCATTTTTAAGGGCCCCCGCGAAGATTCGTCCAAAAAAAATACCCGGAAGGGCTTCATCCGATCGGTTTTTGTTAAAAACGCTATATATAACGTTTTTAACAAAAATCGATCGGATGAAGCCCTTCCGGGTATTTTTTTTGAACGAATCTTTGCGGGGGCCCTTAAAAATGCATTTTAAAAACATTGAACGGTTCGGATCGTCAAAATTTGGCTCGGAAAGGTGAGGTCCGCATTTTAACTTCAATAAGGGACCCTTATTGGAAGTTAATCCTATATATATATATATATATATATATATATATATATATGTATTAAGGAAGAGTAATAATGGTAAATCACATTATAAGAGGATGAAAACATAATTCCATAAAGAATGGGGGATGAAAATCTAAGTGGTACCCAAAAAGCGGATGGATATTTAATTACCTCTATTTTTAACCCCGCCAATCAAAACTACGTCAGTTTAGTCATGCAAAGCAAACCCTATTCCTCCCTCCTCCATATCACCATTGTTTCCCCATGAAGTGAAGTGAAGTCAAACAATGTGAAAATATGAAAGATTGGCAAAAGAGTAAATGGTTTTAACGGAGGGTCCACTTCCAACCATGATTTCATAGAAAATACATATTGGTTTCCATTATCTTGTAGTGCTTTGAAATACATCTTCAATGATATAAAATAGGTCTCGAATTATAACGAAAGAGTTATGAGCATTTTACCGATGCTTGCCCAAATCTAACACGTTGATCATAAAAGCATTATTTCTCTCAAAATATAGAGGCTATGAATGTGAGGTTAGTTGGGTATGAAAGTAGACTCATAGAGCTTTCCAATTGTTCAAGAACCGCATCATTCTAAGTCAGACGAAGCCAGGGCAAATCCACGAAGTTAAGGCTGTAATCTATAAAATCTATCTAGACGGCCCGAAGTTGGGGCTATAATCTGTAAAATCTGTCCGGACGATTTTCAAACCCGTCTGGATGGTCAGGTCGAAGATGGATGGATTGGTTTGTAGGTAGTGCCTGTATTAGAGACTACTTCAAAAATTTGAATTGATGTTACTTGCTCCCATTGTAAAAGTAATTTGTTCCTTGTTATATATCACTTGCTCCTTAATGAGGTTGAATGAGTCAGTAAGTAGACAACTTTTTCGTATTATAAAATAACTCCTCCAAGTGAAAGCACATGTTCCCCTTATTTATAAGAGCTTGGGATACGCCATACGTGTGCAAGTGGTTGGAAATTTGATTTCCCTGTTCAATTTTCCTAATAAGTTCAACAAACATTATTGTTCAACGAATAGAGGCAATTTTGGGTTTGACACACTCTTTGGCACAAACGGCTCACCACATAATGAAGATGACTGAATTAGTTAGTGTTCAGACATCACCAATGCTTACCTAGTTTTGGGGGTTCTGCAAATGAAGTGAATGTTAAGCTAGAACTCAGACGAATTATGTATGAATTGAGTGAGTCATAATGACCCGTGAACATCAAATGACCTAAAGAACCGTAATTTAATATCTTGTATGTATATATAGAGAGCCCCATCTGTTGGGGTGCAGACAACCTTCAGCAGTACCGGGGGGGTGGGGGTGGGAGCCCCGCAGTCCGGAGTGTGACTCCGGACTGCAGCGAAAACAATATCTGAGGGACCTCAGTGTGTAATTTCGGCTATAGGCCCGACCTAATTATTTCGTTGTTAGTGTGTAATTAGGGTAAGACGTTTTCAGAGAAAATAGAGAGAGGCGAGAGAAAACGCAGATCTCAGAGAGATTGCGAGAAGATTTGTACTCTTGATTTCGATTTCATAATGGACTGGTGTGGCTCCCGAGGTTTTTCCTCGCGTTGAGGTTTTCCACGTATATCTGTGTCTCGTTTTTCTTTCTGTTTTTCATTACGCACGATTACTTGTTTTTCTGTTCTGTGATTCATTGTTTCCAAGATCCGTAGGGGTGTTGTGGGGTTGCGAAAATCCTAACACCATCCTTTCTATTTTTCATCTCTCTCTCTCTCTCTCTCTCTCTCTCCGTCCAAATAGCCCCAAGTTAGGGTTGTAATCTGTAAAATCCGTCCGGACGGTTATCCAAATCCGTTTGGACGGTCGGTCCAGATACGGAACGTAAAATCACGCGTTTTATGTATTTTTTAGGGTTTTTGGGTATAAATAATTAAGGATCTCTGTTTACATTTTCTATGTTCTAAATTTTATGAGAGGCGACCCTAGAGAGAGAAACACAAGGAAATACATGGGTTCTTCAAATTCTTAAAATCAATCGTTCATCTCTCCATGGCCGGCTAAACACCATTTAAGGGGAAAATGAAGCCCTGGTGCAAGTAACTCCGTGTACAGGTTTTAGGTTATTAATTCAGATCAATTGCTTAAGAGAACTCTTTCTATTGCATATGAATGGAATGTTTTTACTTCTTTCAATCTGTTGAGTATTTGAGTACTAGTTTTCAAATACTTAGTTAATCAATGGTTTTCAATGCTTGTGTTTGGGTAACTGGAATGAGTTATGCATGTAAGACGGATTGTGCCAGTGGACAGCCCGTGAAAGAAACTGGGTGTACTAGCGAGACGGTCCGTGCTCTGGAATAGTCCATGCCTGTTAACAACTCAACTATCTTCTAGAGATATCGACATGGCTTGCAAGCTCTAGCGATATTCTTTCATGATTCAAAATAATAACCCTAACCTATACATAGCTTAGTTACATGGTCAGGGTGGATTCGAAACCATAGATCCTCTCTCACTAGTTTTCCAACCAATTTAATTACTTACTTTCTTAATTCGATTAGTCTTTCAGAACAATGAAACCAATCCTCTTTTTACTGAAAAATTAGAAACCAATCGAAACTAGCGTAATTTAGCCAACATGTTCTATGGATCGACACTCGGACTTGACCGATATTATCTGGAATAAGGATTAATGCCTTGTTATTATAAATCTATTTTTAGTATGATACGTATAAGACCCCAATAGTGTAAATAAAGGGGCTTATCTACCTCGTTTTTGCCACACACACACACACGCATAACATGTTTTATTTGATTGATATTGCACGTAGGTTGTGTTTTTGTCGTTCACAGGTTTTTTGAGAGAATAAAGCATTTTTTTGATGCCATGGCTCGAACACGAGTCAATCCGTGGCCCAAGGCCCGAGGCCATGTGGCACACCACCACTGTGCCGATGAATTCATGAAGAAAGTCATGCAAGAAGGCCAAGCACGCCCGAGCCAAGGCCCAAGTCAAGACGAGGACAATGGGGTGAAGTACCTGTTTGAGCCAACTCCTATCGATAGGAGGTTTGGTCCTATCGATAGGACCACGATCAGACTGTCCATCTTTTTCAATCAGCCAACTCCTATCGATAGGAGAATTGGCCCTACCGATAGGACTCAGATCAGATTGGCCAACTTTTTGAAGTAATGAAGTCCTATAGATAGGAGACAGATTTGAATGGCCACTTGAACGCGAAGGAGTTCTCCTATCAATAGGAGAATAAGTGCTATCGATAAAGCCTGGGTTTTTTGCCACTTTTTGTATCTGACCAAGCTAAGACTTAGGGGCATTTTGGACCTTTTATTTACAACTTTGGGGGCTATAAAAGCCACATAACTTCAAAATTTTAGGTCATCTTCATTTCCACCTTCTCTCTCTACCTCCCTTTTATTTTCTATTGGTTTTGCTCTCACTTCTCTCTAGATTTGGGGCTTTTCCACTGATTCAAAGTAAATCCTCTTGTTTAATGTTGTAGAACGTACTTTGATCATTGTATAAATCGACTTTATTTCCGTTTATCTCATGTTTTGTGGTTTACTACATTTTCCCTTGATGCTTTGTGTGTGAGTTAGTAGCTTAAGTTTGGCCATGGGGTGATTACCACCCCATGTGCCATGGTTTAGGGTTCGTTACCGATCTCTCATACATTTGGGTTCATTGTTGGGTGTTGGTGAATGGATTATACTCTTGTTTTCGGTCTAAATCTAGGGTTGTTATTTCCTTGATTGGGTGTAGACAATACACTTGGCACACACAATGCTTTGAATCATGGCACTTTAGGTGTTCGATAAAATGAATGAATGAGTTTATATCCATTTTTAAAGCCCTGATTATGTGAGAAAATCAAGTTTTAATGTCTTATCATCCGGGAGGGGTCAAATGACTTTGAATCCCACTTGAGCTGTAGTCAAGAGATCATTAACGGCCTAATTCATGGGTAGTTTAAACCCCTAGGCTGAACCCCTTTTAATTAATCGTCAAACTTCATTTTCAAGCTTAGTAGAGGTAGAGATAGAGAAATCACAAAACAAATCCACTTTAAAAGTTGGCCGTCTTAAGGCCAAAATCTATCGCAAGTCAAATCTCATGCCGATTGCATTTGGTCCCTGCGGATTCGACCCCGGTCTTTCAGGTATTATGTTACACTTGACCTAGCCCTACGCTTGGGGCGTCCTAATCTACAACAACGCTAGGTCGCAAGCAATATGACACGATCATGAAGACATTTGGTTTTGATTATAGTGGAATGAGGCCGATCTCTGTGGTTAATAGGCATGTTTGGTCATTAAATACTTGGGGCAAACTTCACTTACACCTCCTATGGTTTGGGCCACGTGCGGTTAAACCCCGTGGTTCCATTTCTTGCATCTGCACCCCCTATGGTTTGAAAAAGTTGCAGATGTACCCATTTCCGTCCATGTTAACAGAAATATTGCTTACACCATTGGCGAAAATGAATAAAAGTCCAACATGCCCTCATCTTCTTCTTTGATTATTCTTCTCCCTTAAATCTAAACAATCCATCCATGTACAAAATATTAGATCCAAATCATTCATATTGTAGAGCTTGATGAATACTACATCCATATCAAAATTCAAGTCAATCGGAAAATGGAAACCTCATGGTCAAATAAAATTTATTTTGAACTGAACTTTAAAATTTAAATTTACCTTTCATTGTAACAAGAGCCCGATCCCTAATTTATTAATGTCCGATCGACATGTTTTTTTACAGAGATGTTCTACTCTTTGATTAATACATTTTGAACAACTCGGATTAAATACTTTAATATACCTCTCTTAATATGGATGGAAATGAGTGCGAATGCAACTTCTTAAAAATCATAGGGGGTGCAGATGCAACAAATTAAATTACAGGGGGTGTAACCGCACATAGCCCAAACCACGAGGGGTGTAACCGTGTAAGTGAAGTTTTTCCTAAATACTTGATGAGACCATGATTCCAAGTTATGTTTGGCTGCTTTAGGCGTCGTTTGGATGAGGGTTTCGACCCCCGACTAAATCATCCGGCCTCCCCTCATCCCGGTCCCCCTCATCCGTGGTTTGGGAGCGCAAAAAACCCCACCCCGACTAAATCATCCGGCCTCCCCTCATCCTCCTTCCCCTGGACTAAACATAAGCAGGGGGGTGCTTATGTTTAGTCCGGCTTCTCATCCGGGACCAAATGACCCGTGTACCCCTCTGATTCAAGCACAAGTACAAACCACCATTTCGAAAACAAGTTTCAAGCAAAAAATTCTCAAAATTTTCAGATCTACAAATTTTGAAAAATACAAGCGATTAGGAAAAAAAAATACATATTTGGGTGAAATTGTTGACCACCGCCATCACCATCGCCATTGTTGCCGTCGGATTGGCAGTTGTTGTCGTCTACTGGTGGTTCTGGGTTCTTCAGGAGGAAGGAGAAAGAAGAGAGAGAGAAGAAAGGAAGAAGAAAAAAGAAAAAAAAGGGGACAATTGTCTCTCTCTCTCTCCTGCATGAGAAAGAATGAGAAACAAGTGGCCCAGCCACTTGTCCTTTATTTAATATGCAATTAGTTTGTGTATTTATTTTTTTTTATTTTTAATTTTACCACCAACTTTCATGTATTACACAATTTTGCCAAAAAAGAAAACTTTTAATATGCAACATATTTTGAATATTTAATCATTTTAATTTATATAAAAAATTATTAGGACTTATTATAGCTTAATTTTTGTTAATTATAACAAATTAATTATTTTTTGAAATTATTATATAATTTATTTAATTAATAATCTAATTCGGGCTTATGAAAGGACAAAATAGTCATTTGACTAATTTGTACATCATCCACCCTCCTTATCTCCCTTCTTTATCCCTCATCCAAACCATCAACTATTTTAATCCATCTTTCTTAACTGTGGGTCCACCCTTCTTATTTAATCCCCCTGACTATTTTATCCCCCTTACTATTTAATCCCTCCAAAACTAATACACCATCCAAACGGCCCGTTAGGGGGGATGGGCGTATGGGACTGTCAAATGGAAAACAAAAAATTCATCCTAGGGAAGGCATATGATAGGGTCAACTCTACCTGGCTAATGGCTAAAAGACTGGCAAGAGTGTTTTAAGTGCTTATTAACCTGGTATTAGACCAGTCAACTACAATGTGCTCTACTGGTCTTCGACCTTTATTCAGTAGGTTTTCTATTAGATTGTGCACGCTATGGTCTTCCATATTTTGGCTTTGACAGGAGATCAAGTAGGGTTTCTGATGTCTCATTGTGAGGGGCTGCAATGCTTCTTGAGCAATGAGGACTCTTCCCTCTACTACAACCGGTTATTCATATTTTATCTTATCGAAGACTTTTGCTTGCCTACGAGTAGAGGTTTTAGAATGGAGGTTTTGGGTTTTGAGTTTATCTTGCAGTCAAGTCCTCTCCATCACTAATCAAATTAGGCCTTGTTTGTTTTGCAATTTTTGGTATTTTTGTTTTGCTTGTTTTGGTAATAAGTGGAAAAAGAAATAGGGTAATGATTAGAAATATAAATACTGAGTGGAGAGAGAGAGAGAGAGAGAAATGAGAGTAGTAATTGGAGATAATGGTAACAATTGGAGAGAGAAATAGGGTAATGATTATAAAACAAAACTAAAGGGTAAAATATGTACTTGCCCCTTAAACTTTCCCAAAAAAATTTATTTCCCCCTTCAACTATCAATTGAACACGCTTGCCCCTTCAACTATTAAAACATTTGCTCTCAAACCCTAAATCACAAAATGATATGGGGATTTTATCCTTCAGTCGCTTTCGAACCCTAACAATCATTTACCATGTGATTCTTGTTTTCATTACTAATGGTGGTGGTGGTGGAATGTAATTCACCTAAATAAATGGCTTCTTCAGCCGATTTAAATAGACCCATATGGGTGAATGTCGTCATAACCTGAGTTGGGTTAGGATACTTATTACCAAGTATCCGATAAGTATGGCCTTCTCCATCACACGGATTGATTTGTAGAGAGAGAGAGAGAGAGAGAGAGAGAGAGAGAGAGAGAGAGAGAGAGAGAGAGAGAGATGGGTGTGGCCCAATTAATTGGATCTCTCCCTTATGATGATTCCATTTCGCTCCATTATTGCATCCCATATTTCTTTCTTCGTTCTGAATCTGATGAATCCAAACTTGGAGTTGAATCCAAGGTCGAAAGCACTACATACCTTCCTCCATTTGTTGGCCGGGATCCACTCGCCTTCCTCTTTTTCTCCTTCTCTTTCTCTCATTATCTACTTCTATTACGCCTTCGACTTAGGTCTCATTCTAAACTTAAGTGTAAAGACAAGTTAACCTTTGGTGTTAACTTTACCGTTAGGAATTTGGATTGGAAATCAATTTTATCCTTAGTAATATTTTGATAGTTGAAGAGGCAAGCGTGTTCAATTGATAGTTGAAGGGAAATAAAAATTCTTGGGATAGTTTCAGGGGCAAGTACATATTTTACTCCAAAACTAAAACTAAACCTAACCTATGATACGAACAAGGATAGCAGCTTGCAGTTCCACTCGTGCAACTCAACTCCCGTGACAAACACAAACATGTAATCCAAGGATAAAAAAGTTCAGCAGACGAAAATAAAAATAAAATGCCAACAAAGATAATTAAGGCAAGGGTCCAGCGATGAATAAATATACTGTAGAATTGTACAACAAATAGTTTTCACATTTTCCTATCTTCTCATGGCACCATAATCCCACCTGATTTTGAACAAAAGATTAAATAAATAGAAAAAAAGACAATAAAAAGTGCAAATATTGCCTAGCATTGTCACAATTTCTAAATCTTCCTTCAAATGATGTAGGGTAAGGAGACGTGCGACTAACATTGCCACGAGACAAGTTGAGAGAGCTACAGAGGAGACGAGAAGTGCGCTTCCTCAAACCTACCCCTTCGACTCACCAAGTTCAATATCCTTCACGGCTGTATTCCCAACTCCCTCCTGCAATAGCCTAATTTCCTCTTCTGTAAGGCTGTTTTTTGAGTGAGGGGTGATCTTGGTATTGGATTGCTTTTCAACCTCCATGGCCCAACTATATATTATCATTCCAATAATTGCAATAATCATCCCCATAATGTTCTTAAAAGTTAACTGTGAATCAAAAAGCAGCCACCCCAAAGTCAGGACGCATACTGTTTTCATATGACCTAAAACCTGGAAGGAAACTGCCGAGAAGCGTCCAATACAGAGGTATTGGCTCACATTACAGAACACTGCTAGGGAGCAGGAAAGAATAATGAATATCTGCACATGATGAGTGTTACAGTTATCACATGTCGGACACACAGTAAATAAATAAGAATGTACTCGTGTTAGATAACGATTGAATCAGAGAGGACTTACAGTGGCACCAGAAGACATTTTGTAGTTGGCAATAAATTTCCCAGTAAGATAGTAGTCAATGAAAGGGCCAAGCAAAAGAAGAGAGAGCGCTTGAATTGGAGCTGTCTTACTCAATAATTCAAAAGATCCAATGGAATACTTCTTCTGTAAGGACCCTATTGACTGGATGCAAAGGAAGTAAGCTCAACCACAACCCCACACAATCAAATAAAACAATTGACCCAGAGGAAAAAAGTAATGAAGGAAAATTTGAATTAACAGAGTGCATAATCAAGAATCAGATGGCAGTAGTACATTTGAGTTTCCTTTTGTTTCAGGAAGATTTCTATCCCTTATAATTCAAGGTCTCATAAATACAAGTATCCAGTATTCATCAAACCCAACACCAGACTGGAAAAAGTTTTCCGAATCAATATTGTTCAAATAAATATCATAAAGGGTTTGTGTCCATACTCAATATGTGACGAATGCTTTCAAAAGTGTGGTTTTCTGTAGGGGGGAAGAAGTAAAACAACGGGAAAATCAAAACTACTCGTGCTTAAAGCCCCATTTTTCATCATTGATTTTATTGGTTTTTAAGGGACTGAATCTTTCCGCTATAAATGGAAGACAACTTAAGGTTTCTGGTACATAAGAATTAAGATATATTCTAGTCCCTAGACTTCCAAATCAAGCTCACTCGACTAAAATTAGGTGGCCTTGAGCTCCATGAATCACTAACCATCTAACGCCTCAACCCCTCGACCAACCATTAAAGGTAACACTGCCTCCGGCCACTGTATGTCCCATTATGTCATCCCTTAAGTTTGTTTTGGTAATTTTTGCTACAACTGAAAGCTATGATGCCATTTTAACTGAAACCTTTTGCCTCAACGTAGACAAGGGAAGGTCGAAATACGAAACATAATAACCTAAAAATAGAATGAGTGTCAGGAACACTTGCGCAAAGATTATGAGCCTAAATAAACGATCATTGGCAGCAGATTCCATCCTGACGACTGAAATTCATAATTTTTGTGGATGAAGTGGTATTATAAAAAATAAAATAAAAAATTGAAGTACTTATCAAAAAAGAGAGAGAAAAAAGAAGTGGTAGTAAAGCTACAAGGCTTTCCAGTTCATGGATGGTAACACAACATGGTGTTAAGGAAGAAAGGATGGAATTGCGGTAGGGAACTGAGGCTATTTTGGGGCCAGTGAACAGTAACCAATTTTAATGAGCCAATGACTAGCGCCTGTTTCCTTGCTTTATGCCGTTAGGGTTGAGTGCTCAAGAAAGGGATGTATCGGGTTGAGTGTGACTTACGAGATTTGAAGAGGGAATTAACTATGGCTTAACATTGCAATGCTTAAAGTGAAGAAAAATAAGAAGGCACAGAGAGAAAATCAGAATAAAGATGGAGACACTTCAAGGCATCACACCAACTTCCGATAATGTTAAGTATCTCACTGAGGCTTAGAATCGTGTCAAACACTCCACGAGAAAGCTTTGGAACCTTGCCAAACTCTATCCAAGTTCTCTCTAGAACGATGTTACTCAGATTCTCGGACACGGTAACACGTACTGGGTGCGGGTGTGTGTTAAAGTGTCTTGAGTAACCTAATTTTCATCAAGGACATGGAGAGATGCAAAAAAAACAAATATATATATATATATATATATATATATATTTTTTTTTTTTTTTGTTGTTGTTGTATTCATGGATAAAAGTGTTGACTAAGTACCTTAGGGTATGTCATGTATACAGTTCCACACATAGTTCATGGTACGTTTGAATTACAAAATACATTTGCTAGGGGAATGTCCTACATAATATGCCACGCACAGATCCCACACCATTATCCGAGTGTCCGACACAGGTATTTTTAGTCATTCAGTGTAACGACCCACACCCCAGTTGGCCCTTAGCAACTTTTTGGCCTAACCACATGGCCTCAAAAGTTTTAACTCAACTTTCAAGGGTAGCTTGTGGGGTTTACTTATATATCGAATGAGACCTTGGTCTCCAACTAAGAAGCACGGACACTCTCCCGGGTAAACGAATCCGTATCCTAGACATATCGGACACCGATACGCTCGGATACATTCCCGATGTGAAGCGAAGTCCCACATCGCTATCGCCTGGGTACCGAAGTAATATGAAATATATAAGTATGAGGACATCCTCACTTCATGAGCTAGCTTTTGGGGTTGAATTCTACCCAAGACCGTGTAACATGGTATGAGTTGGGTACCAAAGATGGGTAGGGTGCATGTCTCTCGCCTGCACGCAGCAGGTGTTGCCGAGTGAGCACGTTGTGCGTGAGGAAAGGTGTGAAGCGAAGTCCCACATCAACCCAAGACCGTGTAACACCCAATACGTGTCCGATACGTGAAAATAGGTATCCGAATATTTAATTATTTTTCCTGAGTCAGATAGTTTTCTGATACGCTCCGACACGCTACCGATATGTTTTGGGACACTATGGGTCAAAATACAATTTTTCAAACTTGAAACGGGGTAAAAAATGTAATTTATAAATCTAAACAGAATAATAAAGCAATACTCAATACTTAAGGGGTAAAAAGTGTAATAACACATATATCAAACAAATAAATATCGTTTTTCTTCTCCCTTCAACGTTAAACCCAAATCAACCCTAAAAAATTTTATTCTCAGTTTTTCTATTTTCTTTCTGTTTTTCCTTAGTTTTTTAGGAATATATATATATATAGAGTAAGCTTCCTATCCAAACCACAAAATGCGGACCTACCGTCCGGACCTCACTTTCCGGACCAAATTTCGACGATCCGAACCGTTAGATGTGTTTAAAACGTGTTTTTAAGGTCCCCCGCGAGGATTTGGCAAAAAAAAATACCCGGAAGGGCTTGATCGGAGCAGTTTTTCATAAAAAGGCTATAATAGCCTTTTTATGAAAAACTGCTCCGATTAAGCCCTTCCAGGTATTTTTTTTGCCAAATCCTCGCGGGGGACCTTAAAAACACGTTTTAAACACATCTAACGGTTCGGATCATCAAAATTTGGTCCGAAAAGTGGAGGTCCGGAACTTAATAAGTTGCGGGAGTTTGGACCGGAAGTTTGGTGTATATATATATATATATAACGTATCCCCCAACATATCGTGTCCTAGTTTTGGAAAAATTACATATCCGTGTATCCATATCGTGCCGTGTCCGAATCCGTGCTTCTTAAGTCCAACCAATGTGGGATATAAGGCCATTTGTAGTGGTGGTGACAGTGGTGTTAAATCCACAAAAAAAGTCGGTCACTAAGCCGGTTAGCTAGCTTTTTCTCTTTTTTTTTGCTTGCAATAGTGTAGTTAAGGGGTGGTTAAAGTGTGTAACAGTTACAAAAATGTTAGCCCAAAATTTAACTGGGACATCTGCCCTAGCCACAAGAGAAGAGAGAGAAGAGAGGAGAGAGAAAGGAGAGAAAAATGTCCTGAGCATCTGACACACAGGAGAGAGAATCGGCCAGCAAGGAAAAAAGTAGGAGAGAGAGAGAGAGAGGAGAAGAGGTAGGGGAGAGAAAAAGGTACTACATACATATCTATATTTGTATATTTTTTACACTTTAACAACACCACTGCAACACTCATTAACTTAACACCATATTTTGTCATAACAACACATAAATAGGACCCACTATTTACACTTTTGTGTCATATAACACCACATTTTTTACTACGCCACTAGAGATGGCCTAAGCCCGTAAATGGGTCGTCACATTTAGAAGGATCAATGCAACGTAACTAAAAAATTATGCACGATTAAATGGCATTATAGACCACCCAATTGTAGTTGCTTAAGATAGAAACAAGCTCTCTCCTTAACTCTCTCTCCTATGTGGCATTCTCCTAGTAAAGTTCTTTTTTTTCCCCTACACTTTGCAGATTACCAGAAGTTATAGAAGGTCAGAAAAAACTTACAAACTTCCTCACAGGTTCAAACTTTCTGTCTTACTGATTTTTCCCTAGCACTTGTAGGAGATTAGAGGTGAGTTCAAGAGCCTCATCGGAAGTATATACACAGCTAGAAATTGACTAAATAAGGTAAGATCAAAGTAACCTTAGGGGAGAGAGAGAGAGAGAGAGAGAGAGAGAGAGAGAGAGAGAGGAAAAGGGGGGGCGGGGGCTACAACTACAAACTTGAGACAAATGAGGAGGCCCACAACTACCATAGAAGATGAAACATAGGGCCCAGCAAGGGAATAGTCAAAGGAGATGTGTTGGCTCTCTATGATCTGACATTCTATTAGTGGAACAGTCTCCTATGTTGCACAGACTCAGGTGCGTGAATCGGATACGGGTGTATATCTAAGGGTCGTTTTAGAGCTTGTCCCACATTGATTAATTATAACCTCCAAAGCTAGTATATGAGCCTAGGTGGCCTCTCAACTCATTGCCAATTGGTTTTGATTTGGATGCTTTAACAGGTCGGACACCTCAAACTTGGAAATAGAGGATTCGGGGATATGTATCCAAATTTAGATACGGGTGTTGGGATACACGAGAGAAAAATAAAAATAAAGGATGGACTTTAGTGCATCATATTGGGCCAGCCCATTTAGAACTCATTTTGAAACAAGAATGGGCTGCACCCTCTATGTTTTCAATGTGGTCTTAGCCCATGTTTGCATCGTAACCTGTTGGACCAAAAAAATATTGTCAAAACAGCTGTTTGCACTTTACAGCTGTAGCCCAAGACCAAGAGAAACCAAACAAATATTATTAAAACAATTGTTCACACTTTACAGCTGTACCTCAAGAGAGAGAAAGTAAAAAGAAAACGTAAAAAGAAAGCTGGAACGATGATGGCATACGGCAATCTGCATCTCACTTCCGATCGCGAGTGCACCACTTCTTCCAACGCAGGTACGACGTACTTTCTTCTTCGATCCTTGTTCTTATTCTTCGACCCCAAGCTTCTTCTTCTTCGATCGCTCTCCAAGTGAACCCAATGTGTCCGATTTTCAACCGCCGGATCCGACACATATCCCGCACCCGCATCCGCACGGATACTTTGACAAAAATGGCGGATCCATGCAACATAGACAGTCTCATTTGAGTTGGAATAAGTTGGGAGATGATCGCGAAACCAGGGTGATGTTATAGGATTGGTCAAGGTACAAAGCCCTCAAGGAACAATGCAAGAAATACCTCACTAACCTTGGACTATTAAGCACCGATTCCAACTGGACACCTAGGGACACGCGACACATGAGGACACGCCAAAATTAGTGCAGAACACAACACGTAGTGTGACATTTTTCATGGTGGGACATGCTGGTTGGGGACACACCTCAGACACAAGGGGACAAAGTGGGGTGGCTTTTGTAAATTAAAAGTTTTTCCGGTGTAAATACTTGTGACTTCAATAGAATTGGGCCAAAAGTTCATAACACGTGTATGTATATAGGCATATACCATTCATTGATAATGCATTCGATAGGAGCCCTAACCTAAATTTCTAGGGCTTATAAAGTAGCTATGCTTTTAAATTAAAACATTATAAAATAAATTGTCATGTCCCCGTGCCGTGCCGTGTCCTTGTCCCTGTCCCTATTTTTTGCGAATTATTGTGCCCTGTGTCTGTTGTCATAGCCTTGCTACATGGACCTTGGCTGTAGGCACCAAGACGCATAGTGAAAGTGATTCCAATGCCCAATCACAAGGTGGATCTCAGATGCTCAATGTTAATCAATTAATGAGCTCAATTCCATTAACAATTTGATGAGTCAAACTCAACTCAAGCTGGTCGGCGTCTGAGTCAACTTTGAGCTTGTTAAAAAACCGTAAGGAGCCAAAATTCATATTTATGCTCGACTACGGGTCTAGAGTGCAAAGAAATATTCTATTACGGACAGGAGGCTCTAATGTGGAGGCGGAGATTAAGACTAGGTTCAATTTGGGACAAAACTTTGGATAACCCATATCTCGATTTGGGTCTTGAATATATAATCAGAGCTCAAAAGGCAATAATATTTAACATATGTAACCCCCAAAAAAGTAATAGTAGTTCTGAATAGGCACTGAAATTAAGACACCGAAATTAATATTTTTTACATTTTGATCCAAGTTCGCAAGCCTAATCGAGCGGAATACTGTCAGGGTCAAATTCAACTTATTCATTAAATGAGCTAAAAATTGAGGTTCAATTTTGGTTCATTTAGTAGCCAAATTGAACTCGAACAAACCCTTACCGAGCCGAGCCACAAACAACTAGCGAATGGCCCTGTTCATTTGAAGCCCTAAGCCCAGAGTCCGGACTTTGCCTTTGCCAGATTTTAGTACTTCAATGGTATTTGGAGAATTTCATAGAGTTAGACTTGTTATTTGTTCTAAAAGTTGGAAACAAAGATGTCTCATGGCACAATACATTTGATTTCTAGTACCTGATCATGTACTATTTTCCTTTCGTCCTTCTCATCTAATCTACCATCTCTTTGGTGCCTTAAGTCTTCTAAATGCTGTCCTATATCATTATGATGAAAACTAAGATTAATCCTTGCAACCAATAAAGTAGAACCAAAGAGAGGCTCATTACCAATGTAACTACCAAAATCGATGAGGGGATGTACAAAAGCACTCACAATTTGTTGCAGTGATGTAGACAATACTGCTATGCAGGCACATAAAAAACCTTTGGCATTAACTTTGACGTCGGTTATGGTGCAAACACCCACTCCTATGACCACAACCACAACAGACAATTTAACTTCCCTTGAATAATGCTTGTTATGAAGGATCCACTCCATTAAGCAAACTACTGGTATCATGCTCAGTTTTGAGATCTACACACAAAGAAAAACACACAACAAAATTTAGTTGAATATATAGGAAAGATGACCTCATCACCATGATTAAGGCATGCTAGAATTTTAAGACCACTACTTCTGAACAAAGAATAAAATCAAAATAAGGCTTTTCATTGTCACCTCACTTATCATGCAAACCCTATCACTGAACCTCAAGTACCTTCCATGGTTCCAAACATCGTGACCATTTGGCAATAGCCGAACAAAAACATAAATCAAATCCGAAGACAACTAGAGAATTATCCTAAGGGACTAAAACATAAATTGTTTGTCCTCAGTGGTTGTTAACAAGTTAATGACGCGCAAATACCCCATTCCAGTTTGCTTTCTCCAATCATTAATCAAAGTTCATCAGTTGCAAGAGTACAGATTACCTTATGGTCACATGCTTAAGTCAAATAGAAGAAGATGAAGATGATTATGGCTGGGCTGGGTGCTCGTTAACGATTAAACAGATTTGAGCTAAAAGCTCCAGCTACCAAGTGCAAAAGCAAGAACACGAGGTCGAAGAGATTGTGGCTGATTTTGCCACTGGGGATGGGAAGGCAATGGTGGGGAGGAGGGGAGAAGTAAAGTATGCAGCAGCTGCGGAAAGTGGAGGGGCACAAAAGGGAAGGAGAGCGTGGAGGTGGCGCTGGGGGAAGGGAAGTGTGGCGCTAGTTGGAGCCTGGAGCAAGAAAGATCTTCGTGAAATCAGGAACGTAGGAGCTAATCCAATGTGCTCAAGTTCATCAGAACACTGTGATGGATGGTTATAATAATGGTTGAATCCAATGTGCTCAAGTTCATCAGAAGATTGTGAATTTGTTATAGATGGTTACTAATAATCATTGATGGTTAATAATACAGGGTTGTCATTTGGTGTGGTCGAGATTCAAGTTAAACTAAACAACACTACATAGTTAAAATGAAATAGTAGAAGAGCCACATCTAAAGAAAAAATTTCCATCAATTAGCTTAGTTAGCGAAGATAGACAGAAGGTTGAGGTTGTTCTTACAGTGTTCAAAGATCAGGGTTTAACTGGAAGAAACTAAAAGCCTGGGGTTGGATGTGTTATAAGAACTAAAATCTAGGGTATTCAAGTAATTTCCCTCTATACTTCATAGTCTTTCTTTTAGTACAGATATGCTAGCCATATTTGTTTACTAGTATATTTGAGTACCAGCAAGGATTGCATCTTGCATGCACCAATTACATGGCTTATATGGCCGATTAGGTGAAGAGGAAGGTGTCGCCTAATGTGCCACATCAAAAGGTACCCAAAGGCGGTTAACATATCATCCTGTTTCTAGTTTACATATATCATAAGGGGTAGACGCTAACACAGACCCTCCCAACCCCAGACATTTCTGTGTCATGATGTCATTGCTTCCGGCCCCCACTTCCTGCAACAATGCACTGGGGTAGCCTCCTTTCTCTGTTTTCCTTTTCATTAAGTAGCATTATAAAATAAATATGCATCTAAAAAACAATAAAGAAAAATGTAAGTAGACAGCACTTCAGGAATCCATACCTGGTAAAATCCAACAGAGTTAAGCATGAGGCTCAAATTCATCCCAGTAATAGACGTATTAGCAACAATTGAGAACCAAAGGAGTTCCCAGAGAGGAACATGTTTTGACGAGGAGAAACCTGTCGCGTTGGACACCAGGCCAACTAATGCAGTTACAGCAAAGTGGAACCCAGTTAGAGTTGTAGCTGGACAAAGCAAAATAGGAAGAACTGGTCAAAGTGGGATCAGTTAAACAGAAAATTTAGATGCAATAGGACAGAAAATGCATTCTCCATGCGTTTGAATATTGTTACCATACAAGGGTTGCACCCATTAAAAGGTGAATATAGATGGTGATTTACCATTCAGTGGTGACTCTTGGAGGTGACTATTGGGTATGTATAAGTATACAGCATACCTAGTCAGAATCTATGATGCACGAAAACGGACACGGGAATTCTAAAAAAAATAGGGATACGTACATGGCAGGGGACACACCACGTGTATATTTATTTATTTATTTATATTTTTATTTTTTACAGAAAATGCAAACAAAACAAGACATCCATAAATTCAAACATAAGTTCTTCAAACAAAACAAGAAATCCATAAGTTCAATACATGGTTCAAATTAAAAAAAAATATAGTGCATTTATATAGTAAAACAGAGCTGAGGAGGACATGATAGTCCACAAGGTATATATACACAGTATTTCACGAATATTGATGGCCTTAACATGGTTCAAATTAAAAATAAATGTGCATTTATACAATAGGGGAGATGTATATATGGGCTAAATTACACTTTTTTACCCAAAGTCTTGAGTAACTACAAATTTACCCCAGAAAAATTTAAAAATTTTCAAATTGACCCCGCCGTGTCCCCTTCAAAAAAAATTAAAAAATTTGGGACACGCCGCCTCCTAGAGGTGACGGTGTGGACGCAAAAAGTCTCGTGTCGTGGATTATGGTGTTGCTCCATCATCGTAACACACCAAACCATGAGTGTTAAACTACACGTGGTTCATATATATATAACACAAAGTAGTGCGGAGGTAAAAAGTCTCGTGTCGTGGATTATGGTGTTGCTCCATCATCGTAACATACCAAACCATGAGTGTTTTACTGCACATGGTTAATTTCGTTTGAAGTCAAGGAAAGTGACATGTTCTCTTGAACCGCTTCCACATTGGTTTGATTTCTTACAAGGGCAAAGGATGTAATGATGTGTGAGCAACTTGTTTTGCCATGGACATTTGTACATAGCTAGTTTCTCAGATAGTGGAAAGAACATGGTTGCGCTACTTAACCTTTAGCTTCTTGCTAAATCCAATATCATCATTATTGAAAATATTGCTCAAAACTTATGCTTGTTTAACAGAGTTAATAGTAAAGGGATATATCATCCTCTATGTTACACCGATGTGGGTGTGAGTATTGGATGTGGATGTATATCTAGGGGTCGGAAACCTAAAGTTTAAGAACTGGGATACGTGGATATGGATCCAAATTTAGATACAGGTGCGGAAATACGTTAAAATGATATTCTTTTATATATTTTGGAAATTTAATATGTTAAGGATTAGATAATTTACGTATGTTAAACACAATGATTCTTTTGTTTTGTCATCAATGGACAATAAAAGCCCATAAGGATTATTTTTTAAGCCTATAAAGAATTGTGGAATCCACTTCAATAGTTATTTCCCAAATGTACAAGCCCATTCGTGGCCCAAAAGGAATAAATAAGCCTATTATATCATACAAACCCAACTTGGCGGCCCAAAAAAAAAACCTAATCTCAAAAGGACAACCCTTCTTCTTCATGCAGCCAAACAGCCAGACATCGTGCAGCGACATCCCACAGCGTCGATCATCTTCCTGTAGCACAATACCAGATACAGCTGTTATTTCCTCCTCTTCTTCTTCTTTGGTGAACCAAAACAGTCGTATCTGGATTTTTTTGGCCAGATCCCGTACGTATCTCACACCCTTGTCGTGTCGCGTTGACAAGGGTTCTTTGCCCAAATCAGGGCATCTGTGTAACATGGATCATCCCATAGGATATCAATCTAATTGGACCACTAGTAAAGGGACAAATATCTAATAATACCATACAACTCATAGTATTTTGTATACCTTGGGATTACATATGCAAATCTGGACAGTGGACACTAACAATTTTAACCAAACACTGGACATGTGGTTACCTTGGATATATAATACGATCTGATGCTCAAACCTGATCAAACAAGCGGGCCCTTAATGTAATGCTCAAGGCCTTTGGTACCCACCATTATCTTTACTCCATGACAAAAGCAGAAATGACTACAAATTTCAGCAATTTAGTTTAATTCATTTCTTCGTGGCCAGTTTACTCCATTATTTTACATACATATGATGCAAAAAATATCAATCCAGTATGAGTGGGCGTGAAAGATAAAACGAAACAACAATTCAAAACTTGTAGAAAGAACAAGCTGAGTGCTTTGTAGGAGTGAAATCGAGAACGCAAACGAAACAAATAGCAGCAATAACCAAAGAATAAAGAGTTATTACAAGTCCATGATAGAGATAGAGATAGAGATAGAGAGAGATCAGATCCAAGGGAGAAGGAAAGTGAAACTGACCGAAGCTAAAAGCATAACCATTCGGGGACATAAGCTGCTTGTTGGCCATGATGATTCCGACTGAACTTATCACGTTCATCCCCCAAGCACCCACATCCGACAAGGCCGAAGGTTTCTTCTCCCCCTCCATTACTTTTTCTTCCTTGTCTTATCTCACCGGCCGACACTTGCACTATGATAGTACTTGCGATTACGAATCGCAAGTACAAGGAGATCGGTGGAGATAGATCTCAGAGAGAGAGAGAAGAAGAGAAGAATCCGACGAGAAAAGACAGCGACGAGAATTAATAATCCGACGAAAGAAAGAGGGCTAGGCTTCAGCCTTTATGCATTCATTCAAACGGTCTTCCTTGTCTTTTGGGATTTTTCTCTTGTTTTTTGGTTTTTTCTTTTTTTTTGGAATACTATCTGTGCGCAAGACTGTCGTTCCGTTAAGCCCGTCTCGCTGAGTTGATTGTACGGACAGAGGGAGGTGCTGCGCAGCGTGCTGTGCGGCACTCGGCGCGGCCGTGCCGGTGTCGGTCTGATGATCGGAGACGTCCATTGCGTAGAGCTCGTCGAATACTACAAGTGTGTCAAAAATCAACTTGATTGGATATCGTTAAGTGCGTGATCGTAACACATAAAACTTGAAAAAAATTGGAACACATATGACTTGAAACACTGGATGAAAACTATTAAACCCATTTTTTTCAAGTTATTTTTGTTCCGATGACACACTTAACGATATCCGATCAAGTTGATTTTTGTTATACTTGTAGTACTCGACGAGCTCTACGCAATGGACGTCTCCGATTGTACCTCCCCTCTGTCCTGATTGTACACGGAAATTCAAGACTAATTAGGGGGTTTGGGAGCCCCTTTTCTACTTCTCATTTTCACATTTTTGGGTTTTGGATGTTTGGGAGACTTAGGCCAAAATGATTTCTAAGAAAATGAGTTTTCCATTTTTTACTTTAGAGAGGAGAAGTGAAAAAGAGGTGGTGAGGAGCTTTTTGATTTCTCATTTTCTACTTTTCTCATTTTCATTAACAAAAAGCCCCACAAAATGGATTCTGGACATATCTCCCAAACACTACTCCTGTTACAAAATCCATTCTGCACATTTCTCCCAAACACTCCTACCAAATTCAAAATACATTCTGACCATAATCCAAAAAGTTGAAAAGCCAAAAACTTAAAAATGAAAAGCTGAAAATGAGGTTCCCAAACACCCCCGAAGGTTGTTTTTTGAAAAAATTGGCTTTTCACAGTTTTTTATGTGATATATTATGAGAGAATGACCTAACTCGATTTTTGGAAAAAATAGTTTTTTGTTAGTGGAACACCCCTTAATAACGATAATGACATGATCAACAATGCTATGGGTACACCATATGTGCACCCCAAATGGACACCACTCTGAGGTGGCAAATGAGGAGAGGTCTATTTTTTGGTTGAGCCCCACATTGGGTTTCTCCTCATTTGCCACCTCAGGCTAGTGTGCATTTGGGGTGCACAGGTGGCAAATGAGGAGAGGCCTATTTTTTGGGTGAGCCCCACATTGGGCTTCTCCTCATTTGCCACCTCAGGGCGGTGCGCATTTGAGGTGCACATGTGGTGTACCCATGTTGTAGCGGCCAGGGACCCAGGGTTCACTGCCCGACAAGGAGTGGGGTCCAGGGGACCACCCTCACCCAAATAGCTCAAGGAGGCCAAGACCCTTAACCTGGGGAGGGTTGCGTTTGCCAAGGGGCAGGGCTTCGGCGGGGTCGTCCGCGGCAGGAACACCTCCCCTCGGGAACGGCTCGTGAAAGTATTGCCGCAGGTCTCGAAGTGTCTGAGGTCTCGGGGGCTTGTTCCTCGGGGGCTTGTTCCCGAGGACCTTCCGGGCCGAGTCGATTGACCTCGTTGCCCCGAGGGGTCGCGTCAGATGTCAGGGGCTCGATCGAGGCACATCTGACAATCTGAGCGGCTCATCAATGGGCTCAACCACCCCGCCTGCATTGCATTTATGGCGAGCCATAAACCTGCAAGCTACGCCTGCAGAGGGGACTTGATTGATGAGAATATCGGTGGCAGGTGACGACTCTGGGGGGGGCAGCGGCCGAGGCGCCGCTTGAGGGACATACGTCAATCCATGCATTCAATGCAATGGTAAAGACGGAGTGCGTAAGGCCCCTGAGGGGCGTGCGGGACACGCGCCCCCTCGCCTATAAATATGTCCCTCACCTCCTTCATACGGGACTCTCTCTCTCTCTCTCTCTCTCTCTCTCTCTCTCTCTCTCTCTCTCTCTCTCTCTCTCTCCATTTAACTCTCAGCTGCACTTTCTCTCTCTAGTTCTCCACTAAACTTCTCTTTCCGTTGCTGACTTAGCCATCGGAGTGCCTTCCCGGACCACCACCGTCCGGGATAGGTACCAACGTGGTCGCTCCCTTGTACAGGTTCTCCTCCGGCGTACCCCAGGAGCTCCAGCCCTCTTCTCCGACGAGTCCCTAGGGATCCAGCGAGGTTCAGCCCAGCTCCGCCCCCTCCGTACAGTACCAGAAGTCCAAAGAGGTCATTCCGGTGAAGCGCCTCCCACACATATCTTTTTCCTTACACGATTGATATTAATGTTAAAATTATTTTCGTTAATGCCAAAATTGAAGTGTGTAAAAAACTTATACCAGTCACTGCAAAGTACAAAACTCTCATAGACTAAAATTTTAACATTAACAAAAACAACTTGACATTATCATTCTCTTAATTACATTACGTTTAAAAAAGAGTTACAAAATAACTAGCTGATGTATTCCCTCCCATTTATAAATTTGGATTATATGGTGCAATTATTTATTCATCTCGTAGGCTCATCGAATAAATTATTAATCCAAAAACTCAATAATCGCTAGATTAAAGCTAATATCTCTTAATATAATATAAACAATTAAGACATCCATTTTATCACTTCCCTAATTAACTCTCGTGATGTGCTCTTTTGGACTCTCAATGTGCATAAAGGCTTTTTGATGCATATATTATAATATACTGTTTTGTTAAAATGGTAGGTAGTGTTTTGCTCTCTTTGAGGGTGACGTTTTTCCATTTTATCACTTCCCTAATTAGCTCTCGTGATGTGCTCTTTTAGACCCTCAATGTGCATAAAGGCTTTTTGACGAATGTATACTATTTTGTTAAAATGGTAGGTAGCGTTTTGCTTTCTTTGAGGGTGACGGTTTCAACTAACTTGGGTTAGCAAAGGGTGAGTTAGGCGTGTGAAGCATGAGAGATGTACAAGTTTTGCGCGCGTGTGTGTGTGTGTGAGAGAGAGAGAGAGAGAGTGAGGGGGGGACCCGGGGGCCCTGCTGTGCGGGTGCCACATGGCACAGTGCCATGCGGCCATCCGACCATCCATTGCAAAAATGCACGGCTCGGATTTAATCAAGCAATGGATGGCTTAGATTTGAATTGAGCTCGGATTAAATCCGAGCCGTGCATTTTCGCAATGGACGGCTCGGATGGCCGCATGACACGGTGTCATGCGGCACCTGCACAGCATGCCCCCCAAATCCGTGAGGGGGGTTAGGAATATTCTTTCTTCTTCTCTTTTTTTTTTTTTTGGCTGGTCGAGACAGGGAGGAATTTAAATTGTGAGCACCATAATTCGTTGGACATTTTGATACTGCAGCATTTCTTGGTGACGTAAACTTCTCCTAATGGACGTAAACAAGGGAAGCAAATAAACCAGTCCAGATGCACAACTGCTAAATGGAATTGAGAAGATGGACTGTCCAATCAAATGACGATCAAATTACAATTTAGCCCTATCTCAGCCGACTAGTGCTGATGAAAGGGATTATCTTCAAGCACCCTCACATTTTGCGACTCTAGGTCTCTCTCTGTATTCCACAAATACAATACAGTACTAGAACAGTTAGACCGCCTCATACTTTAATATGTACCCAATACAAACGCATCCAATAAATAGAAAGGACTCGACACCCCCTGACAACTATGAAACTCGTACATACACATGCATGCTCACTTGGGCTAACTGTTTCACACGGTACAAACACATCTTACTCCTGAATGTTCATGGATGTCTCTGCGCACCAGGTGGTGCTGTTGGCATTGGGAAGTTAAAGTTGTGTTGGGCACCAGCAAATTGGGGAGCCTCCACATAGGGGCTCTACATATCCAATTGAAGAATAGAATGATGATTACCCCATTAGTATAACATGTGAAACAACAATTGAAAATGCATAAACTTTTGATTTTCATGAAGCAAGCAAATTAGGAATATGAAGAAACTTTTTGTGGCCCATATAGGAAGACTTGGCCAGTATAGCATGCTAAGTTATGTAATCAACATGCACGGCTTCATATATCCAATAATTTCACAATCACAGTTGTTGAAACCAATGTGCGTGCATGTGTGTTTTCGTGTCTGTGTGGTAATTGGTAAAGCTCCCTCTATTATTTCATCAATATTGAACTTGTCTGAAATAACCATTTTTCATCTACATAAGCGCAGGAGGCAACTATTTCCTTTCTTATTCCAGTCTAGTAATAATAGTACTTCGATATGGCTTTAGTACTGAGAATAAACATATCCAAGGGCGGCTATACAAGGGGAGGTCAGTGTAAGAAATTTGGTTGGTCAAACCTGTTAACAGAAGGTATGCTTGTTTTCAAAACACTGATTCTTTTCTCAGAAGCCACTCAATAACAATTAATAATTAACAGTAATGGGTCCATGATGTGCTTTTTGTGAGTGCTCTAATGGTATAATGCTGAACCACTTCGCTTGAACTCAAAAATTTATGAGGACAACTATGAATTATTGAAATTCTAAAGTAATCCTAGAAAAATGTAGTGTAGTTGAACAGTACCACTTATTGGGCAGAAGAAAAAAATGTACCTGCAATGCAGATTGAGTGTAAGATTCCTCCTCAGGATATGAAGACTTCGGTGATGAATTGGGAGAAGAAGCCCCTAAGTTTGGTTCACTTCCATTGAGTTTATTGTTTAGTGAAGTTTCACTCTCATTCCCATCAGTTGACTTAACCCTCTATTCCATGACAGTGTTTCATGAGTATCTATTGAATAAGATCACATTAATATACTAGAAAATACAGATTAAGATACAATACCTGGAAGATTTTTCCAAGAGTTTTCAACCCCTTTGCTCGAGCACGGAGCTCTTCTTTCTTTGCATTGTTGTCTTGAAGAACCTACAAATGGCCATCCATATACCATAAAACAAGATTACAAACAAACATAGTGCTAGTCCGCTACCAAAAAGCAACAACTTAGTAGTGAAACAACCATCTGACAAACACGGGAAAGCGTAGCTTCAATATCAGCTACATTGAGTTTCCAAAGGGAATCAATCATCAACTTCTTGTGAGACTGCATGTATTCTTCAAGTTCTTCCTCGGTATAATTTCCTTCCGCACTTAGCTGACGCTTCATGTCCTCTTGCAGCTGCATCAAAGCAATTGCACCTACAACCACCCTTTACTTAGGTGATATGTAAAACAACATACTACATAACAGTTCAAAAAGTTGCCCACTGATGCACATATTAGTTAAGTCATCCATTGTAGCAAAAGTTTTTAATGCAAGGAAATGTTCCCAACGATGTAATCAAACTATTCAACACTTCCCCCTCCCGTGCAGACCCATATCGCACATGGATCTGCACACCACGAAACAGAATGCAAAGGGGACAAGCAAAATACAAACAGGGAACAATCCCAAAAGGAAAGACTTGAACTCAGACCTCCCAGAAACTACGCTCTTATAGTCCCACTCTCATATCGCCGGTCCTATATTCCAATTTGGGATGTCCCAAAATGCATTTCAAAAGTCAATGCCAAAAACATTTGTATATTCCCAAAGTCATTCCTAATGGACAGATGTAAATGCATTTTAAAGACGGAGAAAAATGCCATAAATACGACTTCAACCACAATTATTTTATGTCCCCCACCATAAAGGACCAAGAATATGAGACGGAGGGAGTAGTACCATGTTGAGTCACCAAGTTTCCCAAATGGGTATGTCTGGTCTACTAGCCAATAACCTGATTTTCCTTGTTGCTTTTTTAAGTACCAATGTAGTTGTAGTTCAACATTCATTAATGACCTCATATCGCAGAGGTCAGAAAACACCAATGTTAATGTCAAGGCACCTATTGTCCCAAAAGCTAGAGAGGTTAGTAACTGGACCAAACGGTCATAACCATTTATATAAATTTATCCAACACTCTCTGTTGTGAAACCTTGTCTTGCACATGGGGATGTAAACATCCATACAAATACTCAAGTAGATTACAACAAACGAATACCAAATGGAAAAGGAGAGAGCGGCACTCAATACCTATCAAAAGCCCAACTCTAATTGCACGTTAAGCCATCAGTAATAAAAAATGCTGAAATTGTCAAGAACTCCAACAATGTATATCAAGATATCCAACAATAAGCACTTTGCCCCAACACTAAAATACCAAAGCTTCAAAAAATAGCTCAGGTGCACATCTAAAATAGAAATGCAATTTAAAAACTATTCTACAACTCGATGTGAAATTAACATGCATTCCTAAGTCCCACAAGTTAAAAGAGACTACAAGAGCATGGACAACAGTGACCCAACAAGCAAAATGAAAGCTTGGAATAATAGTCTAGTTCTGCATTTGACTTTGAGAAAAATAACATGTGCCCTTTGGTTAAATTTGTGAAAGAAAAAAAGAAACTTCATAAGATAAATGACTGAAAATCTAAATTTCCCTTATAAGGCAGCTGTGACTAACCTGTAGCTGCTGTTACTTGGGATTTAATGAAGTGCCCTTTGTTTCTGAACCACTCAGCCACAAATGGTACTCCCAAATATATAGCCTTCTTCCCAAGCTCTTTAGCTGCCTGTCTTGCATATATATAGCCAATTGTACTCAACATATCAACACCATAAGCTGTTGAAACAAAGACAAAACTAATCAGAAGAGAACTTTGACAAATGTTGCAATGTAGGTTCAGAGCTGCAATTTAGTACACAACAGTGAACAACTGATAAAAATTGCATGTACGCTGATCTGTATTTGACCCCAGAATAGTGTGAAGAAATGAAAAGCCCTAGAAAAATTCCTTTGACACAAATATAAGGAGAGCATGAGAAAAAGAGACAGATTAAACAGTAATCCACACCAAAAAGTGCAATATGGTTTTTTTTTTTTTTTTTTCCGCGCCGGCTGTGTGTGTGGTTGGGTGGGTGGGGGTAGGTAATGTATCAATGAATCAACACACAATCCGAGTTGGATAGGCTTCTCTTATAACTATCTTCTAAGAAGAAGTTGAGATAAGGCGGTCTTCTAGTTGATAATACAAGGTAGCCATTTCTCCAGATATCTTGCAAACAGCCCCCTCAGAAGTTGCCTTCTTGTATGGCTGGAGTTCTTTAATATTTTGACCAACTCTCCATGGTTTTCGACATATATAATACTATAGTAGTACCACATGGTGCAGGCTGGTATTCAATCTGTAGTACTTATCCCCCTCAACTACTCACTAGCTTCTACTTTCTTCAATTGGGATGACAAGGGAGTGGATGCTTCAACTGCATAGTTATCTTTTAAATGCTCAGATCTTGGGAATTGATGAGGCTTCCTTCTAGTTCGCAGTCCTTCAATATAAAGTCTCTTTAACTTTGATTTATCTAGGCTGGTCAACATGAACAATAGCCTAGTTCAAACATATATAGTCATGACCAAAAGACTTTTCTCCTTATAGTTTTCATTGTTCAATAAAATCATATTCTGTAGTCCTAAGGACTCTTTCCCCTTAATAAGCTCCACAACACCAATTGGTGCTAATTGAGGTAAGTCTTCTCTAAGCCCTTCCGATAAGAAGTGACCAAGGTCGGACCACTTTCTTGATGCCTAGCGTGGGTACTACCTTGATGGGTGACTGACAAAACAAGGGATTGTTGCAGTGCTCTAAAAGTCGGTCAAGTCGGCCGACAAATTGGCCCAAAGTCGCTAGTCGGAGGTCCCCCGACTTGATCGAAACCCGACTAGTCGGGGATTAGTCGGGCAAAAGTCGGGGATTAGTCGGCAGCTGACCCACCTGGGACCGACTAGCGTCTTTTAGAACCTTGGATTGTTGAGTTGTAGACTAGGAAAATGGAGATGCTGAAGTGCTTCGACCACTGGAGATAGAGGAGGAGAGAGCCCAGACAGCCTTAGAAAGATAATCAATGGCAAGTCCATGACAAGTAGATTGACAAGTGGATCTGGTAGGAGATGGTATGTTGTGTTGTTGTGACTGGATAGTGGCACAATTGTCCTTGTATAATATAAGGAGTTCCTGAGGACCAACCAACCCTCATAGCCATAGGTCAAATGCAAGAAAACTGGTAACTGTGGATACCCGCCTGTTGCGGTGCGGACTCGTGCACAGGATGGCCAATACGTGAACTCAAGACACCCATTGCAGTGTGTCGTATATATCGAGAGTGCTCATTGCGCAGCACTTTAAATTGTTTAGAGTTGCCACTTGGTTTTAGGAACCAAGAAACCGGATGGAGAATCTGATTCAGAAGCCGAGGTGTATGATTTCTGCCGAGGTGTATGAAGAGGAAAGGGGTCAGGCACCCCTCTTAGCCCAACCTGATGGCTGGCCTCTACTTTGCTTCACATGGGATCTATAAGTAGTTTTATTTGACTCGCATGAAACTGATTATTAGCCTTTAAACAAAATATGAGTGATAACAAGAATTTAAACCGTACGGGGAAAGGAAACAGGAGCATGCAACACTAGTCTATACAGTAAAACAGAAGACAGCAAAAGAAAATATCCTCCAGAAATGCAATCTCCCGGCCGGAGAATAGTTTGGGTACAATATCCCGGCTGACACAACAATGTACCGGCTGGAGTTCCTCCTTACACCAGAACAACAAACTCAGTACAGAAACAGAAAGTTTGGAATTACGATCAAAACAGAAAAGTTCAGCCAAGAGCTTCCACCTCGGACCCTCAGTAGCTCAATCGGTTGATTGAACTCGAATCTCGAAGATTTTGTGGTGTTTGAGAGTAAACCCTAAAAACTAGGGGTTTTGAGGAGTTGGAGACAGTCGGGGTGTTTTCAGAACTCACAGGTTGCGGGCTTTTGCTGGAAAGGGTTAGAAAACGGCGTGTGAGAGTGGGCTTGCAAAGAGCGTGATCGATCTCCCTTAATTTGAAGCCCAAGGGCTTGTATTTACAGGAGTCAGGGAATAATCCGGGATAATCATCGATAATTAAATAATCAACAACAATATAGGAAGATAAGTCCGGCCAAAGTTTATCCCTAAGAGCCCTAGATGTGCTTGCCAAGTTCGGGTGACCAGAAGAGAGAGTTCGAGCACAGTTTGAACGCTAGATTCCAGATTTCTGGCAGATCGATGTGCTGGCTGGGTTATCGATCTCACTAAGAGTTTTGTCTGCTAGCCTGGGAATTGATTTGTCAGCCTACAGATGTCAGATGGGTGTGTCAGCCGGTACATTGTTCAAGGTTCGGATTCAAAACAAGGGTTTGTGGGCTGAATAGGTGTATGTACAGGCTTCCTATGGGCTAAGCTTGTTCCCAAATGTCGACAAAGTTCATCAAGTTCATATCTTTAGTACCACAGCTTACGAGATTGTACGTCATCATTGGGTGGGGCTTAAACATTCACAAAGCCAATTTTGGGTGTATAAAGTAACATAGTACCTTGAGCACTGTATGTGGTAGGAATGATAAGTCCATGTCGTTCCAGGTTGTAGGTTCAGAGACTTGGGGTTAGGGATGATACAAAGTCCAAGGATTGTTCTTGGTCAAAGGTCTAGTGCTCTCTCCGACATTGGCTAGTATGAGGTTCCGCCCTTGTGGAAGGACATGCTTGTGTGCCCAACATCCAATGATATCGGTGGACCAACTAACAACTAGGATGATTAGTTGTGTTAATTTTTCCCGCTCCTTTTCTGGCCTTTTTTTAGCATTCGTTTGGTGTCCAAAATTTCTTTCTGACAAGAATCTATGACAGATTGGAGGCCTATACAATCCCTGCCAAAAAGTTTCAAAAGTCCGAGACATAAAAGGAGGGGGAAAAACTATACATTGCATAAGCTGCTACTGGGTAGCATCCAGTCCCAAGCCATAAAAGGTAAGTAAATATGGAAAATGCGAACAACATGTTACCCGCAGTGGACAGCCTTGATACTTCAGCTTCAGCATGACGAACAAAATCCTCTTTGTTTCCTTGCACATATACGTTGAGTCGATCCTTCAGTATTTCAGCTAGTTTCTCTTCCCTTTCCCTTTGAACAACCTTTAATAGAAAGAAAGCTAAAAACTTACGCAAAGTAACCAAATAAATTTTGGCTTGAATCACTCCAAAAAGCTGAAATACAATTCATAGCATGTTCTAAAGTGTGTTTGCAAGACATTTCAGCTAAAAGAATTGAAAGCGTTCTCAAAATCAAGGTGACTATCGCCAAATCAAGTTACTTTCATAGTTGGATAACTTGATATACATTGTTGGGCCCTTCTTCTGTTAAGTTAAGCTTTACGAAAAAATTGGTAACTTGGCAATTGGCATCATATGAAACCTTAGGTAGGTTTCTGACATATCTCGGCTTCAAGTCTCCCCATCTGCGTTTGTACCATGTTTTCATTGAAGTTCTCTATATCTATATGTGTAGATGAATGCAACATGGTCAGCAAGACGGGGAACGTGGAGGGTGGTAAACAGTTCAAGACATATCGTTGGCTCTATTCCCTAATAACTTAAGCTTTGGGGACCATTGTAGACTTGATAATGATATATCTAAGTTCTAACGATTATCACCCTAACAACTTGAGCTTTAACTATTCATCCATCAAGTAACGGGAAAAAGAAAATCATTGTCACAACTCTTCCTAACATGCAATACATCATCTTTTAAAACATTGATTATCTGAAATTATTCTAATGTAATTTCTGTTGATCGGCAAAATAATTCTTAGTGTTTAACCTTCTTCGAAATATCTTTAATTCAATCAATTCTTGTAGCATTTTGAGACAACAATTCTCCGTAATCATTTAATTTTTTTCCTTTTACCTTCCGGTTGGTTCAACTCCATGAAACATCAGAACAAATTATATTACATTTCAATTAGTTACATGGTCGCAACTAATTTCCGAATAACCTACTGTAAAAATGCCACATGGGAGTGAGAAGGCTGAAGTTATTTAATCAAGCCTTGTTGGGCAAATTCCATCTTGTTGACTGGGACACGGTTTGTGCTCCCCTTAGAAAGGGAGGGTTGGGAGTCAAGAGGCTAAAGTTATTTAATCAAGCTTTGTTGGGAAAATGGCTTTTGGAGATTTGTGTGTGAAAGGGGGAAATGGTGGAGGAGGTTGATTGTAGCAAAGTATGATAGTGGATGGGGAGGATGGTCCTCCCTTTCGGTGCGATTGCCGCATGGAGTGGCACTTTGGAGGGGTATTATGAATGGTTGGGGGATTTTTGAGCAGTTCATTCATTTGAGGGTTGGCAATGGAAAAAGGGCAAAGTTTTGGGAGCATGTTTGGTGTGGGGATGCGATTTTGTGAGATGATTTTCCAAGTATATATCGTTTGGCTTGTGACACGGAAGCATCCATTTCTGATTACCTTCAAATTTTTTAAGGAAATATAGTTTGGGATATCCGCCTGCGAAGGGAAGTGCTTGACCGAGAGGTGGAGGCGTTGATGGCTTTGTTTTCTAGGGTGTATGGAATTCAAGGGATCGGAGAAGGGAAGGATGAGATATGTTGGAAGCTTTCTAAATCAAGGGAGTTTAAGCTGAAATCATTTTTTCAAGCGTTATGTGGGGATGGAAGAGATTTCTTTCCTTGGAAAGCAATTTGGAAGATTAGGGCTCCTCTGAAGGTGGGTTTCTTTGTTTGGTGTGCGGCCCAAGGTAAGATTCTTACTATCGATAATTTGATTCGAAGGCGGATAATCATTGTTAACTATTGTTGTATGTGCAAAAGGAATGCGGAGACAGTTGATCATCTTCTCATTCATTGCCCTCTGGCATGGGAGTTATGGACTTCGGTGCTGTCTTGGTTTGGTATTCAATGCGCTATGTCTAGAAATGTCATGGAACTTCTAATTGCTTGGAGAGGTACAAGCGCGGGAATGAGAAGGAAGCGTGTTTGGACCATGATTCCTCTTTGCATAATGCGGATGATTTGGCGAGAGAGAAATCAGAGATGTTTTGAAGGAGTAGAAAAGCCTTTATTCAGAATCAAAAGTTTTTTGGTGAATAGCTTGCATAGTTGGGACAAGGGAGATTGTTATCCTTCTCTTGACTTTGACTGGTTTGATCTTTTATTATCTCTGTGTTTGTTTGCTTAATGAGAATTTGTTTTTAAGGCTATGGCCTTGTCTATGAAGGTTGTGACCTGATCCTTCTTCCCTCTCTCTTTTTTTTCCTCTTCTCACCCCTCCCATTATACATCAAAATTTGGTATTAGAGCAAAAGCTCGGTGCCCATCTCTCTCTCTCCTCTCCCTTTTCCCTCTGTGCTCTATTCCCTTGTTTGTCAACCATCAAATAGTTCAGTCTCGTCATGCCGTTCCTCAATCATGGTGACCAATTCTAAGTTGTATTCAAAGATTGGTGGCATGCATAAGCAAATGAGGGAGGATAATGTGGAAAGATTAGAACAATTACGTCAAATACGAGCAACTACGGAAAGAAAATTATTGGATTCTTCAGCAACTTCTCAAATAGAAAGCAAAGATGACGTGGAAGAAGTTGACCAGTAAAGTCCAAGGAAGTCCAACGAACAAGTTGGAACAATACTCGGAAGGCTTTGAAACCCAGGAAGCCCAAAAAGCCGTCCTTGAAATTCTAACGCAGGAAGAGGTTCTTGAAAATGGGGATGCTTTTAAATTTTCATATTTTGTTGCCTCTCCACCAATCAATTATGTGGTCAGGGTAGAAAGATAAAATTTTACTAGGGTTGAGATTTCTTTTGGAAACGGGTCGTCCGAGCCTCCGAGGCCATCGACAATATTAAGAGCCTGTTTACTGCATCAGAAAAGCTCAATCATTTATAGAGCATACCTATTATCCTAATAGGAATAGAAGTTTTAAGTCCTTGGGTACTCCAAAGACCTGTTCCTACATGACATCTCTGTGCAGGTTATTTTCATCCTAACTGCCTCCAAACAGAAAAAGGAATTTCAAGAGCCAGTCCGTAGAATCTTTGATGCATTCACTTCAGTAACTTAGTATCAGATGAAGTGATTGAAAATCAAATTGTCACTTGTTACTTTGAAAATAAAAATAAGAATGAAAAAGAAACAAGAACAAATCACAAAAAAGAAACCAAACCAAATATGCAAAAACCCTTAATACAATAAAAAATTAAAAAAAAAAAAAACATCCACACTTATAGCCCACCATAAGTTTGCAGTTTGCAAGCAATTGCCCCAGTCATACAAGTTATTGACCTCACAAGTACCACCCAAAAAACTTTAATGCGTAATATCGAGGTTTGATTTCCAGTTTCTAGTCTTGGATTCAACTTGAAAATATGATAATTTTAGAACTTGTTTTTCGTCTGCCTCATCGAGCATTTGATAATCACTTGTGCAGACTGTTGATTCCTTTAATAAATGTTTTTCCTTGCTAATTTGGAGTTTGTGCTTAATACGGTGTTCATGTCGATATAGTTGCATCTCCAAATATTTTTGGTTCTCACTTTGGGCTTACGATCTTTCGCATAACCACAGTAATGACTAATGAGAACAATAATACATGTGCAATGTAAAAATATGTCTAGGAACAATATAATTAAGCAATATGCAGAAATTGTACCCTCATTTTCTCTTGTAACTTTTTAGCATCAAACTGCTCCCCTTCAGTGAAAATATCCAATGAGGCCATTGATGCCATGGCAAGCTGGCCAATGTATTCCTCAAAAAGCTCACTCCCAAAGAGCATTGCAAAAATTGCAGCAGGATCAATAATTGCTTCACTGCAACAAGGAGGAACTTCGCGAAAAGTTATTTGCAATTGAAAATATCTCAATTTAACAACAATACCCCTGCATGCATGAGTATAGACATTTCTTATAGTGGTAGGTTACACATGAAGTAACTCACGTGGAAATTCCTGATTTCCCATAAGCATCATAAGCCTGACGTTGTGCTGGATCACTCAACACTTGATATGCCTCTCCCAAAACCTGAACTCACATAAATGGGACATTGAATGGACAAAATGAAAGGAGGATCTCAAAAAAACCATAAACAAATATGTAATGTACTATGTCTATGTGCCGATTCTGGATATTGCAATGGTGATATTTCCCTTTTCGTATTTCAACTAGTAAGAAGTTATACAATGCACTCTTTAAAATCAGAAGTGTACAATTAATACCGACTCTATAACTACCAGGGTACTTCTTTAGGGGCAAAAGGAAATCCTAGTCTTTTATCCTAAAAATATCATAAATGCAGAGTTTTCCCCAATTGGGTGCAGTTTTTGATACCCCTGGTCCATCAGACCACTCTCCTGGTTACTTTTGAAGCTAAGGAACCCTTTAAATCTTTTGATTTTGGGGGTCAACATAACAATTTATATAATCTAAGAAAATACCTTTTGCATTATTTATTTAGCGGATTGTAAATGATTAATTTAACTAACTTGGTAAATGACGTGATTTTCAACTCTTTTGCAGTTACATATACAGAAACATGTCATATCCTCATCAAAAGAAAATGGATAACGATATCCCCTACATTATCTTCTTTATTCCACAATCACATGGGTAAGTCTGCAGGGTTGTCCATGTCTGTGTAAAACCATCAACAGGACGATATCGGAGGCACGTGATTTATAAAGGTAACAGTCACGGAGTCGCCTTTATTGTAACTTCTCATCATGTATAATGAAACTCTTGCCTGAAAATTTTGTGCAGCCAGGGGATCATTTGGGTTTTTATCTGGATGGACTTGTCGTGCCTGCAGCCAGAAAGGCAAATGGTTGAGAAGACGAGCATTAAACAATCATTTATTCCTACTACTTTCGATCATCAAGAAAGCAAGCAAGAAAGGACAATCAAGAACAAGAGGACCAGACGAGGTGAGACTAGATGCGTGATAAGAAGAGTAACAGATGGAGCAGAGGAGAGGATGCAGTTACATAAAATTCACTCACGTAAACAAATGGCGAACAAATAATGCACTTAAATCTAGGAAACCCCTAGGAATCCGCCAATGAAGAGAAGAACATACAAGGAAATGAAAAAAGCAAGTACATTTCATTTCGGAATCTTCCTCGGCTCCTCGCAAATCTGTCGTAATCTATGAAGCACGGGTACTTCTAAAACCTCAAAGTAACCGTACCAGGTACCGGTACTCCATGGGTACTCCAAAATAGATACCGGGTACTCCAAAAACGTACCGGGTACTTTTGAGTTTATGGGTACTTCGTTGGGTACTTTTTTGGGTACTTTTGGGCCTATTCATAAAGTTTTCAAAACTTTAGGGATTCTGTAAGGGAAAAAGATTCAAGTGCTGGTCTTAATATGTAAGAACTCAATGCGATAAAGTCATAAACTCAAGACCACGACTCAGATCTAGAGCTTGATTTTGGAAAAACAAGAGCAAGGTTGACTAATCTTTTTTGTCAATCTTCCTAGCGACTGCGACTCCTCTCTCTCTCTCTCTCTCTCTCTCTCATTTTTTCTGCTGCCCCTTCTCTCTCATTATATCAAAATCTATTCATTTTTTTCAATTTTTTAGATGGGCCTTGAAATATTTTTGCTCTCCATCTTGAAACCTATGATAGTTGCATGCACAAAAATTAGTCTATTGCACTTTATTTCATAGGAAAATGAGTCCATCAAGCAGCATGGGTTCAAGTTCAATGCTATTAGCTTGTTATCTTGCTTCTATCTATAAAATATATTATACTTGTCATATCTAATTAATGAAGCATGCCAAAATTGTAAAAATATATACATAAAAAATCGCAGTACCCCCGCCGTACCCGTACCCTACTTTTTTGGGTTGTTGCCGTACCATACCCCGTACCAGTACCCGTGCTTCCTAGGTCGTAATTCACTGCCAGTATCGTTCCTTGATAGCAGAAACAACTAGACATGCACAGCAACCTCCTGCATTACAGAGACTTGCCCGTAACAAGGAATGTAACAGTTCAACCATGGTTGACAACTTGAGTCAGCAGCATGCAAAGTCATTTAATTCAGTAGCCTCCTATTAACTTTGGAAATAAGACCAATATCTGATGTCTTCTAGAACAGCCAAACTCAAACAAACGATGGTGGAAAACTGCCATACCACGAAGGCACAAACACCAGCAACAATAATGGGACCACAACTGAACTAAGATAATGGGACCACAATAATGGAGCCAGTCCACAGAATAAGGGATGCGAAGGAAACAAACGTGATCCGTTATATGTATAGTTACATCCACATGGCAAAGGAAAAACAAAAAGGTGATACCTAGTACAAAAACCTCAAATGTAAAGTGTAAACAGACGCCATAAGAGATGTCGGGGGGGGGGGGGGGAGAGAGAGAGAGAGATTGCATTGCAGAGATCTTTACAGCAATGGGGTATAAAGTACAGTGGTTTGAGAGTAAGGTTTTGGATGTTCAAATATTGATGCCTAACAGTAGCAGATAAGATTTTGGAAATGGTTGCAAAAGATTTGTGAGGAGATCATCAGAATGCCAGTTGAGGAGGGTTGCACAAGATAAGATTTACCTGCAGGTTGCTCAGGTGCGGAGATGAGCTCGAGAGAGTTTTTTGACCTCTGCACATTCACCCCACATGATTTTACTAAAGTTTTCCACTTTCAAATGAAGGGCAATAGCTTAGTTTGAAGCATTACTTGGTGGTCGAAGTGGAGGTTCTTATTAAAAAATGCTTGTGTCAGAAGGGATCCAGGATTTGATCTCAATGATGCTCTATCGCTATTTATGTTCTGCCCTTTTCCGTCAAAGAGATCGGAGAGGCATTGAATCTACAACTGGCGCTTCGGCAACCAACCAGCATTTCTAGATTTGCAACCTTCATTTGGTTGATGCTCCGGAACCAACCAGACCTCAAAGAAGTTTGGGTGAGGTTAAGGGGTCCTCCTCCTTCAAGAATGGGGTGATCTTGATGGTACTTATCATCACCACAAAGGTTTTGAAGAAGCAAATGAAGCCACAATGAAAACAGCGCGTATAAAGGGGGTTTTAACACATGCACAAGTTTTGATAGGAGTTTTGTAGACACAAAGAGAGTTAATGTAATTCTAAGGCTTTTGTTGTGTTCTTGGGGAACTTCTGAACCTCAGCTTTAACTTGGGCATGACAGGAAAAAAAAGAAAAAAAAAACATGTGGAATAGCTTGGGATAAAGAATAAGTTAGCAGTTTTCTGATAAATAGTCTTTCCATAAATACCAAAAACGAGTGTGTTGCTCGAGCAGCCATTGGTCAACCAATATTCAGTTCTGATACAGCAAAAATTGCTCAAGAAGCCTTCAATCCGGCTTCAACGGCCTATCCTAGAAGCTGGTACGATGGCCACCGCTTCAGCACCCTTCAAAGGGGTTTCAAATGACGTTACTAGTTTTCCAAACTTCAACTGCTTGAGTGCATTCAAGAATGGCTCTTGAGTTGTCTATTCAGTAAGGTTAGTCAGGCAATTATGTACATACCTATAAAGGACTGAAATTTGGGCAAACTTAAGTCAGTTATATCATGAAAACATTGCTCCTATACTTGTGCAACATGCTCACTACAGAATATATACTCTTTACAACGCGGAGCCAAGATTACACAATCTCTGTGATCATCTTCAGTCAGCAAGTGATGAATAAAATCGGGATATCAATTTTCAAAGAAGGCAATTATCACGTACTTCGAGCTCAATTATACTATCCATTACCAGATTACTAATCTAACAAGTAGCGTGAGTCTTCCACAATTCAACAAAACTATAAATAGATCCATATCAAAATCCCAATCAAATGATAAATAAAAGCACACAAGAAAACAAAGATATGATTTTCATGCAAAACACACGGGACTCAGTCTAGACTCTACAGAGTCAGACACTATAAATAAGCAATCCAAGAGTGTCTTACAATCTGGTGAATCTACACTATTAGACAAAAGTTTCCCTTGTCAAATCCGTTTGTATTGCTTCCTTTTGCTTGAAACCTGCAGTGCAGAATCCACCAACACAACCCCCTGCCTCCGGAATCCACTGCAAGACTTCAATCACACCGGCTCAAATCCTCAAGCACGACCCAAGCTTTGGTGATGGATTTGATAATTCAGCCTTAAAGCTTAGCTTGTACTGTAGTAGCTTTGCGTAGCTTGAACCTTGCTCGCTTGCCCAGGGTAATTTGGTCTTACTCATATCTTACAAGAGATGCTTGTTATAGCAAATTGGATTTACAAGAGCTAGGTTAAATGCAGTTCCAAAGAGAGAAGAATGCAACTCGACAAAGTGCTTCTTAAATGGGATTATCAACTCATGGTCGGGGTAGTCTAGGACCTAACACCAATAACTCAGTATGTTTACCACTCATGGTCGGGGTACCCTAGCCTATGTGTTGTTTGCAGAAAAAAATAAAGTCACAACTAGTAACTGATAATTTTCTACCGCAAACAGATTTCTTCTACCATCATTGGTCACCATTGCAGAAAATAATATCAATCGAATACCTGCACCCAGCACAGAATAAGTCTGAAATGGCATGCATTGGACAGGGAATCAATTTGAAAGTCATGCAAAACAGAAGGCAGCCAACTGATGCAAGCACTCCTTAAGGCCGTGGAATAGACATTCTGTCAATGTCCCGAAGCAAGAGAAAAAACAAGTAATAACACAACGTAGCTAAACTTATGAAGTCGTCCTGATGGATAAATATATCAAGACGCAAACATATTTCCAGCAGAGACTCCAGTTCCAAACCAATTCGCAGTTCCCGTTTCACTGGGGGGAAACAAGTAAAACATTACACAACTTAGAACCCTGCCTTCAAGTGTTCTTTCAAAAAAGCATGACTGCAGCAGTTGAAACGACCTTTACAATCAACCCTTGATTTCCAATCAACCCAAATAGAGTAACCGAGGGGTAATTTCGCGGTCACATGTGGTAGTACATGGTTATAGTTATATCGTCGTTGCAACTGAAGGGGAACCAAAAGCAGTTGAAATTACCTTGATATAATAGGCTTTCTTAATCTCAGCTTCGGTGGCCGTGGGCCTGACTCCCAAGACATCGTAGTATTCCGTCTCCTTCACCATGATACCACGAAATTTCAATCGCTCTGTCCTTAAGATCGGGAGATTTAAATCAGTAGATTTCCAGTATCAAAAGATGTGAAAATTTTGCGACAGATTTAGCCGACGGGTGATGGGAGAAGAAATGATCGGGAAGTCGTTTGTACAAGTTGCAGTAGGCTCTGGCAATTGCCCGGCTATTTGACCTCGGATCCCCTCTCGTTGACCACCGCCGGCCTCCAAGTCCCTTTTTGCAGGATATGGTCCTCGCTGTTAAAATGCTACTAGGACTATTATAGTCGTGCTGGTGATTTTTCCCACTAATGGTCGACGGTTACTTTGTCTGCCCAAGGCCAATAATGAAGACACAAAAATAATGAAGAGGGAAGTTAGAGGGAAAATTAAGAAGAAATGGGGAGAAAATAACTTGTCTATAAATTTTTCACTTCTCTTTTCTATAATCCAAATAATGGAGAGCATCTATTGAAAAAATCAAAATAACAATTTATCAATTTTAAAAGCATCTATTAAATATCATTAATTTTTAATTTAAAAAAAAAACATTACAATTTCAAAAGCATTATTAAATACTTTCCTCGACCACCCTACACCACCTATGACTTCAAACACCCCATCCAACCCCTCTCCTCCACCCCTGTAAATACATCATTTCGTCTCTTCATTCTCACCACCTTTAAACACACTCTAAAAAACACAGCAAAAAGAAGAGAAGAAGAGTAAAGAAAGCCTAGGGCAATTCTAGAGAGAGAGTAAGGAGGAAAAGTGGGTTCTTGTACCCAGGCTCAGGGCTGACCTTGAAGTTTGGGTTGCCCTAACCCGACTTCAATTTTGATTGCCCACCTACGATTAAGTTAAAAATAATAAAATGACATAAATGTCAAAAAAAAAAAAACAAAAAAAAAACGTTACATTGTACTTTTAAAAAAAAATCACAATAAAAATGTAACTTTGGTTATAGTGTTTTAAGCAAGATCCAATTTAAAAATAAAAAAAAAACTTACTACATTTTTTGAAGCAAATTCTTCAAATGAGTCATCTTACTAACTTAATAAAGAACTCATTTTTAGTTGAGATCATAACTAATCCACTTAATCTTTTTTTGTGACATGGTACTGCAAAAGTAATTTTTTATTAATTTCAACGTAGAAAAACTTATGTCAGTCGAAGCAACTATAACCGGCAATGTTGTTTGAAATAAAAAATTTAAACTGAAAGGATAAAAAGATAAACATAAAAGATATGATTGTATAGGTTTATTTCAAAGAAAATAAAAAAAGTTTGTTTTATATTTTAAGTGAAAAATAATAATAAACCATGTTAGCTTGCTCATTATTTTTTAGTTTTTCAATGATTGGGGTTTATTTTTAATCCAATGTAAGAAAATATCACTCATTATTGTTGTGTTAGTAAAACACAAAAATTCTAACAAAGAAATTGAGTAGTGTGGTTTTTTGTTAAATTATGGATTGAGAGGGGAAAATGAAGCCATAAATAACAACAATAGAGAAAAAAGAGAAAGGAAGCCTTGAAAGAGGCCAAAGAGCCTTTAGTGAAACATGGAAGCATTATAATATTTATATATAACGGGAAATTTTTATTGTTTTTTGGTTGCCCCAGTTCGCGGGGTTGCCCTAGCCCAAAGGCTTGTTGGGCTCACTACTATGCCGGCCCTGCTTGTACCAAACCACCACCCCACTCCAAACCAACGTATAGACACCCTCGACCACTCCACTAGATCACAACCCAATCAACCGCTTGGGCCAAATCAAGCCGAGAAGCCATCCCCACTGCAGACATTCCGTTTTTCGTGAAAAATCGAGTTTTCACTAAATCTTTGGAGGAGAGCGTATACTCTTATTCCACCCTCCATAAGTATATTTTAGTCTCTAGTTATTGTTTTGGATTATTAAAGTTGGAAGAAATGAACCCATGCATCAAAACGAGCTCCTACTTAAAGTACCATTCTAGACATGTGCATAAAATACCATTCTAGACATATTGGTACCGGTACCATTCTTATAAGTACGAGTACCACCTACTTAAAGGGCACGCACAAGGCCAATTTGGTCTTTTGACAGTTTTTTTTTATGTCCTTATACCCCCATTTAAACTACCATCCAAACCAAGTACTATTTATTCCCCCCATATTACCAAAATCATCCAAACCAAGTATTACTTAATCCCCCTCCATAAATGTCACATCACTGTGGGGCTACGCTCCATATTTATTACCCCATACTATCTGACGTAGCTAGAAACGTGAACAAGAACAAAGATCACCCCCACGAATAAGAAACAACTCTTCTACAACTTGGGTGCAATCACTATCGTTCACTTGTCCACTAAGCCCGCAACTTTTTTTTGCTGATCCATCAGAAGGAACTCGGCGTACGCATCTATAACCTATAAAGTTACAAAATCAGTTTCCATTCGATCATGATATGGATATTTCCCATTTTCTGTCACTTGGAATGCAAGAATTGGGTTCATTTTATTCCAACAGACCTCAAATGTTTACAACAACACAACATTAAGCGGGTCCGAATACCTTTAATAGATATCATTCAAATCAGCCATGTACGAAACAAAAGAACGACCAAATAAAGAAATTTCCCAAACAAATCAGCCAAATCATTCGGGTCCGAATACCTTTAATAGATATCGGTGTTTGATTTCTATGTGGGTCTGCAACATTGGTAACTTCATGGTTTACGGGCGTCACCACGTTTGTGCCCTTGGATTTTTGTTTCCCTGACCCATTTTCAAATAAATCATTGTACCAGTTGGCAGCAAGAATTTATCATTTGTGCAACAAAACCAAACAATAAAAAATCATGGTATTAGTCAGAAACATGGATTGAGGCTGATGTCCCGTAAAAAATTTGGAATATAATTCACAGGTATATCATATCAGTTCGAAATATTCTATTTCATCACAGGTGTAGGTTCGGTTTACCCTTTTCGGACTTCGATTTCTCTTTCATTCCAGGGGAACTGTCTCCCTTTGGCTCTTTCATTGGTTTAAGCGTTAGCCCTGACACTCCTCCTGTGTTTTTAACTCCTGTAGAATAATGTGAAAAGCACTGTCAAATGTTCGTAAAAATTATGCTACACTGTCACATGTATTTAGTTTGGACTATAACAACATCCCATCCTCGAGGAACCATTTACACCATAAAGTGCGGTACCCAAGGATTTCAACATCAGATATTAAGGAACCATGTTAATGTAGAAACAAAAAACAGGCTCTCATGTTGCCAGAGAGATGCAAGAAGGGTATTCAAGAACATTCCTCACTGGTTTATTTACTTTTGGGAGAAATTAAGTGTATTCCAGGTTTCAAAACACAAAATAGTTCGGTGACCAAAATAAATCAGATTTATATTTACGGCTTCTTTGGGCAGTGGTCATGGTACGATGGTTACCCATCTACAAACATTCATTACAGATAAAAATGCTAAACGACTAATCCATATCCCCATAACTTCAAAATACCGTTGCGATTTTCGTCTTAAATAAAAAAACATGGTATTTAATTGTAAACCACTATTAGAATGGAGGTTAATTAGTTTTTTCTATCCCATTGTTAAACATTAAATTTGATTGACTGGTTCACAATTTTGAACTTTCCATTACCTCTTACGTCATTTAAATTCATGGTTCAATGAATCACCGTTGATAAGCCCCCAATATTGTAGATAACCGGGGCTTATCTCGCTCATTTATTCCACACACATACGCGAATTCGCACTTAATTTGGTTGATATGCGTGTAGTGGTGTTTTTGTAAGTTACAGGTTAAACAAGGAAAATGAGCGCATTTTGAGCACATTGAGAACCGTGCCGCGATTACAAGGGCCGAGCGCCCCATGGTTTGCCACCACCGGGCCTCAAGAGCCAAGAAATGAAGACTCGGCTAAGGCCCGGGAAGTCGAAGAGCCACAAAGCCAAGCCGGAAGGCTAAAGCCGTGTCTCACTCTCTCAAAAACTCCCGGTGGAGCCCGGGAGTGAACGAGCACTCAAGTAACCAAGGAACACCTCCCCCGAGGGTCGCACAACTCATTTGAGTCCATTGGAGGAAGTCCGGAAGCGCGCAATTCAACGGGAGGGATCAAAGAAGTCAAATTCAAGTCAAAATAATTCCGGACCTATCCGGAATTATTCCGGACCGATCCAGAATTGCCCAAAAATTTCCAGACAATTCCGGACCGATCCAAAAGAATTCTGGACCGGTCCAAAACCACTGCGAACCACTTTTTTGTGCACTTTATGTACATTCCTTTTATGGAAACTTTGGTTGTTTGTGAGGACTTTATTTAGATATTTTGTAGAGAGAGAGAGTGGAGGATTAAATAGTCTCTCCTCTCTCCTTCCCACCCAACTTCTTCTTTTATTTCTTTCTTAGTTTTGAGCTCTCCCCTCTCTCCTCCATTGGAGGACTTTTGGAGCTTTATCTCTCTAGAATTCCCGTGTAACCGTTAACCTCACGTAAGTTTGTCGTTTATTAATCTTGCTACTCTTGTTTAGCTCTCTCAATATATCTAGTTTATTTACATTTTCATCAAGTATTTAGTTTATGTGTTGTTCTAGCTATTTCCTTGGAAAACCCTTGTTTCTAAGTGTTGTTTGTTAATTTCTCAAGCATTAATGTTGTAGGTACACTTAAGATCTTCATTAAAAATCAATTTTCAAGCTTATTAATCATGTTTTTAGTTTTCTTCCAATTTTTAGGGGTATTTACTAGTGTAATGATCGAGTAGTCGTTATAGGCTCGGTCATGGGGTGATTAGCACCCCGTGACTTAGGTTGATTCACTCTCCTCGCCATAATGCAAACATTGCATGTTAATCAAAGAGTTAGAATTCATTTTATGTATCAAAATTGGGATTTGTTAATCCCGTTGATCACACGTAGCCAAGGGCTTGACCACATGGCACGTGTGATGCTTCGGGCGATGTCAATCAAAATGTTTGTATAAATGGCACAAGAATCCTACTATTTGAGAAACACAATTTCTTGTCAAACGAGTTTAAGTACCAAATCTTCCGTTCGGGGTCGTTTAACGACGTCCCCGAGCCGGTTATTTTAGAGGAGAATGAATTGACCTAAGGCATGGGTGTTGTGAACCCCTTGACTTAGCCTTGTTTTAATTAGTCGTTTTTAATCTTCCGAGTCATTCACGAAGTTAAGTGAATTTCACCCCCAACCTACAAAAGCCAAGTTTGCCGCTTTAAGGCTAAACCTCATTCGCGAATCAAACCAACACGCTCAGCGCATTCGGTCTCTGAGGACTCGACCCGGACTTCCGGATATTATGCTACCGCCGGCCTAAACCCTACGCTTGGGGAATCAATATTGGAAAGCAATCCAAGGGCGCAAGCAACCGTTTTCCAATGCAAAACTCCACACGTTACGACCAAAATTTGGAATGGAACTACCATTGATCCACATATTTCTACGTCAAAATACTACTGATCCTACATAAAAAAATTTCCAAAATGGTGAAGCACACTCATTTTTCCAAAACCTTAAAAAATGGACATGGTTCAAGTGTTCACCATGTCCATACTTTCACTACATATACAAATGGTGAAACCAAAAACCATGATCACACTGTTTCCGTAATAATCCATCTTTTTTCCAAAAATAAAAGCCTTGGTATATTGTTGAACCATAACTAATTTCTAAAGAACCCCTATTTTCAATCGGAATTGGACTGCAGCTTCAAAATAGTGTACAAACCCCAAGGGTTTACCATTGGTAGATTAACTAAAGAAAATCCGATTGAACATTGCATAACTATAAATCGACGGTCAGTTTTACAGAACCCATACCTAAAGTGCCACGAGTAAGGTATTAAAGAAAGAAGAAGGTGGTTCGAACATCGAAATAACATGGAATATTGTGGTTTTGGGGGAAATCTTACTCGCCATTGCCGTGTTGCCTTCATCGTCCACTAGTTAGGGTGGTACGCCGGTGTTGAAATCACCGGAAAATTTTTCCCCTCAACCGCCGCTTTGCCGCCACCGACTCGTTCTCTTTGTGCGTTCACAAAACCTGGGATATGGTATGTCGTGGTGTCCGGAAATTTCTGGGGGTGGGTTGATTCGAATGGGATGATTTGGGTGGAGATAAAATCTCACCGTGATATTAGGGATTTTTGGTTAGAGTGGGAATCTAGGATGGGTTTTGGGATGACATGTATTCCATAACCGTCAGTTTTAAAAGGTAAGTGGAACAGGTTGTGAAACTGACCGAAAATAAAGGGGATGGAAATGAATTGAAAGTACGACATTTATGGGGGATGGTTTTCAGGACTAATTTTTTTTCCAAAACTGCTAATAATATGCATAAAATTAAAATAGGGAAAAACAAAAAGCAAGGGCTTTTTGGGTATTATATAGAAGTCAGGATGGGATCATAACATTTCAAAATCAATAGGATGGAATACTAACTTTTTCATAGTTTTAGGATGGCTAATTAACTGCCCCCTAAATGCTATGAATTACAAATTTGATTAATTAAAACATATTACCCATATGGATATCAAAACTACCATTTTACCCTTAAGTTTTCACACCTAATTTAGTACAAATTTTTGTTAAAAGACTAAAACGTCCTCCTACTTAAATTTTTGATTAAATTAAATTCTATATTTAATTAGATTACCGAATCGCCTAACTTTGGAAAAATGACTAAAATAACCCTAAGCCATATAAATTTAGTGCATCATCCTGACACTGTAAATTATGAAAGTATCCTAAGGCCTATGTGAAATTCCATATCACCCCTTTAAATAATTAAACTACTATATTATTCCTATATTTTTATAAATTATGAAACTATCTTTATGCTTTGATAAATTATGATGTCACCCCTATACTTTGGTAAATTATACAGCCGAGTTTTATAATTACACAATCATCCCTTGAGTTTTATTTAATTACACGTAAACCCTTGCTTACGAAATATTTTTTTATTAAATTTCCGTGGAATTATTACAAGTCATTTTGTGTGATAATCGTGCACATTGTGTGATTATCACTTTGCTTTGTTATTTCAATTATGAAATTGTGAATAATATAATGGACAATTAGGGTACCAGAATGGTATTCACTAGTAAACATGTGTAAGTAAAGGATAATGAACTTCAAAGTATGAATGAAAAAGTGTCTGAATGGGTGCTAACAGGGGTCCAAATTTGGAAAGGTACTAAGAGGGGTCAAGTGTTTGTATGGGTGCTAGCAGGGGCATAGAGTTTGGAAGGGTGCTAACAGGGGTCCGGTGTTCTCAGAAAAAGTGACAATGGGAGAACTTGGTCCAAAATTCTAAGAACTTATACAGATAAGGACTAGATAACGAAACATATTTTTTGCTATTGTTTATGTTCTTCTTGATATGAATTGTGTTAATGTAAGGGTTAGTTGTAACGACCCGCCCCCGCCTTGCACAATATTGTCCGCTTTGGTCGCCCAAGCTCCTTGAACTTCCCAGAAGGTCACCCATCCCTGGATTGCTCCAGGGTGAGCACGCTTAACTGTGAAGTACCAACGAGCTTTGACGCCCGCACGGCTTTAAAAGGCCTTGTGCAAGTTAAGGCATGATCTATTCTTTTATATCATAGACTTCTGTTGCATCCGGGTGGGTCATGGGCTGTCACATTAGTGGGTAGGTGTCAGCTACTGGGTGATTATTCGCTCATGGTACTATTGTTGGCCCTGGCATTTCACACCAGGTACCAAAGGAGAAGAAGGCGGACAATACTATGGGAACGAGGCACCTGCAACTAACCAGGAGGCTTAAAGAGAGCAGGACCTCAAACTAGACCTATAAAAGCTCTATCGCTTCTCTGCTTTTGTTTTCAAATAAATTAATGGAACCAGAGTACTTAATTATGTATTCTGATGCTGTTGTAATTGAACTATGTTCTTTTATTGATGATAAATCTGGTATTTAACTTATTAAATTATTTTTAAAATCAATTAATCTCTCCCAAGAAATGATTTAAATAATGCCTCTAGAAGTTGGGGGTTACAAGGCTAAGTGTTCAAACAAACCCAAAATAAAATTAGTACATGTAATATAAAATATAAAAGAGTTTCGGTTGTTTAATTGACCATGCATATATGGAACTGTCAATGGCTTATTGGCTTTTAGTTGGGATTGTTTATATTGGATTGGTTTGTTGGCCAATTTTTCGGGACTAGTAGTTCAAATTTTGTGAGTCAGGTGTTCAAATATTTAAATTTAGGGTGTTCAAATTATTTTAGGTTCAAAAAGGGCTAAACTAAAATAAAAACTTAAAAATATTACATTGATTCTAAACAAAAATATTACATTATAATAACCCACCTCAGCTGACATGCTAACTCTTAGCCTGACCACGTTGCTCAAAAGGTTATCCTCAAGTTATTTAGTAGTTGCGCATGCTTGGCTTTTCTTATGTAACGACCGGTATTTTCTGGAAATAAAACCCCAAATGCACGATATTTCTATACACTTTCAGGCCTTATTTTTCCCGAAATACAATTCTCTTCACCCAAATAATACAGGTCTCCGATTAAATAATTAATCCTTTACAACCTCAAACAAGATCTAAAATAAATTCTCCAAAATGCCTCTAGACCAAATTATCCTCAAATTCTCTGAATCAACCTCAACAAATCCCGCTCCACACCTGAAAAATAAAATGCCCGGGAAGTATACGATACAATAAAATAATAATGCTTACACTTAAGTGGAATCAATAAAAACATTTATCAAGTCGATTTAACAAATCACAAGGACCTCATGCCCGGTCCTCCTTAGCACATGATCAGTGACCTCCCTCACCCTCTTCACCCAGCCTACCTGGCTAATTCTGCTTCAGCCAAGCCATTGGTAAAGTCACTCAATCATTGTACCAAACAATTCCATGGCACTTTAGCCAAAAATATTACTATAACAAATACAAATATTCCACTTTTAACAAATTTCCACAGGATTGAACAAATAACACGAGATATTCAAATGGAGTACGAGACAATAGAAAGAAAAATATTCCGGAAGTGAGAAGCATATCGTATACTCCCCCGATTACCTCAAATTGATCATGGCCGTTGAACCCATAAGTCCCACTTGCAAGAACAATCTCCTAGAAACTCCTCTTGATCGGTCATCATTTCACATTTGATTTTCTAAATTCAAAGCCCTCCGTGTTTATAGTAGCATTCTACCCTTTCTCTACTGTTATTAGCTAGGAAAAGACAAACGAAAGAAAAATGAAAAGTTTAGACTAAATGATGATATTGGTGGGTTGGCTTCAAGGGAAAGAAAATAGGATGCATTGTCTCTCTCTCTGCCAAAGTGGAGAATGGCAGGGAAAGAGGTTTATATTTTCGATAAACCTAAGGGTACAGACCCTTGGGGTACACATTTTGAATGAAATGGGTGAGTTTTGGATCAACAACTTAAGCACGTCGGATCGAGGTGATTTCTCGCGGGGCCCCATGAAAAATTATTCTGAGATGAATCAACGGTTCGGATTTTCCGTGTGGGACCCAAAAGTGGGTCCCCCAACCAATCTGTGCAAAATCTGTACAATTGTTTCTGTACCCCAAGCACTGTCCTTATATTTTGTGTTGTAGAAAAACGGAAAACCTAAGGGTACAGATCCAAGGGTACAGATTTTGCACAGATTTGTTCGGGAACCCACGTGGGTCCCACACGGGCAATCCGAACCGTTGATTCATCTCAGAATAATTTTTCAAAGGGTCCTCGCGAGAAATCACCTCAATCTGACGTGCGTAAATGGTTGATTCAAAACTCACCTATTTCATTCAAGTGGGTCCCTAAACAAAGCGGTGCAAAATCTGTACCCTTATGTTCTATACCCCTAGCATCCTCAGTAGAGAAATGGGGTGGTGTGAAATTCGGATGAGAGGGGTGACTACTAGTAGGGCTGTAAACGAACCGAATCGAGCCGAGCTTTAGAATGTTCAAGTTCGTTCATTAAATTTTTAAACGAACTCGAGTCGAACTCGAACTCAATGAAAATTTAACGAGCCGAGCTCGAGCCGAACTTGCCTAGGTTTGAGTTGAACTCGAACTTGTTCACGAGCCTTAACGAGGAAAAAATATTAGATATTTATGCTCTCATACAAGTCTAGAACTTCAAAAAAATCTATTTTGTACATAAATAAGTTCACACATATATAAAATTATAAAAATATATCAGTAAAATTTAAGTTTATAGTACTTTTATTGGTTTATACATGTACAAATTATAAAATTTTCATTATGTATATGTAAAAGTTCATACATATCCAAGGTTATATAGGAAATTCTTATGCGATATACATATATTCCAAGTTCGCGAGCCTAATCGAGCCGAATATTGCCAAGTTCAAGTTTGGCTCGTTTATTAAACGAGCCTAAAATTGAGGTTCAAGTTCAGTTCGTTTAGTATCCGAATCGAACTCGAACGAGTCTCTACCGAGTCGAGCCTCGAATAGTTCACGAACGGCTCAGTTCATTTACAGCCCTAGGGGTGAGGGATATAGGGGGACTGAATTTGGGTATAAACCCTTGGGTTTAGAGCAAATTAAGACCCAATTGTTAGAGGAAACTTATTAGGAAAGGTGTGCAATTGTTATTGGCTGATTTTGAATCAGATGCCAAATATAGTTAGGCATGGAAAGACATGTGGCCACTCAACCATCACACTCCAGAAGAAAGGCAGAAGATAACAACAAACTATTGGAACTTCAACCAATTCGATTTACATTGCGATTAAACACGCTCGATCACCCTTTTTCGGATAAATAAATACTGATTCTAACTTATACTATTTCTATCAGTTGTTTGTCATTTTTGGGTATGCCCCTTGATCATCCTGGTTTTCGTTGAAGTAGTTTACTAAAAACATTCTACCAGTTCCCGCGAGGAATGCGATAAGAGTGAAAGAGTTCACCCGACGAAACCGCCCACAGAGAGAGAGAGAGAGAGAGAGAGAGGAGGAGGAGGAGGAGGAGGAGGAGGAGGAAAATTAAAGAGGCGGACGCATGTCAAGCGCAGTGGTGAATGGGCTGGCGGGAGCTGGTGGCGGTATCATCGCTCAGATAATCACGTATCCACTCCAAACGGTACACCGCTAACTTATACTCCTTACTATGTCAATTGCACTTTTACTGCTTATTTAATATCATGTAATTAAGCTTTCTTGGCGTTCATGGATACCTCGACTGAACCTTTGTGCGTCCGATTTACAATGATTCCAGGTGAATACGCGCCAACAGACAGAGAGAGTTGCCAAGGAAGGTGGGCGCTTGCTCCATCCTACACCTCCGGCAGCTGGCGGCAGCACACTTGTTCAAATCCTCCAGGTCTGCCCTTTACATTCCCATTGTTCCTTTTATTCTTCTTTCACCAATCTTATTTTACTATGAGTTTCACTGGTTGTGTTATTCGTTCTGTTCATAATTAGGTGGTCAGGACCGAAGGATGGGGAGGGCTTTACAGCGGCCTGAAGCCTTCTCTGTTTGGAACTGCTGCTTCACAGGTACGGTACCTTTCTTCTTGTGCACCTATACCTACTATGGCTGGGAGATGACACCTGTACTACAGTTATATATGCGAATGAAACCCCAAAAGAATCAGCCGAATAACCAAAAAATATGAAACACAAAAAGTATTAGGCTTCAGGGCTGGATCCCATCATGTTCTTGTGCTTTGAGGTCATATTGCGCCTCAGGAAACTTCTGAAATTTGTTATACCCATGAAGATTCTTCAATTTGGGTGATTTAGATTTTATACCGCCTCATGGCACCGTAGGTTCTCTAAAATTGCAACTCTTGCCTCCATAAATTGACTAGTTACTTTGTGCAATCACTTCTGGAGCTGCATAAAGTTCCCGTGAGCATGGAAATCAAAAGCTTCTCCTTGAATTCATTGATTGAAAAAATGCTTTCACTCAACCACAACTCCTATTTTGTCCAATCTGTTGCTATGAAACTTGGATTTGAGGGGCTGGAGTTCTTTTCAATCCTTTGTTTGTTTGTTTTTTTTTTATGAGACCATTATCATACTCTTGCCGTTTCATCAATTTTGTAGATTTTTTTAGTCGATAAGTTCAATTGGGAGATTAAACTTGATCATCTCCTCTTAGTTATAACAGAAGAATACATTTGTCTGATACTTCTCAAAAGAATCATAACTAAGAGTGAGTCGCCTGAATCCGATACTAGTCATGATTAGATGCGTCTTTGTTGTGAAAAATCACATGTGTGATGACGGGTCGATCGCCTTGGTTGATTAGAAGCCGCCACACTTTGCGCCAACTAACCAGATGATAAATCACACAAGCCCCTTGTGTGTTCCACATCCAATTTTTGTTAGACACAAAGACGATGGTCTTAAGTGAGTGCTTAAGAGAGAGGAGACCTACAGAAGAGGCGATTTCACTTTCTATCCCAGAGGAGTTTAACTCCAATACTTCTACAGGTAACTATGGGCCTCATAAACATACATCATCTTTCTTTAAAAACGTCCAGTGGCGAGAATAGTGAGAGAAATATCATGACATTGTCAGCCACCCACAGGGGTTATTGTCATGTGTTTTAGTCCAGACTCGTGTGTTTTTTTGGGGAACTGATTTATCTGAACCCAAGCTTATTTAGCTAGCTAAGATCTGAGATGGGATGTAATTGGCTCATTACGGCATCAATATGTGGAAAATAATTATAAATTTATATAGATCAGGGAAAGCAGATCATAGTTGTATTCTTGTCATCATCACAAGCCATTGGGTGGCCTACTGTTACAAAAGATTTGTTCATAGTGAAGTTCCTTGACTTGAAAAGTGTATTATGGCCAGTTCTCAACTGTTATGGGCACCTTTAAATCATGTCTTAGAAATTTTATAACGAAGCGTTTGCTGTTCTCACCAACTTTTTCACCGGGGTCTAATACTTCTGTATGATGCTGGCAGGGCATATACTACTACTTCTATCAGGTTTTTAAAAACAAGGCTGAGGCCATTGCAGTTGCCCATAGAAAGAAAGGACGTGGGGATGGAACTGTTGGCATGTTCTCTTGGCTTGTTGTGGCAGCTTTCGCCGGGTAATTATATCTTTCTATTTTTTGGGGGGCAATTAGTATATCTTTCTAGTTGTTACTTTTTTAAAGAGAGATTCAGGAAAGTTATGAGATAATTCTATGATAGCCAGTGTCCTCTTGGCACATACATTCTGGATGCTTGTTTCTGTTTTTTTCGGATGACATCTGTCTGCTACTGGCTTTATTTTCAGGTCCTTGAACGTATTGCTGACCAACCCAATATGGGTTCTTGTGACGCGTATGCAGGTGAGATTGGTTGTTGTGAGATAATTATAGGCCTTATAAGAATTACATTTGTGTTCTCCATTTAACATTTTCTAATGTTTGTGTCAAATGGGTTTGGGATGTTATGCAAAATGGGATTCTCATTGTTCCTCATGTTTCTTTGGTAGTTGGAACGAGATGACAGTACATAAATATGGACGATTGGACATGAGCCCCCACAAACAAGTTCTCAGGCATAAAGAATGGAAATAGGGGCACCCTTTTCCTACCACTTTTCTGAAGATAGGAGAAAGTTTATTGTTGCATCTAATGCAATGCTAGTTGTTATTTTCATTAAAGTTGCGTCATTGTGTTATAGACTCGCCACTCAACTTTGATGGTTGCTGACTGGCACGAGATTGAGTCCTAGGAAAACAAGAAGAAGTGATTACTGTTCTAACTTCTAAGTTCATCGGTTTTTTTTTTTTTTGAGTTTTGCCATGACAGTAGGAACAAACTGGAGGTGCTTCATAGCCCTACCGCTATAGGAATTCCAAATTACCCAGCTTTTAGGGTGGACTCCCAAAGTTCCTTAAGTACTTGCAAGAGTGGTACCGGAAAAAGTGAGACCGGGAGAATATGGATTCAATAAACGAGAAAAAGGGGTCGACAGGATCATGGATTGTTTGGTACGAGCTAACTTCAGGAATCAAAGGTTGTAAAATTGTCAGACTAGGTGAAGAAGGTTTCATGAAGGGTTTCAATCTTAATTCTCTCTTTTATAGTCTTCTCACACAACCGTCTAAGCATCCTCACCTTCGTTACATTGATTCTATGGTTTTGTTGTTACATTGACATACCTATTCTATAGAATTTTACTGTTCAACTTGTCGGTATCTGTTGATTGCATAATGTGCTAGAAGCGTCCATTTAAGAGCACTTATTTTGATTCAGGGAACACATCGTCTCCGCTTTGTTAATAAGTGTTAATTCTTTGGTCTCTCTTAAGTTTTGATCTTCCCTCCTCTTGTACATCTACTTTGTTACTATAGTTGCATCTGGCATATACTGTTTTAGTGCTGCTTATTTTGGACTCTTGTGACTCCACTGTTTCTCTTCAAATTTCTAGCTCAGCATTATGTACCCTTTTAGTTTTATCCATGAGGAGAATATCATTTGCGAACAGCATGCACAATGGGACTCAGACCAACGATGCTTTACGGGACGGAGTGATGGCCTATCAAGAAGCAACAAGTGAGTAAGATGAGTGTAGCTGAAATGAGGATGTTGAGGTGGATGTGTTATACGACTAGGAGTGATAGAATTAAAAATGAAACTATTCATGATAAGGTTGGAGTTATACCCATACAGGATAAGTTGAGAGAAAATAGATTGACGTGGTTTGGGCATATCTATCGTAGACCTCCAGACGCAGTAGTTAAGAAGAGTGATATGATAGTAATGGAGAGTAGGGCTAGGGGAAGAGGAATACCTATATTGACTTTGGATGACGTCATACGAAAGGACTTGGGCTTACTAAACCTAAGTGAAGAGGTCGCCCTAGACAGAGTTCAATGGAAAAACAGGATTCATTTAGCCGTCCCCAATTGATTGGGACAGAAGGCTCGGTTTGGTCTGTTATCCATAACTAAGGCAAATATGTGAGGACTCAAGGATGAAGTTTGGTGTAAAATCTTTATGATGAATGCTGTACTACATGCTACACGACTTCTTATAACTAGCTCCACAAAATTACAGTTAGTCCATTATGGTATGGCGGATCCCATCGGAGAAGTGACTAAGTGTTCAATATGCTAGACATATGGACAGTGGTACCTCCAGGTGCTCACCATGTCACCCCTTTTGTACCTCCAGTTGGTCACCATAGGTTGTTTCAGTGCAACACCACATTGGCATCGCTTCAGTGAAACTCCAAAAAGATCCTAAAATGGGTGAATAACCCAAGTCAAGGAGGCATGACTTGGCCCAATGCCAGCAGAGTGGTATCCTGGATGCGTCAGTGGTTTGGAGGCTAGAGCAAGAATTTTGCGGAGTGTTGTAGCCCACGGTATAACACCCATGACTAGCTATGACTAAAAGAGAGGCCGCACCATCTTAAAAGTGCATCAAGTTAGGCTGTAACTTACCTGATGTAACATTTCTAACAAACCTCATCTCCTAGGAATCCCAAAGCATGCACCTTGTGATGTAATCATCACAACACACTTAGGCTAGGTCCATGTGACCTTCATCATATCAATAGTGGCTAGACCCCCAATCCTGGACAATTCATTCGCACCATTCTTGTACCTCTCTCCATCTTGCACAGTTGGATGCATCCCTCTCTCCCTAGTCATCTTGTGAGGCCTCGATTGTTAAGAGCCTTTTTGTGGCGATGAGTTGGGAAAAAGTTCAAGTATCATTTGTAGACTAGAACTCGGTGTGCACTTTTATGAGGGAAGGAGGTTCGAGTCAGAAGGTTGGAAATGTTTAATAGACCATTATTCATGCAAGCTTTGGGGGGGTGTTTGCGAAAGGCATGGATTGTGGAGGAAGGTGGTTGCCATGATATACAAGAGTGAACGGGGGGAGTGGACATTGTTAAGAAGTAAAACTGTCTCGTAGAGCGGGCCTCTGGAGAGGATTGAAGTTTCACAGATTTCACAATGTATATCAAGGAAAACAAAGTTTCTGTGTGTTTCCTCTGGATAGGCCGAAAATTTTGATTTTCTTATTCCTAAGAGATAAGAGACTGAAACAAAACACAAGTGCAAAGACAAGAAAAATGCTGCTTGAGTATACTCTACTTCTTGCTTGCTTATCAGAAGGAAAAAAGGAAAGCATGCTCGACGTCATCTTGGCTTAACCTTTTTTTTTTTTTTTTCCATTGGAAGCATCTCCTCTTGATTCTTTTTGCCAGAATTTTCCATTACCTCAAGTTTGAGGTAACGGTAGTACATTATTGTACAGTGCTCTACGAAATGCTTGCTGAGATCTTGCGATGGTTATCTGTTGTTTGTTACACTGCCCCCGAGAATACTAGACTTTAGAATGTTTTATTTTAGTTTCAGTGTTTGATGCTGCATTTGTACCCTAAAACGTCTATTCAGATCTCTGAACATGACATACATCTACCAGTTTGGTTAAATAGTTGGTTTAACCATTACTGAATGACGAATGCTATTTAAAGAATTATTATTCCCAGAAAAGGTGCTAGCTAGTGTGCATACCCTGTGAATGGTTCTATAGACATAGTTGGTTGCCTTTGTTAATTATAATTACCTATGTGTTTGCCTGTTTGGAAATGCATTAAGGATTCAATGCGGCATTTTACATTTTGATTTTAGACGCATACTCAAGCAGAAAGGAAAATTATCGAGGCAAAAAGGGAGGCTCTACTAATGGAAGCTTCAGAAAGGAATTTCATAGGTTCTACCCTGCAAGGCAAATTGGCTCAACTAGATTCAACGAAACCTCGCGCCTATAGAACGTTGCATGCGGTTAGTGTTGCTCATATCACCTTTTGTTGTAGATGATTATGGCATATTGTGGTCTATGTTTTCTCCAGCCTTTTGTTGGTGTTATGAAACAAATATTGATTTTGTTTTGTTTTGTTTGTTTGTTTGTTTCTTTCTTCTTCTTCTTTTTTTTTTTTTTTTTTTTTTTAACGCCAATTAACACAATTCTTTCAAAAGAGCTTTTGCTCCCAAGTTAGCCTATATTATTTTTATAGACAACTACCCAGAAACATTTTGCTGGCTTCCTATGTCTGTACTCAGTACACAAGAATGGAATTAAGTGAGACTGGCATACTGTAGGAATGGAAGGGAATGAAAATTTTCGTTCCACTATTTGCCTATTTGGTCATGCCAACCATGAGCGTTGCAACTGAATTTTTGATCCGTCTTGAAATTATGTAATAGCACTACAAGTCCTTGAGGGGGGTGAATAGGACGACCAAATTAAAAATTAACTATCCCAATTTTAATCCAATTAATCATTTTCAATGCTGAGACAATTAAAAGCACAATATAAGGAAATATAGCAATAAGCGAAAGAACACGAAAACGAGGATATACGTGGAAACTACTTAGAGTCTAAATACCCCAAGCATAAAACCATGACCTAATCTACTAATTGTTATAAATCAAAAGGTTAAATCAAGAGTTACAGGATTAGGAATTACCAACTTGCCCCAAGCTACACCTAACTCCACTCCTTGATTTAGCTCCCCGAGCCCCTTCTTGATTCCATAGCCTCCACGAGTTCAACACCCCTCGATCTCCGTAGCAAAGACGGCTCCGGATCATCTGGCCACGTAGATTTGTAGGCAACAATGCATGATGTGTAAGAGATATGATTTTTAGATCATATCTCTTACACTAGATTGAAACAAATCAATCTAGAGACAATCGATAGAGTATTAGAAGATTACACTAGATTGAAAGACAAAATGATCAAACACCAAGTTTAGATCATTCAAAATGCATCAAGCACACAAGGATATAAGAGGAAGGACTTTCCCTCTCTAAAAGTGGGCTGATGTCAAGAATGGTGCACTAAAAGAGTGAAAAACATGTATTTATATAGGCAAGTACGAAAACCTAGTGTTAACCAATAGGATAGTGACACATAGGCTAAATAAGCGAAGCGCCTCCAAGCACTTCGGAGGCGCACCAAAATTCTGGTGCAAAATGGCAAGAGGCGCCTCGCAAGCGCTAACAAACTCTAAGGAAGCGCTGATTAAACAAGGGCAAGACAAACAAACACTTACAAACCCTCATGAGCGCTAAGGAGGCGCAAGCCAAACTAAGGGCAGACAACAAACGCTTACAAACGCTGCGGGGGCGCAAGGAGGCGCCTCTCCCTTTTTGAGAGAAACATCTGGCCAAGAAAAAGAGAAGCGCACGTGCGCCGGTCAAGCCCACAACAAACGCTACATACTGGAAAAATATGACCATTTCATGCGTTAGAGGGAAAAAAAAACAAATTTTTCTTTGAAAGAACTGAGACTAAGCTAACAAGATGATTTAGAGGATAAAAATAATAATCAAAGCAAACATGAGATGCATATGTATACCTTCCCGGATTAAGCTTCAAACAGTTAGAGCATGCCATAGGCTTGAATGCGCAACTTGATCTCTTTAGTGGAGCAACTAGACTCAAAATACTGTATAAAATAACTCCCCAACCCAAAATAAATTACATTAACAACAATAGACGCAAATGGTTCGATACACCCGGAAATCGCCAATAATTCTAACACGTCTTTCAAGCATCCAGTCTGTCCTTGATTTGAAAAATGGACAGGTTTCTCCCTGCTATTAAATTCTTTTGCTGAGTAAGAGAACAATCCGAATCCATGTTAGCGCTCCTTTTCTGAAACATCCTGCAGTTTCTCTGCCCCCATTCGTGATACACAACAGCAGAGAACTGAATGTCAATAAATATATTTCTATTAGATTATTCCCACCTGAGTGCATCTCACAAATCCCCATCAACAACAATTCCCCAAGAACATGGTCTCTCATTTGTATATATCCTGCTTTGAAAGGCCAACCACTGGATAACAGACCACATACAAACATGACAAGGGAACCAAATTAAGTGTACCAAAAGACAGGAGGCTGCATAACCGTATTAGCATCCCAAGCAGACTTAGCACTATACTCCCCATTGCCACCAAGTGTCGAAACAACCTTGTCTACACCATTAAGAAAAGAATTACATGGACTGAGATCAATGATCTCTTTGGTAGCAGAATTCGTGCTTCTGAGCCATTTCAAGAAGCCAATGCAGACAATGGTAGCGACACAAGCAGTCAGTGATCTACCAAAGCTGTAAATGAACCCTTTCACCAAACTCGTTATAGAAAGTCCCAAACTCATGCCAGCTATATAACCAAAGAAATGTTGAATTACCATCTTCCGCCGCACTTCTTACAATAGATTGGCCAATACTTCTGAACTTATAAATCTTCGTTGTAGTCCAAGACGCATATGGGCGGACATATGCCGGAGGCATTGAGACTTAATCACACGTAGGTTTAAAATTTTGGCTTACTACTTATAAGAGAGAGCTTCCTAAGCCCTCCCTACCTCACAATGTGATTGATACTTGGTGGTGTTGTGATTGATACTTGGAGGTGTTATGCAAGTTGTAGTGCCCTAAGGTGCTATAAACAATCGAGTTTTTCTTAAAATATTGTCGATATTAGTGTTGTTTGTGCAATGATTTTTCTTTACAAATGAACTGAGGATTCCTTCACCTATCCATTTTAGTGCTTTGAATCCTCTGGATGATATGATTTACCCCGGGTACTTGTTCTGAAAACACTTATTCAGTTTTGATCTTTGTTATGTGTGCTTGTACATCCTTGGTATTTGGTAGGCTCGTGAAGTTTACAATGAAGCAGGAATCATTGGATTTTGGAAAGGCATCATCCCCACGCTAATAATGGTTAGTTTCTTTTGGTAGTTTAGTTAACTTCGTATGAAGTGTTAAGCTATGCTTAATATATCGAGGATAGTGTGTGCCAGGTATGCAATCCATCGATCCAATTCATGATTTATGAGAGCTCGTTAAAACATCTGAGGGCTAAACGTGCTTCTAGCAAAAAGGGCACAAAAAATGTATCCGCCTTGGAGGTAAGCCTCTGTTGAGACAGTATATTTTTCAAAGAGTATAAAATTCTTTTATAAGTAGTCTTTGTCCTGTTTTTAAAGGTTGTATGATTTATGTCATGTGGAAATCTACTTAGTTCATCTTCACATCCAGACGGATAACAAGTTCCTACATGGGGTACATGTCTAAGCCTCAGATTCCTTGAGCTGTATCCCTGTCTTCACATATGGTGTCTGAATCAATCGCCCTGCCAAAATTTGTTGTCTAATGTTGTTCTTTCTTCTTTGAATAGGTTTTCTTGTTGGGGGCTGTGGCGAAACTGGGAGCAACTGTCTCAACATACCCGTTGTTAGTTGTCAAGGTGAAGCCACTTCTACTTTGCTTCATCAGCTGTTTTTGCATCAGATGCCGATCAAAACAGTGACAATTCTTCTCTCCAAATAAACTAAAATTATCTTAATTATCCAACTCCCGAATTTTGAAGCATTGCTGTCATTTGAAAATCTTAACATTGTTCATTGGTTAACTCTTTTCTTCATTGGTCAAATTAAAAGCCTGCGTTTCTCTGTGAGATTTTGAAAATTCATGGAAGAGGCAAATAATATTTATGCAAAAACTGTTAATTATGTTGATGCTGTTATATGTATTGCAGTTGCGTAATATAAGTTGCACACAGATTTTTTTGTTTAGTTTATTTTGATTATGTTGTCTCGAACAACTGTGCAGTCAAGGCTTCAAGCAAAGCAGGAAATTGGTGGAAATATCTTATTGAGATATTCAGGTTCGTTTTGATGGGCTAATAGCCTTATTTTATTTTCTTGCTGTCGAATTGTTTGGCATTAGGATAATCATTGATGTCATTGGATTTATTTCATCTTGACTCTGGTACTGTAGCCTGCAGGTGATATTAAGACATCAATTATTCTAACCACTTTCTCAGGGGAAGGACAAATGATATCTTTTTTTCGTTTTGGAAATGCGAAACTTCAATAATTAGTTATGCATCATTCATTTCTAAGTTGGACTCTTCAGAAAAACAGTTGAATAATTTTTCACATACGATAGAAGTCTACTAACGAATTATATTATTTTTCCTGGGAGAAGATTGAGGAAAGGGCCATAACAAGTCAATAAGTTCAAGCTGAAAACCTGTTAGGATAGGAATCATAGGATACACAGAGGTGTACCTTTTACATGTTAAACTCAAGAATATGAAAGTTCAATAGTGCATCGGAGCAACATTATGCGTTGCTTTTCACCTTTTCTTTTTGTTGATACAATCACTCCAATGTATGAAAATTCGTGAGCAAATTCGGCCTGTGTTCTGCATACCTCTATTCCTCTCGTTCCGGATCTTAGAGTGTAACATCACGTGTTTGTGTCTCCGTTCCATCTACCAAGCAATCGAAATTCCAGTTAGGATTTGTCTAGAATGCGGCAATGCATTGGCAGCAAAATCGCGATTGATGTAATCCTTGTTCAGTAAAAAGTTGAACATCAATATTAGGATTGATGTAATCCTTGTTCAGTAAAAAGTTGAACATCAATATTAGGCTCTCTTAGCTTGAAAGAAGTGAAGCAATTGAATGAGTTGGGATGCAGGTACTCTTGATGCAATTATGAAGATGTTCCGTTATGAAGGGTTAACCTGTTTTTACAAGGGAATGAGCACGAAGATAGTACAGAGTGTTCTTGCAGCCTCTGTACTTTTCATGGTTAAGGAAGAGCTTGTTAAGGCCATTGTGTTGTTTGCAGATAGGTGCCAGAAAATTCATTCTACTAGAGTGAAATGAAATAATTTCTCTCATCGGAAGGATAACTGCAGCAAGGATAACTGCAGCAAGCTACTCTTTTTAGTTCAGAGAAGATGATATTGATGTAGTATTTCTTTCATGTATTGAAGGCAATGTAGAGAAGAAAACTGATTTCTATGTTGATATAGATAGTCCTAAAAGTTTTATTTGTGGACTTGCAAAAAACTGTAAAACATTAATTCAAGGAAAGAAAAAAATTGTATAACCTTATACTATGAGCTATTAGCCCTGAGGAGGCAACATAATTATTATTTTTTTGTTGTTTTCCCCTCCAAACCATGCCATTCAGTATATATCAAGGAGAACGAAGAATGAATGAATCTTATAAGATTGCTCTTTACCTGAAAAAAAATTATAAACCCAACTAAGGGTTAATAATAACATTTTATATAGCGAGTCTTAGACTTTAAAGTTCAAATTAAACAAAATTTGGGAGAACTTGAGCGAGGGATTTGGTTTTGCCTTGTGGCTTGTAGGACTTCCAATTTGATCTTGAGGGCGACATGTTCATGGTTGATTTGATAAAGTGCACCAAAACAAGAGTAGATAGAATATAAAATAGAATTTTAAAACGCACAAATGAGACGATATATATGAATCCTTTTGTAAATATAGTAACTTTGATATTTGAATCATGTAAACTTCAAAAATTGTTAGTAATAGTTATCCGTTCGGGTTTGTTCAATGAAAAATGTTATGCGCAAGAATGTGAGTAATGTGAGAACATGAGTCGTGTTTTGTAAACACGCTTTTAAAGAAGCACTTACATTTTGTGTTTGGTTCAGTGGAAGCTTCCTTATGCATAACATTTCTGTTTCAATCATTCCACCGTTTAGGAAAAAAATTTGGGTACCTATCGGGTATCACGTGACCGAGCTTACAAGGTACCTGAACGTTGCATCTGGGCCGTCCAAAAGTGTATTGGACAGCCGAGATTAAAACACCCTCTCTCCTCTTTCTCTCTCCTTTTTCTCTCTCCAAATTCGGGCCGCCCAAAATCAAAATGGACGGCCTAGATGGGCTGAGGGGTACCACATGGTGTACCCTCCCGGCACTGAAAAGTTGCTCGCTGTTTAGGGATTTTATTGAAACTGATTTGCTACAAATATCAATTTAGAATACTAGTTACTCCCTCCGTCCCAATTTCTTGGCCCCTTTTGGGGAAGTGGGTTTTTAAGGGGTGTGAAAACTTTGTATTGACTTTTCTATTTTGCCCCTAAATCCAGTCAATATTACTGTGACCAAATTTATGAGGCTAATTTATTATATGAAAGTCAAAACATATTCAATATGGATCTTGTTTGATAGATATCAATTAGTTTTATTATACAAAATTTTCAAAATCATAAAAATCATTATAAAATAAAAGATAATAGACTAGCCAATGAAGATGGGAAAAGTACATTTTAAGGGTAAAATTGGAAAGTGACCCAGTTTTGATGGATGTTTTTAGAAGTGGGACAAATATTTTGGGACATCCCAAAATGGAAAGAAGGACCAAGAAATTGGGACGGAGGGAGTATTTTGTTTTTAAACTATTGCATCCAATTAAGGAATATACTTGGAGCCCTTAGGATGATTTATTCAATCATGTTTTATTTTCTCAAATTAGGCGTCGTCGGATTAAAATTGAAAGAGGTACAGGTAAGGGGAGTAATTTGTAGTTGTTGCACTATATATATATCCCATTTCTCCAGAATCAGAACAGATACACTTCCCTCTCTCTCCCCTTCTCCCGCCCTGCCTCTCAAACTCTAGAATCAGAACAGGTACTCTCTCTCTCTCTCTCTCTCTCTCTCTCTCTCTCGTCTATATTCTTCATTTCTCACCGATTAGATGAATATTAGTAAATTTAACAAGTGGCTAATGCTTGGTGTTACATGCGTACATGATCGAGTTTGCTACTGTGTTTCTCTCGCTCTATAACTTGCTGTGTATACATATATATGAGGAGAAGACGGAAGATCGGAAGATATGTTTTGGTTTCCATAGTAATACTACTAAACATTGTTTCGATCGGTAATTAGCAGGAAAAATGGAAGTTGCTGGTTGGGCTGTGAAGGTAATCATCTTCATCGTAATCTCGCCTGTGCTGCTCCGCTGCGCCTCTGCGACTACTAACCACTCCGTTGGAGGTCCTACTGGTTGGGACCTCGCTTCCGACCTCCGGGCTTGGGCTGCTGCCGCCACATTTTACGCTGGCGACAATCTTGGTTCTCTCTCTCTCTCTCTCTCTCTCTCTCTACACACACACACACACATAATTACATACACGATATATATATCAGATTTGTGTTAAGACGTTTATAGCCCTAATTATAATCAAAATACCAAAGAAACCCCGAGTTTCTTCTCCAGGGTGGGCCACACGAGGAGCAGCTTGTTGTTTATGTAACTGAAAAACGTAACGACCTTGGGGGCCCGGGCGTTTACTTTCTTTGTGATATTTTGTTTTCTGTTTTTATGGGATATCCTCCTCAGATATTTTGTTTGCGTCATCAAAATAATGATTTGGTTAATTTGCGTAATTGGGGCTATGCATATTTATATCTGATGCAGTATTCAGTTACGGACCAACACATGACGTGCTGGAAGTGAATGAAGAGGATTTCAGGAGGTGTCGAACGACTAACCCAATCAAAGCTTACAACAATGGAGAGACGGTGGTCCAACTGGAGGAAGGCGGAACCACTAGGTATTTCTTCTGTGGGCGCAGTCGTCACTGCGAGATGGGCCTCAAACTTGAGGTGGAGATTAATCCTCTGCCCAATAATAATGCCACCAATGGGACGTCGTCGAGCAAGAAGAATCCACCTCCAAATTCAGGCAGCGAATCTCCTGATCATCATCCGTATCCTGATCATCATCTTCCACTTTCACCAATACCAGTACCAGCACCAGTCGATGATAATCGTGACCATCAATATTGTTGCCCAACTTCTGGATCTGAAGGAGCTGGTCGTGTTTCTGATGGTCATCCTACCGAGTTACTACTTGGGATTGCCGCCATCTGGCTCCTGCCGCTTATTCATGCCTGAGGCTTCTAATTCTTTCTCCGCTGCAGTACCTTCTTGCATGTCGTTCTAGCTGTCATGTTAGTTGTCTTTTTCAACTCTTCACTACTCTCTCTGTCACTCACCATTGATCAAATTCCACTCTTATATGAAAGATAAGACAAAAGTTCTCAGCAAAATACCACACTTGCCGTACAGGAGTCAGGACTAGAGCATTCATAATTAAGTAGCCAAGGTCACTCGTATGATTCCTCATGTTATGCAAAATGAGGCCCATCCAGATTCTATTTCATGATCCAAACAATCAATCTGGTAGGTCTTTTAATTTATGTGTTTAACTTTCATGGAGAAATTTAAGTTGACTGGAGATGGTAAAAAAGTTTGGTCAAATCACATTTATCTATAGAGCAATAAACAGTCGACTACTGTCTGTTTCTCTTGTGGAAAATATGATTTGTGCAGATAGATACTAACGTCCAATGAACTTGAATTTTTGCATTGACCTTAAGCACATCAAACCTTACAAAACGAATTGTTGGGATCGTATCTCATTACACCTATGGCATTATGGCCAATGATTAAGAAAAAAAAAAAAGACTTGAAAGGGGCTGGGCTTTGACAATATTATAGTTATTGGGCCACAGGTTTAACCCAACGACAGGTTAAGATACTGACAAATTCCATATATAGATGATTCTTTCATTAAAAATTAATTATTTCGCTAAATATAAATTTCACGTGAAAAATAATTTTTTGAAAGTATTCTAATTATTTTTCTCGAGTCACATGTGTAGTTTAATGAAATTTAGGGTTTAGGATTTTCGGGTTTAGGGTATAGGGGTTTCGGGTTTAGGATTTAGGGTTGTGGGATTAGGGTATAGGGGTTTATGGTCTGGAGTTTTGGGGTTTTGGTTTTTGGATTTCGGGATTTTGGGTTTAGCGTTTTGGGGTTTGGAGTTTGGGGTCTGGGATTTTGGTTTAGGGTTGAGGATTTAGGGGTAAGCGGCATAAAGAGTTTAATTGCTGCTTCTCTTCCCCAGGTGGGTATTGTAGATTGTAGAATGAAAAAACATTAGTCCGGGAATTAGGCTGGTTCTCTATTACTTGTATGAGTTCTCTAATGCAGGAATTTGTGGTTCATCTATATATGCAAGAATAGCATAGCAAGTCTAAACAACAAACGACAATGGGATGGGGGAAGATGATTGTTGTGACAAGTTTGATCATGGACTGGAAATCTTTCCTTTGCAAAAGTATGTACAAATGTTATTGCATCATTTGTTTGTCGTATGAATGCCATGTTTAATACTGTGAGCGTTGATTGCAGAGCCGGCTTTGGACATACGCCAAGAATGTGGCCGCATTTGGTTTTGGCCCCCAAATTTTGACTAATTTTGTGGGCCTCTAGCTATTTTATACCCTTTTATATAGGTATACATCTAAGCTTGATTATGAGAGCATAATTACTACTTGTAATTGTTGCAAAAAATGTGAGAAGGGTGATGTTTAAGTAATGTATTTTGGATTAACGTATATAATGATTATCGAGTTTTGTGTTATTATTGTTTTTAATTCTTGTAGTGTCTTTTCTTGTATTATGGGTCTCAAAAATAAAGTTCGCATCCGGCCTAAAAAAACTCAGAGCCGGCACTTATCTGAATGTGGAAAAAGAAAACTCGGGGAAAAGAAGGAAGAGCAAGCTTGAACAACTTGCTCCTCGGCACGTGTATGAGACCTACCTAAAAGCACTCTAACAAGACGCTAAAACTAAGCTCATTCTTTTCGATTTAACCATCAACAATCCATCAATTTCAATGCAGCAAATAAATAAAATAAAAACTTCTCTTACAAACATTGAGTACACCAACGCTTTGTCATTGAAAGACATTTAAAAAAAGGACACGTAAAAAGCCTCATAAGACCATACAACAACATAAGATGCTTCTAGCAACTCAGAAAAGCAACAACCTAAACTCTATTATAGAGCTCACCATTCCTCTGCCAAGGGTGGGAGGCCGAATATGGACTAGCCCAGCCCAATGTCAGATTGGGCAGGGGCTAATAGATGGTGAAGGAACCGTAGGGCACACTCACAGGTTTAGGCCGAGCATTGTTAAGGTTGTAGACATTTCAACATCGTTAATGCCAAAGGTATCTCAAACCGATGCTGTCATTAGCATGCTACATGGCCGAAGGCCATGCAGATGGAAATTGTAAAGACCCGTAATTTGTTTATTTTCCTTTATTATCTCAATGTGATTAGGTCTTTTTTTTAGCCATGCTAGTATTTTATTTTATGTTTATGTGAATTTATGCGCACTTTATTTACCGAGATTGGGTATGTGGACCATGGGATGAAAGTGTTGTGAGACCATTAGTGTTAGCTTTTAAAATTAGTTAGTTTTAATTTTATAACACATGGGCCATAGTTTAACCACTTATTTAATAATAGGACTTGAGAGGGGTGACTAAGGAACTAGCGGGGTGTTTAGTGTAATTTTTACACATACAAACCAAATGGGTATCAGGAGAGCACCGAGCCTCTTTTTCTTTTTCTTTTTTTCAGCGTGTTTTTCGTCTCTCTCTCTCGGTTCACTCCATCTCTCTCACTCTCCCACTCTCCCACAAACCCTACAATCAACACACAAATTCAACACAAACCCATTGTTTTTCCTTTGTACCCGCAACATCTAGGCCCGAAAATCGCATGGGTGGAGTCATCTCGGTGGATTTTTGGTTGGAAGCTAGGGTTTTGATTTAAGACTTGCTGGAGCTCAAATCTTTGAGGTAGGAGACAAATTTCTACTCTCTCAAGTAACTCCTTGTTTTCTCCATGAAATTGGGTTTTCTACTAAATTTGTTCTTGATCTATCTTTTGTTTGTTGAACCATTCAATTGGTAGTTGATTTTACTCTCCATTCATGTTTATTTGTTGTTTGGAACCTCTAAATTTAGCTTAAACTATCAAATTTGGCCTTGGGATGAAATTCCCACCCTTAGGGAAAAATTTGTAAAAAGCTGTCAAATTTCTTCACAATCTGCTTCGCTGGTCCGGACGGGGATTTGGGTGTTACAGACCAAGCCATCAGTTTGTTCAAAAATCTTAATTTAGTTTTGGGTTCTTCCTTGATGCTTGGTTAGTCCCCGTTTGCCCATATCATTGCGTATTTGACCTTTAACATTGAGATAACCTTCAAATTGATTTTATGATCATTAAAATGAGATTTTGATGAATGAAACGGTTGGGCAAGTTGTGATACGAAATGGACACGCACCACATTGGGTCATTTTGACACTTTTGATGAAAGTTGTGACGATTGGAAAGAAATACGATCCTTGAAAGTTTTTGATGAATAAAATGTATTAAATGGATATTTGAGAATGATAATTATGAATACTAAGGCCACCGTTCGGTGTGTCCTTGGCCATGAGTGCACGGAGCACACGAAATCCGGCAGGGGTGCATGGAGCCCATGAAATCCGGCAGGGGTGCACGGAGCCACTAAATCCTGCAGGGGTGCACAGAGCCCAAAAAATCCGGCAGAGGGATTGATTCCCTATTTGGATACGCTTTAGATACACGACACGATTGCTCATGGTTAAGAAGAAATTGATGGACACTTGGAATATTTTTGGACACCTTGGTTTTTCATTGGACACATGGGTACTTTGTGATCAATTATCACTTGTTTTAGTCATCCCTATAATACCTTACTCATTTCACTCATGGTGCTTGACCGACCGGGTGACTAAAAATAAGACAAATAAAGACGCGTCCCAAGCGTAGGACTCTCGACCAGTGTAGCACAATAAATCCGGAAGTACCGGAGTCGAACCACAGAGACGACTGAAGTGCTTGACTCAAAGTGTGGAGTGCAGTTTGAACTGGCTCTTAGGTAGCCACCCTTTGATTTTATAGAATTTATCAACTAATTACTAAACTAATCTAACTGGTTGAATGCAAATTAATAAAGAGAGCGCAGCTGTGGGAACCTAGCGTCCACGCCTAGCCTGACCAAATTTACTCGGGCCACAATTAATCCTTTTACTGATTTTAGGATACGTGAAAGGATTCCTAACAAATGCGCACCACCTGTCACCAGATTCCGTGCACATTCGAATTCCGGTAATGCTTGGGTTTGTTTGTCAGAAAAGTTTCTAGTTCCCAGAATTGCTCGAAAATTGATTTAATTCGGCTCCGAGGTGAAATATCGATTAGCATTGACGTAGGTGCCTTCGCCCCGCAGCCGCACTCAAAGCGACTACTCACTCATGCTTATACTGTTTGCAGAAAACAAATTAAACCTAAAACTAAACATGCTTAACGAATGAAATATAAGACCAATGAAGAACGATATCGTAAATTGCAAAGGAAAACTGAACTCGATTATCAATCCGCAAAACAATCTGAACACTGGAATTCTGGAAATAAAACTGAAAACGGAACGCTGAACGACGAATTCTAGATCCGTAGCCGAAAACTTGTAAAGCAAAAACCTAAGGAAAATTCGTGAAACCCTAATCTGGGTTAGAACATAAGTATATATACTAATCTAGTAAACCTAATGAAAATCCAACGAAAATTCGAAAAATATTCCTCGCGGACGACCGAGACGACAGCGTTTAGTACGCCACGTAAACCCTTCGGTAGCGCTACAGGCTTTTCTTGGTAGCGCTACCGGCTGCCTTATCGCGCACGTTGACCGGCTGACTGCTTGTTTGACCGTTGACCATCAACTCTAACGCGCCGGTAGCGCTACAGGAATTTAGGTGTAGCGCTCAAGAACCTTATGTTCATCTTCTGCACCTTTTTGTGCCCAATTTGAGCGCTCCAGCAAAATAGGGTAGCGCTCCCGACGGGTTTTGAACACCTCCATGCAAAATTCGCTCGCCTTTAACTCATGATCGAGGTGCATGTCCTTCTAATGCCACGAAATCACACTCATGCCCTTCGAATACCTGCAAATTACGCTTAACACCCAAAAGCACCACGCGCACATATTAAACGGAAAATAAAGCTCAAACGCACGTCTAACATGCTAAATCCCCCTACTTAGGCGCTCGTAAGCAAGCTTCCCACGCGCCTATCACATGGTAATAAACTTCTTGTACGCACATCATTCTTTATACACCTAGCGCTAGTAGAATAGTTTCCTACTGGGCTAGTGAGCTCACCCTATCATTTTCAGGTACTCGACAAGGAACATGAATTGGATGCTTGGAGTGTGGATGCATGACATGAAACATATTTGATTATAAAATTATTTTATCCTCCCCATAGTATATTTTTGGGAGATGATCATGTAGCATTAATTCCTCAAATCTTTTGACAATTCTGAACTATGTGATAAATTTTAAATTGTTTTGATACTTATGTATTTGAGTATGGGTATCCTTTGGAGAGAGACACGTGAAATTTGTATTTAGATTTGTACTCTTGACTTTGAATTTTCAACGGTAATATATGTGACTTTGATCCATCCTACGTGAATTTTATATGAATTTTGATTATTAAAAATGAGGGCGAGACAGAGATTATTTCCAGATCAAGGCAGTCACTACCCGGGTCTAGCAGTATCGGGGCAGGCGGTATGACCCGACCCAAGAGCCGACCCATAAAGGTTGTTAGACGATTACAAAGGGCACATGTTAAGAACCACCTAGCATGTGGTGGGAGGCTTCTAGAAGCCTCGAAATGACCATGTGGCATCCTATCATAGGTTGGGTCACGTGACCGGGGACGTCATAGGTGATGTCATGAGACTTGGAGAGCAAGTACATGAAGACCTATAAATACCAAAGGATAAACTCTAGAGGTACACACACAATCTCAGATCTAATATTCTTTGTAGGGGTGAAAAAAAAACCGACGGGACCCGAACCGACCGAAAAATCGAAAATTCGGTTCGGTGTTCGGTCGGTCCAGCCTGGAAAAAACCCGAAAAAACCGAAATGCATCTCGGTTCGGTTTCGGTTTTTTGGAATTTTTGTCAGACCGAACCGAACCGAACCGAAATACCCTAAATCATCCCGATTTGGACCTAATTACCCCGAAACCACCCTTATTTGGACCGAAAACCACCCCTATCTCGGTTTCCTGAAATTGACCCCGCAAAAAATAACAAATCACAGCCGTCCATCTCAATTTTAACGCCGGACCGAAAAAACCAAAAAACCCGAAAAAACCGAACCACCCCGAACCGATCGGTCCATTGTTTTTTTCGGTCGGGATCGGTTCCTGGAAATATCACCCCGAACTGATCGGTTCGGTCCCGAACACCCCGAAAACCGAACCGAACCGAACCGACCGATTTTCACCCCTAATTCTTTGTACTCTCCTTTCTTGTATACTGACTTGTTCGTCGGAGTGTCCTTGGGCAAGAGGCCCAAGTGGCACTATTTTCCTGAGAGGATCGAGTTAGAAGAACGAGAAGGATCACTATGAGAGGGAAGAATGGTATATTCGCGGAATTACCCCACCACACCAAGGAATAAGTCCATACTTAGATTGCAAATGTTGTGGCTGATTCACTAAAATTTGAATAAGGAAAAACCTACCTTTATAACATCAAGTCGTGGAAAAGCATTGACAATTATTAGTGACACCCAATTTTTGTCCAATGTCCCACAATAACACACAAATTGAAATGGGCAAAAAAAAAAAACAAATCTTCACAGCAACCATATAAAAATTGAACCCAGCCAAAACACTCAAACATTGATGGTATGCTTCACAATACCCTACTTAAATCAATGTCTAGTTGGAGGTCGGAGGCAGTAATTTATCGTTGGAGGTCGGAGACGGTGGACCAGTTGGATTTCTTACCAGTAAATAGAGGAAAGAAGGCAGATAAGCCTGATTTTTCTCAGCAAAAAACCCTAACGCACAACTCAATCTGAATGTAAGGAGAAAACGCAGGAAATTTGTTATTACCCTAATTTGACCTTGATTTTTTCAGATATCCAGAGAGGCAGTCGTGTTGGTGGCATCGGACGTTGGCAAAAGTGTTGAGCGAGGCAGTCGTGTTGGGTCAATGGTGGTGCTCATCGTAAAGCAGCATGAACAAATAAGATGATATGCGAGGGGAGACCAGTTGGAGTTCGGATGTGGTGGAATTCTGTGAAGAGTGCGAGAGAGATGGGGTGAAAGAGGGGTGGGGGGCAGTTGCTGAAACGTGGGATTATTTAGACGTGGGATTGCAATTTAGCAGTAGTGGGTTTGCTGAAACGTGGGATTGAGTAGCAAAACTTGGGTGGTCAAGTGCAATCTTGGCCATTCATTTAAGTTATTCTGAATCTAAGGGTCGAAAATACAGGGATTTTAAACACTGAGCTCCCTTATTATGTAGAATTGTAGATAGTTAATTTCTTGGATGGATATTTATATTTATTTGGTGATCGGGTTGTATTGCTTAAAATAAATAATAATAAAAAAGAGAAATCGGGTGGAAGCTTTGAGGTGTATCTATAGAAGTTCTCTTGATAATCTATATTAGTATTGCAGAATGGGTTTCCGCGAGGAGCGTCGTGGAAGTGACAATAGTCCATCCAAAATTTTAGTTTAATTTTTCCCCCTAATTTCTAATGATATCTATCAAAATGGAATGATCTTAAACTAATTCTATTTGTTATGGAAGTAAAATTTTAATTTTGAGACACTATCACATGCCAAATTAAAAAAAATACTTTTGTATTATTTAGGAAATGTCATCCTGTACCTATACAAAACTATAAGTATGATTGATACTGAATTGAAAGAAAAAGGAAATATCATACTATAACAAAAGATTTCAGACTCATACGGATCCATATGGATTTGTAAGTATTCATTTTATCAATTTTGATTTCTTTAAGAAGTGATTTTTTCTTTACCTTGACTATCATTACTTAGCAAAGGTTAATAACTTTGGAATTTTTTTACAGATTTATCAATGATTACAAAGTGACAGGTTAATCACAGCTACCCATTGCTTAGTAAAGAAAAAATCTATAACCAATTTTAGTCACTACTACAATAAACTTAAAAGATCACGGAAAAAAACAATTATCTTTATAATTTAATTACGGTTTTAAAACCGTGGTTGATAGAGCCGTTATTAAAAGTCTTCAAGATTCAACCACGGTTTATGTCTGTGATTATATGTAAGTCCAAACTGATATGAAAATATATAAGGCGTGATGATAATTGTGTGTACCTAAATTCGTCCCGTGCATAGCACGGGTTTTCTCTTGATTTTCTAAAGTTTTCATGCATAGCACGAATTTTAAACTAATTGTGTGTACCTAAATTCGTCCCGTGCATAGCACGAGTTTCCTGCTAGTTGTTATCACAAAGGACAAATGGTTTGGAATGAGTTACACGTGGTGGTGTAGTGTGCCTTGTAGGATAATACCAGTGCAAGAAAAATAGTTAATTTTACATGGGTACGTTGCTTATAGTGTCACACATGGCATGGGTTAGAGGGATCTTGAGTGGCATTTTATGATGGTGTGTCCTTACTCAATTTATCTTTGTACTTGTGTTCAAGGATAATAAAAATAATTTGCCTATCAAAAAAAAAAAAAAAAGATTATTGAGTGTAGGTCATTATTTCAAGCAATGTGTATTGTCATTGTATGGCATATACTACCCAGCCTTATTTATTTTTCGGAGAAAAGCAATTAACTTAGGTACTCAGAATTGGAGCATTCAGATGATTAGCTTGAGAGACTAGCTATCTGGAGAAGGTTAGTGTTTACATTTCGAGGATTCTAGGGGCAATGTAATTTGTTGTAACATTTTGAGGTTATTAGAAAGACTAGTTATTTTTGAGGTGTAAAAAGTTGGGTCGTCAATCTCTCTCTCTCTCTAGATCTCTCTCTGGCCATTCCATAAGAAAATACCCATAGGAATTTTATCAAGATATGATTAGGTGCTTCATTTGATTAGGGGTTTTCGATTATATATAGTACATCTTTCCTGGGTGTTTTCATGTTAAATTTTTGCACATAATGAATCTATTGCTTTATAAGGTATCAGTTGAATCTACTACTTAACTTTCTTTAAATTAGAGCTTTTCACTATTGTTACCTACATGCTGATCAGTTAGGGTTTTTCACAGTTGGCTATGAACCTGAATTGCTTTGTTTGTAGTGGGTTCAATTTTATATACAATATCATTAGAAATTTTCAGTAATGTTTTCGTAGTAATTAATTCATATGTAATAGGATTTGATGTGCAACTAAAATTTCCTTCTAACTTGGGTCTTCCGAAACTCAAATTCTAGTTCGTCACAAATGCCTAACATGGGTACTCAGAAAATCAAATCCTAGTTCCGTCGCAAATGACTCCAGTATTCCGAAAAACTAATAATAAGGCGATGAATAACAACCCTCCCCTGGTAGTATTGCTTTAGGAGAGATGAGAAAAAGGAGGCTTCCCATACGTGAAAACTTAAATAAAAAAATGATACTGATAATGGTTGTATTAGTTGAAATGATGAATGGAAGTGTACACAAGAGGTCGATCACATTAATACTACATGCATAGTAAAACTCAATTAGTATAAAATTAACATGAAATTATGACTTTCAGTGTCATTAATTATTTGGCATGTGCCATGTATTGTATAATATAGTGCCGTTTGCGGCAGGTTTCCTTCATTGTTATGAGGCGAATTTGGGGATTGGGGTCTCCCATTCAACGGACAGTTTCCCAAGTCTCATTGTATTATGATTTTCCTTTATTTCTGTTCCACAATATCCTTAATTGGTTGTTGTTGACTTGTTGGATTTATGCGGCTCCATCTTATTATACCTTAATTGACAAACCTCTCCCTCTCTCTCTCTCTCTCTCTCTCTCTCTCTCTGGCGCTCTTGAAGAGCAGAAAGTGGCCCACCTGCTATCTCTACCTTAACTCACCCGCGTCGTTTCTCTTTTGTCACAGTGGAAGTAAAAAGTTAAGTACTATTGTAGTATTTCACTAACAGATCTAGAGGTCTGCTTTCTTTCTTAATTTCCGTCTTCTTCTTCTTTTTTGTGTTTATTCGCATGTTGCTGCTCTCTTTGATTCTTTATCATAGAATTGGATAGATTTCGTGTGTTTCATCCTCTCCTTTTTACAACCAATGTTGGGTCTAACCAAGATTTGCTGGCCGGGGCCGGAACCTTTTTCTTTTTTAGTATCCTCTTTCTCAATTTTATTCCATTTTTGTTTTAACTAATTAGTGGCAATCTGTGTCAACCAAGGAGAATCCAGCTAGGTGTAGATCAGATAAAAATATTTGTCATGGTTGAACCACAAAACTACTCCAAAAGTTTTTTTTTTTAACTCTCAATTTTGATAGCCTGACTAGAAGCAAACCCAACGAACTATATCGGTATAGATGTATGCGTGTTAAGAAGGTAAAGAGTTTATGGACGGGGGTTATATATACATGTTTTAATGTGTTTGGATCAACTCAACACATTCAAACTTTTGTGATCGAAGACCAAACGTTGATCTAGTGCTCAGGGTTATGTTATGTGTGCCTTTTTGTTTTAAAGGATTAGTTATATGTTCAGTACGTAAGGAGCAAAGCTATGGTACATATATTTTTAGAATTATATTTGGTACACTCTTATATAATTGTGATACTCTACAAGATTAGGCTAGTACTCATAAAATGACATGCACTAAATTTATTTGTGTCTCTCCAATCTAAAATATGGATCAACCAGAGTTATTTTCTCCAACCTCTCATTGTTGTATACGTGCATATACATAGGTTCATTGGAGTATTATTATTATTATTATTTTCTTGTACATATATTGTTAATGTTAATAATTAATTAATTAGCCAGCTAGTTTACCTCTTAGTACTGTATTAATTAATTTCAGGATAGCAGTAGTTAATTAAGAAGAATACAGAGGATCATGATGCTAGGAAATGGACAACTTTCTGTTCCACCAGGCTTTCGATTCCATCCCACCGACGAGGAGTTACTCTATTATTATCTGTGGAAGAAGGTCTCGTATGAAGCCATCGACCTTGACGTTATTAGGGAAGTGGATCTCAACAAACTCGAGCCATGGGATCTCAAAGGTCAGAATATATATGAACTGGTTTCTTCTACTTCTTCTTCTTCTTCTTCTTTCTTTCTTCTTCTAATGTTCTTGATCTATCTGTAATGGGCAATGGACAGACAAGGTTCTCCTCAGAGATGGTACTAATCATCTGGGTTGTGATAACATTAATTAAATAGTATTCCGACTGCAAGTAGTTAAATTTTCTCCCCATGCATATATATCATATGCATGCATGTTGAAGCTTAGCTATCACTTAACTATCTTAATCAGTTCACCTGGCGCCTCTATGCATATAGATCAAGCCAACTATGAAGGAAAATGGTAAAAAAGCCCACTGAGTTGTTGTTAAAGTTTGAAAAGTATATTGGAATATACTTTGAAAAGAGTAAATTGTGCATTGGAGTGAATATTTTTTTGTTTTTGTATTTTCTTAGTTTATTGATAGCCCATTGGACTATTAGGACAAGACCCACTTAGCTTAATGATGGCGATAGTGTAGGCCTAGTTAAAATTACAAAAATAATAGGTATACACCCTCTCAACCACTCCCCACCACACCCTCTCACATAGAGGGTGTGGTGGGGAGTGGTTGAGAGGGTGTATACCTATCACTATTGTTGAAATTAGATGGTTAAAGTAGGAGTATTATCCTATCAAAAAAAGAAGAAGAAGAAGTAGGAATATTATATATTTAGAGATCCTATGTGCCTCGTTGATCGGACCAAGAATATCAAACTTATTTTATTTTGTTAATTTCTCTTGAAAATTCTCACACTTCGATCCATGGCAGAGCAACTATATGAACACATATTACAAGGTTAATTACACCATTGGCGATACACATAACAAAAGAAGCGGTAATGGTAAATGAGACAAAGCCTATCATATAACATACGCCATCTAATAGGGAAAGTCTAAGTCATATATGGCTCCAGTTTTACAACCAAACTTCCAATCAATTTGCTATATTTATATATAGGCACCATCATTATTTTGATGATGGTCGGAAACGTTAATCTTATAGAACACGTAGAAAATTATGATAAATACCGAAATTTAGGTTTATGGGATGTTGACAAATGCCTGACCAGAACACATTTGTCTTCTATGTGAGTTGGTTTTGTTTCTTTTCCGATGATGCATATATTGACATCCTATAAACCTAAATTTTTATATTATCACATAGTACTATTGACGTGCTTTACAAGGTGAACATTTTCGATTATCAAAATAATTGAGTCTGTATGCTAATTTGGCAAATCGATTGTATGTTTAGTTGTAAAATGGGGTGTGTGATTAGAATATCCCAATCTAATAAAGCGAATCCAAATTCAACTCCTACCTTAGGCCCGTTTTGGCTAAAATAGCTGGATTTTTTTTCTAATAAAGACAAAATAATCCGAAAAGTCTATCTCCTTTGGATTTTTTCTGGCTTCAGTGAACTATTTAAAGATTTTGATAGTGGGGTGACAATAGTGGTGGTGAAGAGGTGACGTTTACGTGGGGTGGTGCTCGTGTTGACGGTAGCGAGTGGTAATATAGTTGTGGTGTAGAGGAGGAATTAATGCATGATTGTGATGTTTGAAAGTGGTGGAGAGATGGAGAAATGGTTGGAGTACCAACTAAATGAGAAATTGAACTCCGTAGTGGCAGTGGGTGGGTTGAAGGTGGCAGTGTTGTTGGTATGGTAATGGAAGCAGTGGTACACTGATGGCGGATGGCGGTAGTGGCATGGTGGTGGAGTGATGATAGTGGTAATCACGGCGGCGGTGGAGTGTTGACGATAATGGTATTGGAGGTGGTGACAGTTGCATAATAAAGTAAGCACTGGGCTACTAGAATGTGAAATATGGTTGTCAAATCTACTTCGTTTTCTTCTTCAGACTAATGTCAAAATACCACTTATTTCCGCTAAAAATAACAACCATGTCTCCCGAAATTAGTTGTTTGATATTTTTTAATTTTTGTAATTTTTTGTTCAACTTTTCACCGTAACTTGTGGATTAACTTTTTAAATTCATATCATTGAGACGAATGATCAATTCAAAGAATATAACGCGAATCTAAAAAAAAAAATTCAAAAAAGACAAACAAAAATACCATTTAATCCGTTTAATCCATTTAGATAGCATTAACTTTGAATTGGCTTATCAAACAACCCTTACTCATCCTCTTTCAATTCCGCAGTGTGATAGCTAAGCAAGGGTGTCACTAAAAAGAGACTAGACAACCTAATGCACACAAACAAAATTCTAAGAAAAACTTGGCAAGGTGGCAAAAGATGTTTTTTTTTTTTTTTTGGCGCAATGTTAAGCAATTGTTTATTGACTCATCTAATTGGTCTTTGCAGACGTCCAGCTTTCCACCTTTAGTTAATCTCTTCACTTCACTTATCAAAAGGTTATTGAGTAATATATATCCCTTTATGTTGGCTGAACCGATTATAGATGAATTTGTACAGATGTGATTGTTGCTTTTACAAAATGAAGAAATGTGAATTACTCGTATATTTCATACTGTTGTAATTAAGATGTATTAAGTGTTATTTTCTCTCTCTTTTTTTGGGAAAATCATTTGGCAAAATGAATATTGCAGAAAAATGTAGAATTGGATCAAGTCCTCAGAACGAGTGGTATTTTTTCAGCCATAAGGACAAGAAATATCCAACAGGAACTCGAACAAATAGGGCCACCACAGCTGGTTTCTGGAAGGCAACGGGCAGAGACAAGGCCATTCACCTTAGCAGTAAAAGCAACTCCAGAATACCCAAGAAGATTGGCATGAGGAAAACTCTAGTCTTCTACATTGGACGTGCCCCCCATGGTCAGAAAACTGACTGGATTATGCATGAGTACCGCCTAGACAATTACCACGAAAACAACACGTCTCAACTACTTCATCAGGTAGCAATTATTATATTACTTGTTATCCATGCATTTGCCCTGGCATCGTTAGTTGTGAGTTTGTTTAAGTAATTGGGTTTACTATTAAAAGCTAGTTAGAGCCTGTTGATATCTTCACACTATTATGCATGCAGGAAGATGGATGGGTCGTCTGCAGGGTGTTTGAAAAGAAGAGTACAAGTCATAACAGGGGAATTGGTCACCTACCAGAATATGCTCCTCAAGATGATCAAGAAGAACACTACTTTGGTGCTGATGGTCACAAGATCAATGCAAGTACATCTACTACTGGACCATCCACTCTGATATTGAAGCCTAAACAGAATTTGCAACAAGCGCTGTCTGATAGTAACTTTGGGGGCTACTCCTCATCTTCCATGCATCTGCCACAGTTGTTGAGTCCTGATCATCATCATCATCATCAATCGACATCTTTTGTCAACAGGGATGGATCTTTTTTATCGCCTACTGCTATCTCCTCCTTCAACAACATGGATATGGAATGCTCTCAAAATTTATCAAGGCTTACATCATCGGGTGGTGATTCTACTAATGGAAGAGAAATCCTGCAACAACAATATAAGCAGGAGAGGACAACCTTTAATGGTACTGATTGGTCGTTCTTGGACAAGCTACTTGCTTCCCACCAAAACCAAAACCAAAACCAACTAGAGGATCCGAATAAATGCCACATTTCCTCCCAGGCTCTTGACGTGGGTGCTTCATCTCAAATCTATGGATTCCCATTTGATTACATTGGTTGTGAAACAGATATTTTGAAGTTTTCTAAGCTAGCTGGCTAGCGTCGACACAAGATTTTGAAAGTCTTGTTCCACTATCTCCAATTGTGCACCTGGACAACTACCCCTAATTTATAGTTAAAGGAATGGTGTCTTTGAAACTTTTTTTTTCATATGCTGAGCATGTCTGTAGAAATTAAACTATGTTTTCTTTACTTTGAACACGAATATTAGCATATGCTGTAGTTGACATGAATCTTCAAGTCTAATTCGTTAATAGATAAGCGATGCATCAATCAACTGCAATATCATGAGAGGTCATGTGGAAATTAAATTCAAAGTTAGGGGAAAATGTGCTCCCAAACTGCCTACAAAAAATGCTTGACGTATGAACACAGATGAAATTGTCTAAAGTACAGAACACAGATGAAATTGTCTAAAGGTCAATGATTAGAAATCTAGATGACCGAGGTCACAAGAGACATGAGATTATAAAGTGTCATACAACAGAGAGCGCTAACCAACTTTTACCATGTAGAAACAAATCAATAGAGGATCAACAAATTATCTCTGAGGATAGAAAACTGAACTTAATTCCCATTAAGGATGCACCCAGTTTTTAGTTACCTCTAAGTACAATCTTATGAAGAACAAATTTACACTTTACTCCCCTCCCACCTACCACTTTCCACCTCTACCCAACATCAGCTTCCGACCAGCAAATTTTCACAAAATTTCACGGGCTCTGAGCTCGTGAATATCACTGGATTTCAAAACACAACTATATTAAACCACCTCGTGAAAGCTCGAAAATTTCAATAGCTTAATTAGAAATCACTCGGTTTGGGGTACGTTAAGGCTTAGGGTTTAGGGGTTAGGGCTAGGGCTTAGGGGTTAGGGCTTGGGGTTTCGGGTTTAGGGTAAAAACTGCAACTGTCGATTTGACAGTTTAGGGTAAAGGTACGTCTCGAGATGTCTTAGCACGCACGGCTAATAGGGTAATCTTGAGGAATTGCAAGGCCTCCCGCCCCACCCCCAGGCGTTCATGAAATTTGGGGTTGTTCTTTCCTCGAGTGTCTCCTCTGAACCAATACCAACCCCCACATGACTTTACTCAATGTGTGACTCGACAAACTTTGTATATTTGCTCTTCCTAGCTTCTCTTATTTCCTCGCGCACACTAGTATCATTGATGAAGATATAAAATTATCTATCTTTTTAGTAATGAAACCAAAATTATTACGATCATGTGAGAAGATATTACAATACTAGTACCAATTATTTAAACAAAATTAGTAAATATAGTACTATATCTGAAGATTGAAGCAGGTCTTCAGATATAGTACTATATTTGCTCTTCCTAGCTTCTCTTATTTCCTCGCTAAGGCGTGACAAGTTAGCTTTCTTTAGGTCTTCGTTTGTCACGGGCATCTAAAGAAATGGCGATAACACGGTTTAATAAAAAAATTCACTCTATTGGCAAAAAAAAGATAGGGCCACTTAAATAATCATCCTAAACCATCTTCAAATTAGAGTTCGTCCTGTGCTTTTTTTGGAGTTATGTTTTTATCCTAAAATTCGTTTTAGTGTTTCTAAAACGAAGGTTGTATATAGGAGGAGGGAATAGTGGACCGATTTCAATATTTGGGATTAAAACATAAAGAATTCTACGATGAAAACATAAAGAATTTTAGATAAAAACTTTAAAAAAATCTTTACCCTATAGGCAAGATTTTTTGATTTTTTCCGTAGTTCTTTATGTTTTCATCCAAGAATCCTTGATCCAACAATCATGGTTAAAATTTTTAAGAGAGCCGCATGCACGGTCCAAATTCATAAAGGGAAGTGAAATAAAAGTTTTACCATGATCTTAAATATACCCCAGCGATCATGGTTAAAATCGAACTATCAATCATGGTTAAAAACGATCCAGCAGTCAATATACCCCAACGATCATGGTTAAAATCAAACTAGTAATCATGGTTAAAAACGATCTAACAGTCAATTTACCCCAGCGATCATGGTAAAACTTTTATTTCACTTCCCTTTATGAATTTGCCCACGCAGCGGCTCCTTTAAAAAATTTAATCATGATGTTCTTACATTATAGAAGATGTATACTTTTTGTTACCATGATGTTTCATGAAGTTTACCATCTTTACTGATGTGTACTAATTTTCAACATGAGCATTCATAATGTAATAGAATTATTCTTAATTACCATGATCAATCGCAAATGTTGTGTTGACATTTTTACCATAATTATCAAACATCAACGTATCTTTGATTGATCATATACCATTTTCTTTGAGTAATTATTATTGTACGGTAGGGTTGGTCATTTCGTCCGAATCTGATCCCCGTCCCATCTGTTTGGAGATTGGATAGGATATGGATATTTTTTTGAAAAATTTTGGGGATCGGGTAAGAGGTGGAGACAGGCATATCCCGACCTGAATCCACCCCAAATTCGTTCCCCGGTCCATCCCCTCCCCACTTCGTCCCACCCTGTCCCCGAATCCCCGAAACTTAGGGGTCTATTCATGAGTTATGAAACTTTGGGGTCTCACTAAAATTTCTCCAAACATATAGGGGTATGACTGTAAATAATGTGTCAAGATTTTAAGTTTTATCATTTTATCGTTGGTCTGTGATCTATTTGAGATCATTGTCTTGGTTTCGGACTTTCAGGTTGTGGTCTATTGACTGTTTTTTGGTGGCTACTGAAAGGAGATCTCAAAGGGTGTCTTGTATCCTATTGGCACTGCTAATCTTTTCATTGGGACGTGTCTTGTTTACACATGGGGTGAGGCTCAACTCTTGGATTGCTTCTGCTGCTATTCTGGATACTACCTTGCTGAGTTGCTTAGAATTTCGTGGTTTATCTATTTTGGGTATTGCTGTGTTGGGCATATAATGGCATTCTATTTCCCATTGCAAGCAGCAGTTATTGTCCTCTGAAGTTCTTCATCTCCAACCATTTTATGGTCTGGGACTGTAGCATCATTCTCTTGTTGTTGATTCTCCTTCTCATTTGGTTCTCCAACCTCATCCTTCTCTTCTTCTTCGTTGTCTCCAACAGTTCTATTTTCCTGTTGTCAAAAAATTATAACAGTAAGACAACAACATCTGAGGTATTGGCTAATTTGTAGAGTCTAATTTTCTCAAGATAACCACATCTTTGCACTGATAAATTTTTTTGAATGAGGATTCATTTTTTATGGTCAAAACAAACATGGACATATGATGAAACTAAACATGCACAAGTAACCTAAACTTTTAAAGTACCTGGTATTCTTGGGTGACTTTGTGGGCCTCAATATCGTCAATGGTGTCCAATGCTTCTTCTAGTTTTTCCTGGATAATTTCATTGTTTACCACCATTGTCACAACTTCTACTTCCAAGCCAACATTTTGTTTCTGCAACTGTTCTTTTTCCTCAGTGGTAAGGTCATTTTGTAACAGCATGGTGCCAAAATTCTTTGCCTAATCCTTATCCAACTTCTTTTTTTCTTGCATCAACCTTTTTTTCTCCAGTTGTACACTTTCGCATTGAAATCCATACTTAACATTATCATTTTCAAGCTTGTGAAGCTTCTCTTGAAGTTCTGCAATTTCTTGATCCTTTTTCTGATTGTCTTGATCCTTTCTTGATCCTTTTTCAAGCTTGTGAAGCTTCTCTTGAAGTTCTGCAATTTCTTGATCCTTTCATCACTTCTCAGCATTTCTATTTCTTTTTTAAGCTGCAAGTTTCCACATTCAGCCTTGCTCTCCTCATTTCCTTGCAAGTCAATTATTTCCAGCAAGTCTCTTTCTTGCCGAGTTGGCTCCAAGTCAAAATCTGAAACCTTTTAATGAGAAAACAGAACCAATTAACTGATAAGTAACCTTATCTTGTGCTTTTTTTGGTGAAAAAATTGCACTAGGATATGTACCTCATATGATTCAAGGGTCTGCAATGGCGTATTCTTCAAAGATTCGTTAAGGTCACTTAGCTTCCAACGTCTGAACCTGGGGAAATCTGTTGGTTCTGATATGTTTGCTAACTTCGTGTGCTCGCACAACCAGTACTCTTTGCAAGAAGAAATAAATGTTAGTGTACATTCATGTAGATAACCACATCTTTACCAAAAGTCATGAGATGCTTACCAAAAGTCCCACAGTGCATCCTTCGACATTGTTAGGTGCCTTTGTCTCAAGGTCTTTAATTAATTCATCTGTAATGAATTTCGGCCATGCATAAGATTTGCTTTGCTCCAAGTTTACAATGTAGTCAAGGAAAGACCATGTTATCCTCGAACCTGTGTTTGGGCAAAACAATGTAGCTAGGACAAATAGCGTCAGCACACGAGCTACATCTTTGGCAGCTTCATCAGTCTTCTTTGTCACAACTTGTTCGAAGTACAACTTCAGGCTTCTAATACTTATTATCCTTTGATTCTTTGTATCCCTTGCCATAATCTCATTTGCAAATCGTGTGTTTGGTTTCGCTGGATGTATCAACAATGTGATTGGGGTACTACCAGACTGGATTCCAAATATGAGTTGAATATCCCTTTCTTTCAGGCAAACAGACTTGGCTACTAAATTAAACACTCCTCTTGTGCCCTTCTGGTATTGTTTGACCAACTGTAAGATATCATGATCATTTTTCTTCACGTAATGCTCATATGGCTCTTTGATGTCATTTTCATTGTCATCTTCATCGTTGCCTTCAATTATTGCCAACAGTAGATAAGCAAATGGTGACTTAAGAATCTCTTTCTTGTGTTTTGGCGTTATTGTTTTGTCCTTTAGAAGCCTTACCAAAGCAACAAGATTCGACCTGCACAAATTTTTGACATACATGTGTTCAATTCTACAGAACAGTTCAGATTTGGATGGTGCTTGAGCCTTGAACAGAGAACTCCAGTTTCTTGTTTGAGTACTTTGAGGTGGTGGAAACATTTTGGGTTCTGGGGGCTGGGCCACTTTGGCGTAATCCCCTTCAATCTCAATTTTTGAAGATATGTCTGACCCGGCTTCTTGGAGCTGGATGAGATGGTCTTTGAACTTAGAGAAACTTACATTAACTCCAGATTGAAGCATTTCCTCCTCAATAGTGTTGACTAGGGAGGAAATACGAGCAGAGCTATCCATACGATCACCTGCTGCTTGAAAAAACTCTTGTAATTTGCGCGACGGACTCGAGCCAGATGTAGAAAGGCTATGAGGGCGAAGTGAAGAGTTAGATGTAACATCGTGTAGAGAACCACCAACGGAAGGAGGTGCTCTCTCTTTCATAGCTCTGTAGCTTTTGCTTAAGTTTATTTTTCCTTTTCTTTTCTTTTATTTTCTTTTCTTTTCTTTTCTTTTCTTTGTCCTCCTGGGGTATGCCCCTTGTAGGTTGTACATCCTTTTGCCTCCCCTTTTCATTTCAAGCTAATTTTACCAAAAAAAACACTTCAAAATCACTTTCATTTTCTTAGATGTGGCTATCTAAAGTAATACATAAAAGCTTAACTGTCGAAACCAACAATATTAGTAACAATGGTGACAAGATATGGTTACCTGTATTGCAAATAACCATCTTCCTTTTGCTCCTCCTTTGGCTTATTTGTGCTTGTTTTTTGAAGAACAGTAGTAGGCTTCCTCTTTCTCCCTGTTGCTTTTGGAGGTGCCTTTATCCTTCTACTTGGAGCAGGAGTTTTTGGCTTTGTTCTTTTAATTGGAGCAGGAGACTTTGCCTTGGTTCTTGTAACAACAGCAGTAGACGTTGTCTTCCTTCTTTTAACAGCTGCAAGAGTATTTGTCTTCTTTCTTTTAACAGGTGCAGGATTCTTTCGTGTAGACCTTGACAATAAACAATCACCTTAGTTTTTTGTCTTCACATTGTAATACAAAACATAAAAGTACATAGTTAACCATACCTTTGTCTAGAACGGGCATATTTTTTTGGTTTTGATTGCAGCTCTTGCTCATGTTGCTTGTGTTCTTGTTGATTTGTTTCTTCTCTATCTTCTTGTTGTTCGTCTTCTTCTACTTCCCCCTCTTCGTCTTTGTCATCATCTTCATCACCAACTTCTTCTTTTTGACTATCTTTTTCATCCTTGTGTTCTTCTTGCTCATCATCCTTGTCTTCTTCTTCTTCTTCTTCTTCTTCTTCTTCTCCTTCTTCTTCTTCTTCTTCTTCTTCTTCTTCTTCTTCTTATTCTTCTTCTTCTTCACTATCATCATCATCATCTTCTTCTTCTTCTTCTTCTTCTTCTTCATCTTCTTCTTCTTCTTCTTCTTCTTTTTTTACTTCGTCTTGTTGCAGTGCCTCTAGTTCTTCTTTTTGTCTGCGTATATCATTTTTACTCAGTGTAAACTTCGGTTTTGGATGATATCGTATAGTTGGGGTTTCGGAATCTATTTGTATAGGTGATGATTTAGATTTAGTCACAGATTTTGTTTTCTTTTCTGAAGATTCTTCTGGTACTGGCCAAATCCTTTTTGCTGTTTTCTTTGTCTTTGACATTCCTGTAGAAACATGAAAATATGATAAGCAGATAACCACATGTTAGGTAAAGACTTAATGAATGAGTTAGTAAAAGTATACACGATAAGCACAACTTCTCATGTTTTTTTGAATTACAGATTCTACAAACGAACTGATTATTAGTTTCTTATCTAGTCACTAGATTTCCACATTTAGTAGTTTCTTATCTTGTCAGTGGATATCCACATGTAGTAGATATTCACATCCAGTATACAATAAGACCACATCTTATCAAAATGATAACTATCAGGAGAAATCTACGTCTTGTATTTTCAGATCCCTCATATTGACACCATATAACCACATTTTGTTTGTATGTTACAAGTCTAAGGAGTACTGTCTGACAGCACATAACAATATGTTATGACAATGATAACAATTACCAGATAATCACATTTTTGTAGTACTTTTAAAAGAAGAAACACCAATAAACGAACTGATTCTACAAACGAACTGATTAGAAGTTTCTTATCTAGTCAGTAGATGTCCAGATTTAGTAGTTTCTTATCTTGTTAGTGGATGTCCACATGTAGTAGATATTCTCATCCAGTATACAATATGACCACATCTTATCAAAATGATAAGGATTACAAGTCTAAGGAGTACTGTTTGACAGCACATAACAATATGTTATGACAATGATAACAATTAGCAGATAACCACATTTTTGTAGTGCTTTTAAAAGAAAAAAGGCACTGCTAAGCATTTGATATCCAAATGATAACGGTTAGGACATTTTCTCATGTTGTAGTATACAACCAAAAACATGGATGTATGCACATCTTGTAGTATGCACATCTTGTAGTATGCAACCAAAAACGTGCCAGCAGAAAAAGATAAGCACAGTTTCTCATGTTTTTTTGAATTACAGATTATACAAACGGACTGATAACAAGTTTTCATGACTATAATTACTACTTCTTGTCAGTAGATATACACATCTTGTAGTATACATCCAAAAATGTGGTAGCAGAAGGAAAAATTCGCAACACAAAAACGTATTTAAAGGACACATAGATTGACACTATTAACAATTAGCAGATAGCCACATATTGCTCGTCTATTATTACTTGATTACAACTATTGAGCACATCTTCTAGGTTTTTTTTCGTTTCTGAGAACAGGAATTATTGATCTAATAATCACATTTTTGTAGTGTTTTTTGACAGTTTTCGACATCTCTTTGTGTACAATCACTAGAACAATCCCCTCATTTGGCATAAACTCATATATTTTGTGGAAAAATGATGATTAAAGTGTCATACCTTCAATCACAACGCGAATTCAACACCTCGACTGGACCGTCTGTTCGAGATCGATGGAGTGGAGTAGCTGTTTCCCGACCGATGGACGACGTCTGTGCGAGATCGACGACTTCGCGAGCTCAGCCCTAGGTTTTCGGAGTGACGTTTGTAGAGTGAGGATGGCGCTAGAAAAACTGAGAATGCAAGCGGCTTCAATTCACTTCATAAAGGTCAGGGTATTGTTGTCATTTCCTCGCGCGTGTGGACTGGATCTCTTAGGAAATTATGGTGTGGACCTAAGACTTTATGTAATAGCTATAGTGGACCCTATAGCAACTGGCCCTATATTATATATATAAGCCATAGTCAACTAACCTCCTAATTTAATTTTTTCATTATTCCTTCTCTGGCAAGATTTTATTTTTTCCTAAGATTCACAACTTATTCTCCTAATTCCAATTCACCAATGGACGTTGTTGGGTGTACAGAAAAAATGGGACAGAAATGGTACAGATCGAGTTTGGGGACCCACTTTTGGGTCCCACACGAGTGATCCGAACCGTTCATTGTTCTTAAAACATAATTCCGAGGGGGCCCACAAAAAATCAGCTCAATCGGACGGTTAGAAGTGCTTGAACCAAAGTCTCACCATTTCAAAGCAAAACTTTATCGATTCACCAATAGTGGTTTAGTCATAGAAAATAAATTTGGTGATGCAATTCTCCATTCCAATTTTGATTCCATATATAGCGCGCTAGGAAAACTGAGAATGCAAGCGGCTTCAGTTCACTTCATAAAGGTTGGGGTATTGTTGTCATTTCCTCGCGCATGTGGTTTGGATCTCTTAGGAAATTATGGTGTGAACCTAAGACTTTATGTAATAGCTATAGTGGACCCTATAGCAACTGGCCCTATATTATATATATATAAGCCATAATCAACTAACCTCCTAATTTAATTTTTTCATTATTCCTTCTCTGGCAAGATTTTATTTTTTCCAAAGATTCACAACTTATTCTCCTAATTCCAATTCACCAATGGACGTTGTTGGGTGTACAGAAAAAATGGGACAAAAATGGTACAGATCGCGTTCGGGGACCCACTTTTGGGTCCCACACGAGTGATCCGAACCGTTCATTGTTCTTGAAACATAATTCCGAGGGGGCCCACAAAAAATCAGCTCAATAGGACGGTTAGAAGTGCTTGAACCAAAGTCCCACCGTTTCAAAGCAAAACTTTATCGATTCACCAATAGTGGTTTAGTCATAGAAAATAAATTCGGTGATGCAATTCTCCATTCCAATTTTGATTCCATATATAGCGCGTTTCTATTTTTCCAAATTTCTATACATGATTCGGTCATAGCCTTAGCCTATTCCTATTCCTTGATTTCCTTCATTACCATGATTAATTACCCTAAATTTCTATATATGAGGACCTATTCATATTCTATATAAACCTGACGTAGTAAATTTAAATTTTAAGTATTCTAAATAGTTTACGGAAATAATATCTCAATTTTAAACAAACTGTGGTTCAAAACCGAATCAGAACCGTATTTTAATGGTTTGGATTAGTTTGGTTCTATGCCTTTTGTGGGTTGGTTTGATTCTCCAAATTCATAATCCGTAGGTAGTGGTTTGGTTCTTGGTTTACTACAAAACCGAACCAATCTGGACCATGCTCACCCCTATCCACAATTTACTTAACCTTTGCACCAATAACCGTAGGGATAAAAATGTAAAGGCACGGAGACCAGAACACACTATGAGCCCGTTTGGATGAGGTATTAGTTTGAGAGGGATTAAATAGTAAGGGGTGATAAAATAATCGGGGTGATTAAATAAGAAGGGTGGGCCCACAGTTAAGAATGGAGGATTAAATAGTACATGGTTTGGATGAGGGATAAAAAGGAGGGATAAGGATGGTGGATGATGTAAAAAACTGTTAAATGGCATATTTGCCCTTTCATGAGCCCGTATTAGATAATTAATTAAATCAATTATATAATTTCAAAAATAAATAATTTGTTATACTTAACAAAAATTAAGCTATAATAAGTCCTTCTAATATTTGTTTATATAAATTAAAATCATTAAATATTCAAAACATGTAATTTTTAAAGTTTTTTTTGGTAAAAAAAATGTGTAGTACAAATACTCTTAAATATAGGGTGGTGAAGTGTACTTTTTACACTTAAAAGTTACTCCACCAATAGGGTCAGTACTCAGTATCTTTTTTCTCGTCTCTTCTTCTTCGTTCTTCTTTCTTCTTTCCTCTTCCTGGACGGCAGAACCCACCCAGAACACCAGACAACGGGCAAAAATCCGACAAAATCAACGGTGATGGCCCGACAAAAATGAAAACGACGGTGATGATCCGGAAAATCCCTCAACCTAGATACGTTTTTCTTTTCTCGATTGTTTGTATTTGTTATGAAATTTCTAGATCTGAAAATTTTTGATCTCTAGTTGTTGATTGTTGTGGGGTATTCAAGTAATTCAATCGTCCTCATCCCCCATGACTAAACACAAGCACCCCTCCCCCTGCTTGTATTTAGTCTGGGTTCTCCCGGATTAATTAGCCCGCGGCTATTTAGTCGGGGTGGATTTTTTGTTCTCAAACCATGGGCTAATATCCTCATCCGGCCGGATTGCTTCATCCCTCTTCTTACTACAGCATCCAAACGAGCTCATAGTATATACCCACGAACGAAGCGGCAATTACGCTTCCTATGTAGATGCCTTCTTCGTCCATCCATTCAGTATAATACAAAATCCAAGAAAGCCAACAAAGCACTGGTTCTTCTGTTTCCTTTTAACATTTTAAATTTTACTCCCTCCATTCCTAAATAAGTGTCCTACACTCTCTCTCTCTCTCTCTCTCTCTCTCTCTCTCTCTCTCTCTCTCTCTCTCTCTCTCTCTCTCTCTTGCCATTTTTCAAATCAAAAAATTAAGTGTTTCCATGTATCATTTTTTGAATTTTTTCGCACCGAATTAAAGAACTCATCACGAATTTTTTCCAAACGACGTCTGTGGGCATGTTGCTGGTCACTCTGCAACAACTGGAAAGAGAATGTTTGATATCTAAGTATGAAATATAATTTTCACTCGGAAGCCATTTATTTTAGCAAATCTACGATTGAAAATCTAAGTAAAATGCAAAACAAACATCATTGATTTGGGCAAGCTGATACGGTAAGAGAATTGCCAATAGCTACTAGCAAGTCTACGACGTCGTTTTGGGCGTTTTCAGGGTGATTTTCAGGGGCTGATTTCTAGCACCCTGGATCACGTGGGCCTCTAGTGATCCGGGGTGCTAGAAATCATCCTCTAAAAATCGCCCAAAACGTTGTCGTTTTGGGCAACAAAAAGGCACCAAAAAAATCAGTTCAAAACTACGTCGTTTTGAATCCTTCTATGAGAACAATGCGGGTGGAATTCTTGCATGGAAGGCATAACAATGTAGTGACTATAGCAACTTGGCCTATGCATTCAGACCAGCCAAGGAACACTGTGCTCATAAAAAAAATTGCTTAAAATTGGCTTAGTTGTGAAGAATTGGGAGAGGAGGGATGATTTGGTGGAATCAACAACTATTGAAAGAGCTATTAGAATATTGATGGGTCAAAGGAAAGAGAGGAGATGAGGAGGAGGGCGGAGGAGCTGGGCGGTGCCGTTCGCGAGTCTGTGGCGGAAGGTGGTGGCTCTTGCTTGGAGGTGGACTCTTTCATTGCTCATATCACAAGATAGTCACAAATGATTTGAGATTAATGAACATCTTTTAGCATGATTCTACAAAAAATATTCGAATGATTTAGAGGTCGTGAATTTATTTCCTCTCTCTCTCTCTCTCTCTCTCTCTCTCTCTCTCTCTCTCTCTCTCTCTCTCTCTCTCTCTCTCTCTTTCATTGCTGTAGTAGCTAGGCAGGGGTGAGGATAGCACCCGCAAATTCTGTGTAATTTTTCTGTTCTCCTAGGACTCAAAACGACGTAGTTTTGAACTGATTTATTTGCTGCCTTTTTGTCTCCCAAAACGATGCCGTTTTGGGCGATTTTCAGGGTGATTTCTAGGGGCTAATTTCTAGCACCCCCGGATCCAAGCACTCGCAATGCTTGTGCAAGTCGAATTTTTACAAATATATACATATAGGTGGATTTTCTAGTCCACACCTCCCGGAAATAAGAAAAACATGGCTTTTTTTGTGTTGCAAATTATTTTTGGAAAACCCGAGCCGTCCAATGTGTTCAGAAGGTGTTTTCAAGGGTCCACGCGGGAAATCTTCAAAAAAAAATACCGGGAAGGGCTTGATCCAAGCAGTTTTTCGCAAAAACTGTATATTACAATGTTGTGACAGATTGGACGGTTCGGATCGTCAAAAAAATGCTCGGATCATAGGGGTCCGCAAGTCCGGAGTCCGGGCTAGAAGCGCCCCCTATATATATATATATATATATATGAAATCGACCAGAGAGAGAGAGAGAGAGAGAGAGAGAGAGTAGTCATTCGATTGACCTCCGTTTGATTTGAAAAAGAAACAAGCAAGATGAGTTAGGGTTTTCGAAAGTTAGGGTTTTCGTATGATTTCGTACGGAGAACAGAAAGAGAGGGAGGGAGGGAGGAAGAGAAACTACCTTGGTTCGATCGATGGAGGGATATTCTTGCTTCGATCGCGATCGATTTGTTCCCTTGTTCGTGGTTCGTCGCCTGTGTCGCCTCTCTCTCTCTCTCTCTCTCTCTCTCTCTCTCTCTCTCTATCTGTATTTTGAAACCAGCGTGAAATGAGGTTTTGGGTAACCCGTGAGTGTTGTTAATATGACCCGGTTCTATTTTTACCCGGATATGACCCGCGAGTTAGCCTTTTTTTCCCCAGCCGTTGGATCACATCCAACGGCCACGATTGAACTCCCGGATTTTACTCATTTTCCAGGATCTTGGACCAGATCAGGAGTGTATATATATATATATATATGCGCAAAAGTATCCGGCTTATCATTTGATCTTGTGTGCTTTGTATTATCTTTTCTACGAAAAATAAGCTATCTTTTAGATATTTAAACAATATATTGTGACAGATTGCTCATAATCAAATAATACATTACCTTGCTAACGCCACCGTCGCTGCCGCTTTATGCACGATCTAATACCTAAATACTCTTCTATCAAATTTTGTGAATCAATCTTCCCTTTATGAAATGAAAAAAATAGATCAATAAAATATAAATCTCTTTTTATTAAAATAAAAAAGAATTCTTTTTCTTCCATATCTGACTTGATGCCATAACAAAAAAACAACAGTTCAAACAAATTGATGCTACACCATGCAAGACTCACAAACGTACATAACTAGCGCATGCCATGCCCATGCCTGAAGGTACGGCTTGAGCAATCGACGCACGTGTCTGTGCCCATTTTTTATGGTCCTTCGAATTTCAGAGAGGGGGAAGGAAAAGAGGTAGTGAGAGAGAATGTGATTTAAATTTCGAAAATGAGAGAGAGAGAGAGAGAGAGAGAGAGAGGAATGAGTTGGCAGGGAGAGGAATAAGATGTAATACGATTACTGAGACAAAAAAATGAATGGAACAAAAACCGCTCTCCATTGTAATACAGTGTTTATAACAAACCATAATAAATGGCTTCCGAGTGAAAATTAGATTTCATACTTGATATCAAACATTCTCTTTCCAGTTGTTGAAGAGTGACCAGCAACATGCCCACAGACTCAGAGACCCAATCACAATGAATCCCTCAATATGTGGAATTGTACAGCTCGCCATTCTTGTAGCAGCCCTAACTGCACTCCGAACCCTCAAATGGTTAAACTGAATAAAATAAAAAGTTGAGAGAAAATCAATTACAATGTAGTTTCTGACCTAATGATACAAAGTGACCAAGCCACACATCCTACTTTCACCACTGCCTAGCAATGACTTAAATAACTCCGGTGCATGTCTTTAGATATACCTGAGAGATTGGGAAAGAGACGCAAAACACTAGCACGAATCAATGTGTTTATTACCAAACTGGTTGGGAGCAAAACTGAAATCGTTCTGTTTTAGTTCATATACGATATCACAGAACCAATCTACTATCATATGTGTGTGAATTAAAAAGCCAATTATAACAAACGGGAGGAGAAAAAAGAAGGGGAGGAAAAACATGTAGCGGATTGAGAATGAAAGAACTCGCCACGATTGTTTAAGAGTCGATAACTTCTTCCCCGCCTTTGTTTCTAGTGCACTCTATCTCTGTCATCTTCGAGAATCACTGTCAACACCTCAGTAAAAAGAATTGTCTACTTATCTTGTCCAACAAACTTGTTGATTGCCAACTAGCTGGCAAAAGTATTCAGAAGCCATAGTTTCGCATTCGAAGGTTGTGCCCAAGGTTGGAATAGAAGCCAATGTTACCCAACAAGAACAAGGCAAGAACCACCACAGCTGTTAAAATGATCCAAATCCATTGCTGCATCCTTCTTTTACCCCTGTTGCGAAGAGGCGGAGGGATAGATTTTGACTTGCTCGGCTTTGTAAACTGGGAAGCTTTTTGAGGCCTTTTTGTACTTGTCACCGGAGTCTCCTCGGTTTCAGCCTCCTTGGCAGTTATAAGTCGGGATTCTGATGTCGGAACGGTTTCTCCTTCATTGTTACCATCAGGGCCCTCCGAGGCGGCTGCCTTCTTTCTCTCCTTCTTCTTTGCCTTCTTCTCCCTCTCCTGGACAAATGTCATACATAAACATTAACGAACATGACAATAACTAATGTATGGCAAGAGTAATTCACATGCTAAAATTGATTAAATGACATTAACAAAGTTACCTTCTCTTTCTGTTCAGCTTCCTTCTGTGCTCGTAACTCAGACTTAATCTGGGCTTTCTCTGCATTTCTTCTCTTCCTCTCTAATGCCTCCTTAGCTTTGGCCTTCTCCTCCTGCCGTTGTTGCTCTTTCAGCTTGGCTGCTGCTTCTTGCTTCCTCAATTCCTCTTCCTTCCTGGCCAACTCCTGCTCCTCCTTTGTTTTCTTAGGCTCTACTTCGGACATCTCTTCAACCTTGTCCCTACCAGAAACAGTTTCCACGCCAACCCTCAAAGCAGGCTTTCCAGGTATTTTAGTATTTGCTGTATGATCTGTTTGTTCTACCACCTTTACAGTGGATTTACTATCTGTTCCTTTATCTGCCATAGTCGACCCTTGCTTTTCTTGTTCCAGAGTGGAAATTGGTAACTCGGACGTTTCGTTGCAAGGGGTAGGAAGAGACCTATCATCCACAAAATTGGGCAGTGCAGTTGGCTCCTCATCAGGGCCAAGTGCACGACCGTCAGTCGTCCTAAATCTCCTCAGCGTACTCCTTGTGTTGCATCTGAGGTACTCGTTCCGGAACTCATCGTCCTTGTTCCATAAATCCATGATGGTCTCCACCTAAACAATTCAAAATTTTAGCAAAAGTTGCAGCTCAATTTGCAAACATAGACCAAGGATGAGCATGGACCAACCTGATTAACACAAAGACGGTGAAGTCCCTCTTTGTCCCGATTAGATGCATACTCATAAGCTGCTGTTGTATCGTCCTTGTACATCCTAAATCCTGCGTTCTGCAAGTTAACAGAGTTTAATCACTATATAATCTCGTTGTTTCCTAAAGGAACTTTTCTTTGGTTGATGTCCAAGGTTCTTGTGCAAAGCAAAACCAAAATGTTACAGAAATAGAACCATATACACGGGAACACCTGTTTAGGCTTGGGAAATGATATTAGCAATTGCTGACCAGTCTTACTAAAAAGACAACTACCAGGTCAAGGTGGACTATATTGCTCTCATGTGAAGTTTATGAAACAAACACATTGGCCAATCATAAGATATAATCCAAAAAACTCATCCCAATAAAGTTATGGTTAGATAAACACAGAAATAGGGGAAAATATATGATCACAGAAAAAGTAGAAACAGTCTCTATACAGCATAAGCAATCGGTGGATTCTTCAATAATCGATGTAACGAAACATAAGTGAAGTTCCACAGAAAAAAATTGCATTTATTGAAATTAATCAAATTGATATCGCAGTCAAAATATTGGTAAACAGTACTACAGTAGGTCTCCAGTTTGTCAGCCTTTCACTGTTTCCCAAACTCTACAAGGTTTATATTGAATCATTTAAAATTCAAAAACTAACATCACGAATATAACTTTCCTTCCAAAAGGCACTGTCCATATTATCCTGCCCTAACTAAGACATATTTTGATATTCTGGGGTATTACCATTATTAGAAATGGAAACACCTAGTTTTGTCAGTTTTTGTTATTCATGAGTTTACATGATAAGATTGCATGTTTATATGTCCCTTCGAATGTACGCACTTGTGTTCGTGTCCACACACAGAGATCGTCCATTGCATATCAAGATCCAAAAGGCACTGTCCATTTTCCTCAATTGTTTGAATCTTTAAATAACTTAAAATAAACATTTCACATTATTAATGGTCCAAATAAATCTCTCCTCTTTCAATTTTTAGAACATTCAAAACTAGGGGTGGAAATATCAGACCCAATTTGTTAACACGATTCAAACCCAACACGAAGTTAGAGGGTCTGGGTTAACTACTGTTTTACATAAAACACGAATATGACAACCGACAACACAAAAATTAAATGGTTTGGACTCGCATAACTCGAGAAGGACATGGATGACCGATTAATATTCCAATTCGACCCATTAAACCGATGCCCAATTTCCCAATCATAAGCTTTTAATCATCCAAAGTGATCCTTGGTGAGCTGTATAGGAAATATATACTATAAGGAAAGGCCCGGCATGCATATCACTTTACCAATTAGATATTGGATTTTTTTTTTGTTGGTTTTAAAGTTACAATGATTATAATGGTATTGGAAAATGTGTTCATTTGGTAGCTGGATTAAACAGGTCATTCATGTATAACTTTATTACGTGTCTAATTTCATGTAAATCTTCTAAAGATTTCAAAACAGTGTCAACCAAAGCACGGCACGACTCACGAGTTTAAGTAGATCAGGTCAGAGTCAAAATGTATGACATGTTTAAGGAACAGGTTTTTTGACTTGAATCCAAAATGACATGACTCGGACAAGATATGACACGATGCCTACCCCTATTCAAAACTCCAACTCAATCTCTTGGAAACAAATCTAACTCAATCTCGTTTAGTTTTTTCTAAACTCTAAAACTCCAACCCAGTTTCTTTTAACCAAGTTTTCTAAACTATTAAATTCAAGCACGCAATTATCAAATGTCATTTCAAGTTAGTGTCTTTTCATATTTTATAACATTTAGCAATCAAAACTTTTCGAGGTTTACAGCTCAAGATCTTCTCTCAATTAGTTGAATTTATTCTATCTTCCAAGGTTCTAAAACTCGCTAGGCACTCTCAGAGGGGCCGGACACCTTCTAGCTTCCAGGGCCGAGTACTCTGCGCCTAGTCAGGCTAGTCGGCGAGGGGCCTTTTAGCGCATAGGCAGCAAGTACTCTACCTTCCAGACCTTCTTTTAGAACACTGCTATCTTCTAATAAAAACTTTGAAATTATACAACATAAACACTGCCTACCATCATCAATCAACAGACTCTGTTCAAGTCTCTCAACCAAAAAGCTGGGATTTGGTTTGTACTTCTCCACCATCTACATTGTAGAAGTTAAATCCTGAAATTACTGAACATCGTGGAACTTTGCAATGAAATAACTTTCCTCGTGATTAGAGTCTATTCAGAAGCTACCAAGTATGAACTTATGATCATAGACACATCATAAAATGTCCAAATTGATAATAGGTCAAATTTATTCTTTATTCATATAATTAATGCGTATCATTCAAACTTAAATCTATATAGGATTTACCAATTTTGAAGTATATCTATCATTAATTTGGTCGAACTAAATTAGCAAGTACGTAATTTATTAGCAAAAGTGTGCCGTTAATATATTTGATTGCTACGCTCCAATTTGAGGGGGTGAGCGTTGGGAGTGTTAGATTACTATCAACATTACTTTTGTCTTCAGTGTTAACGAAGGATCTTCGTAATTCTTCGTATCATGAGCGGGTAAAGAAATATTAAGCAATTTACCCTATTCTTCTAGTGTTCTTAAGTAAAACTCAATAAATATAATGCATCAGTCATGAATAGTACGAGGTGACTACAAGTAACTCCTAAGAAGCACAGCCACTCTAAGAAGGTGGCACACTGCCATTCGCTGGGTACCCGCCCATGCGTTTCTTTTTTCTTTAGTTCTTCATACTTACATAATATTCAGGTACTTAAGGAATGCACATTTCCAGGTCTAAGACATAGATAAGGGAAATAATGATTAAATAAATCATTCGTTCATTTTGCTCATGGACTACATTGTCTTCTATTTTTTAACCTATTTCAATATGCATATATCAGCGTCCAGGAATAAAACATTAAACTACATGACATAGACATAAGTACAATATATACATAATTTGTCCTCGGTTTGTCTAGTCCAGTATTTCTTAGAATTTAGCGTGTTTCGTGTCCATGTTCATTGTATGTCCGCGCCCATGCTACTTAAGAGTAACTCTAACAAGCAATAACCAACCATCAATAACACTAAAATATATCGTGCCAAGGTCTAGTACCACTTCCAATGTTTGGGTGGTATAAATGAACGCATCTTTAATGGCTGACATTTAGCTTAGGTTGGCTTATACTTCCCATTATGTTGAATTTAACAGAGGATGCACTCCCCTACAACTTAAACGGCTCAACAAACTCTCTTAGAGAAAGAAAAAAAAAATTGACTTTTCACAAAACTGATAAAAACAGACCTTCTCATACAACAGACTCTTCAGATTCTGCAAATGAGCATATGCATTTTGACGGACATTATCTGCGGCTCTAAACTGAGCATGAAGTTCTTTGAGCTTTTTACTTTCATCCTTCGATTTCTTCTCTGCTGCCACAGCGATTCCTTGAGTTTTTGAAACTTTGTCCTTGAGGCAATCGAGTTCCTTCTTTAAAATCTGCATTTGTTGAAAATTAGATTGAGCATGCAAAAATCTACTCAACGCTTTAAGATGAGAAGCTCCGATTTCTATCCACCTAATAGATTCCTCTTTCAAATTATAGCCTTAAAAATATGATATCAAGATAATACGTGGTAAAATTTGTAAGCAGCAATAAACGGAAGTCAGATATCCTACATTTCAACTTTCATCTCGACAATTTTCAGGGAAGCAAACCAATTGGTGTTAAATGACCAGCCAAAAGGAGGAGGAAGTATGCATACCTTCAGCTTCTCCTCATTTTGGTCTCTCTGATCCAGAGCCTGCTGAACTTCATCATGGCTACCCATATTAGAGGAAAGCTGATCACGAAGATGCTTCAGTTGGTTGATCTGACGAATGAGATGTTTTTCTTCTTTCAAAGGCAGTGTTTCGTGTTGTATCATGTGCTCCATATTGTTAATCTGGTTGACGGCAATGTTTTTTAATCATATGAGCTCCATTATAAACAGAAAACCTAATCCTCAGACACAAAAATATGAGTGCTTACCCTGACATTCATATCCTCCACAGAAATGGCATTCTTCCCTCTGTTAATCACACATTGGACAGAATCTATTTCCTGGCGTTTCAAATTAAGTAATTCTCTTGCACCTCTGGCTTCTGATTTGGCAGCTTCATGACTATCACGAAGCTGCTGACTTCTTCCCTGTTTGTAGGAGCATCAATCAATCATTTAACATCAAATCAAGTAAATATATATACACAAGATAAGCATTCAATAGAAATTTCTTACCGAAGTCATTTGAATATCATCTCGAATGGCATCCCTTAGGCGTGTTTTCTCATAAACTTGTAGCTGAGCATGTCTGATTTGTTCTCGTAGTTTTTCATCATCAAATCTTGGAACCTTAATCAAGAAGTTGAATGGCCTCTTCACAACCTCCACCCCCGCACTCTTTTCATTCAAAGCATCAGAACTCTGTTTTTCCAAAGCATCAGCAATCTTTTCATCCGAAGCATCAATCTTTTGACACTTAAGGTTGTCAAAATTATCTCCATCTCCACCATTGACTTGATCTCCATCTTCTTGGACACCCAATGCCTCTGGGACATAACTTTGCTCACTTCCAGAGTTAACAACAGAGCTATCCACAACCTCAGATTGAGATACATCCCCATCACAGCGAGGCATATACTTCATGTCAGCACCACATCCATCATGAAGTTCATCATTAGCATGATATTCAGGATCCATACTATTAATTGCAATTGACTGGATGGTTGTACAATCTACCACCCTATTTGAAACTTCAGGCTCCTTATTAACTTCAGCACTGGAAGAAGTTGCAATATTTCCTTCAGGGTTAGCAGAAAGGTCATTTTTGGTTCCTGAGCTCACCTCGTTAAAACTTGTTGATATCTCGCCTTCCACAGCGTCATGTTTAAATTCACTTTCTTCTTTGGCATCTACAGCGGGACAACAGAGATTCCCGGTCTCAGATTCTAATCTCTGGCAAACAGCACGATCAGGCAAGCTTTTGGTGTTTTCAGAGCCATTGAATACAGTTGTATTTTGACAGCCATTAATGAGTTCATTATCAAAGACAGGGGCTTGCGTAATTACCTCATATACATGAGGAGTAGGACAGCTGCCATTACTTACATGCGAGACATGTTCATTAGTAATTCCTGCTTCTAATGGAACAGTTTCATTGGCTAATTTTGCTACTTTGTTCACCTCCTCTCCTCTTCCACCATTAAGGCTATCATTTACCAATAGCAGAGATTCCTTATTTTCTTTTACATCTGATGTCAAATCTGATTTCTCTTCCTCCTCAAGCTTCGCATCCCCGTCATAAAGCAGATGAGAATCCAATTCAGCAGATTCTACCTGTGTGGATTCAAATTCCAAACTTCCTTTAACTTCTGGAGAAAACTCCAACTCAATCTGCTTCTGAGCAATCACCTTCGTAATCTCAACCTCAGGGGACTTGCATTCTGCAGCCTCTAAAACCATAACTTGAGATTCGTCAATCCCTTCCACTTCTTTTGATAACTCTATAATAACGCTCTCCAACGATTTCAAATTGGTCTCATCATTGCCTGATGATTTGCATTCAGAAGGCTCTGAATCGACCATCTGTGCTTCCTCGCTCTCCCTAAAATGTGCATTTGTCATAGCATTTTGCTTCTCGGGTTTCTCCTCCCCATCATCGAGATCACAAACCTCTGAAACCAGCATTTGAGATTCCTCTCCTAACTCTGCGGTTGAACTTAAATTATTTTTTTCCTCAGACTTGATCTTGCCGTCATCAAGCAGAACCTCAACCCCAGGCACCTCACATTCAGCAGCCTCTGAATCCATAACTCGGGATTCCCGACTCCCTTCTGGCTCTATGTCTTGGCCCTCAGAATTCAAGTTGCCCTCATCAAGCAATGAGGGATCGCATTCCGAAGGCTCTGCATACACAGTTTGATCTTCAGGTTTCTCCTCCCCGTCATGGAGATCACCAACATCCGAAACCAGCACATTACATTCCACAACCTCCCCTGACCGTGCAGTTGAACTTAAATTACAATCAATTTGTTCCTGAGACTCGATCTTTCCATCATTAAGCAGTGGTGTTCTGCTTTGATCAACCTCCACCAAGAATTCCTGATTCTGTTCAAGTTCAGAAGCTGAATCCGGCTCCTCAAGTCTAGCATCTCCATTAATAAGCCCCTCGCATTCAGATTCCACAGTAGCAGTTGGAAATTGGGCATCAACTCCAGCCACAACGGGTTGTTTGCCCACAGGAAGGGCAACATCAGCGCCCTCACCAATGCAATTAGACTCCGCAGGAGCAATTTCGCCGTTGTCACCATTCAATTTCCCAACTTGACCATCAACAAGTTTAGATTCGGAAACCACTTGCGACTTGTGGACCCCATCCGCTTTGAGATCCCCATCGATGAGATCACCATTGGCGGATTCGCTCCGGCTTACAAAGACATACGAACCGTCAGGATCATCCTTCCCAACCACATTCTTATTCTTATTAATATTATTATTATTAATAATATTAACCCCATTGCAATCTCCACCGACATTGGGCAGGTGGTGGTGGTCCTCCTCCTCGTGCGAATTCTCCTCCATCGCAACCTCAGAAAGTTGGCAATGAAGTTGAGGGGTATCCGCCGTCATTATCAGACTAGAAAAAGCTATGGATATGCAAAATTGGGAAATTGTTATGATCGAGATCGCGGGATCAAACCGTAGTACCCAATTCAATGCCCAAAAAAAAAAAAAAAAAACACAAAGAGATTGACAATGCAAAAGGCGTTGGGGGGGGGGGGGGGGGGGGTGAGGGATCGGAAAGACTTACGTGGATAGGATGGGATCGAGATGCAGTAGGAAGGAATCAGCCACTTTCGGATCTAACTCGACTCCAGCGAATGCGACTACCCTGGCTCTCAAAATCTTCAGATCGGATGTGATCAGGACCTTCTGGATAGATAGATAATGTGAGAGATGATAAACGAAAAAAAATGGATAAGAAATTAGAGCTGGAGAAAATGGAGAAGAACGATGCAGAAGGCTCTGAGCAGAGGAGAACGGGAAATGGGAATGTGGTGGGGGGGGGGGTCTCTCTCTCTCTCTCTCTCTCTCTAACAGACTCGCAAGGCGGAACAGCTGGCGAGGGAAAAATGCCTTGTGTGTTCGTGTCCATCTCTTCTATTTGAACTCAAAAAATACCCACGACTCCACGTTTATTAATTTCCCCTTTCTTTCTCTTTTTTCCCCTTCATTACTACAGTACTTTTTTTCTTCCCATTTTTCAAAAAAATGAATGGAGACTGGAGTACTGCATTGGTTTTACGCCCACCCTACCCACCACAGACGAGGCCTATTATTTTTCTTGACCATAATAAAAATACAACAATCCATTTACGTACGGAGATACCAAAAATCTTCAAATTATTTTATGAATTTAATAATGTCAGATTTCGGAAATTCATACACTACGATGATGACGTTGGTATTGGATTACTGTTATTTATTCTCGACTACCATTCCAGTCAGTCATGAACAAGTTTTTCAAACCAAGCAAGTAGGAGTAATATTTTGTTTCCTCCAGTACTTCCCCCATTACTCTAATTTATAGTATTACCAGATTTTATTTTCCAACACTCGATCTTGAATAAGATCATTTATGGATTGGATTAGTGGGAATGTTATTTTTACGTATGAAATTTGCTTTTCACGTAAGATGACATGACGGTTATCCAGATTGAATATTTTTCATTGTTTTTATACCAACCAGCTAACAATTGGAATATTAACACTAGTTGTTAGATGCATGCATATTCATCTTAATTGCCATATTGTATTAACACTAGTCTGTTTGATAAGTATTTTCAGATTGAGGGGGTTGCATCCCATGTCCATGCACGTTGCATGCGTAGAAGTCTCTGGAGAATTGACTGACTTCATAAAACTCATCTAAAATGCCTTTCATTTCCTCATTAAAAATGGATATGAAGAAAACAAATACTCCTACATTTAAGAATATGAGTCAATAAACTGTGATGGGACGATAGATCAGTCATAAATAATCAAAGGTTTAATAGCAATAATCGACAACGAATATAATTTTGGCGACAGTATATGTATCAATTAATAAACTGTGATGAGGCGTCATAAAAATCGAAGGATTAAATAGTAATCATCGACGACGAAAATGGATAATGGATTTGATTCTGATATCAATGGACATATATTAATAAGTCGCGTCAAGAAATAGGAAGAAGTCGGCGATGATCAAGGCTGAGGCAAATATCGATAATATCTAGAGTCAATTTAAAACAGAAAAAAAAAATATTTGTAACAAAATCGTTTTCACTCAATTCTAGATAAATGTGTCTATAAAACTTTATTACTCTAATTTCTTAAAAGATAGTCTTAAGATTTTCTATGATTGTACACTTTTAATTAGATTGCCTGGGTTGAGTTTTTTTTCTCATTGATTTAGGATAAGATATATTACACCCTATATTGAAGAAGTAACATTTGACAATATTAGAAGAGTAATGCTATAGACAAATATTTGGACACAAATGCATCTGGAACTATTCGGTGAATATGGAACCTAGTTCCAATGAACGGATGCAAACATATATGCTTCCATATCTATTTCCGAACAATTTATGATGCTCGAATGCATGAAAAATTAGGAACATTTCAAGAATCAATGCAAATGACTTAATTTGAACATTATTTGATCGCCGAACTTATTAATTTTTTGCTCTTGAAGAAAAGTAAAAGTAAACACTCCAAACAACAAGGGGTCCCCCAAGTAACAAATACTACAGTAGTATATCACAATAAACACTCTAACTGAAGGAACTGGTGGAGGTGCTGCGCAGCCCGGTGTTGCGCAACGTGTTGTGCAGTCCCTTTCGGGGCCATGCTGGCATCGTTTTGACAATCGGAGACATCCACCGCGTAGAGCCCGTCGAGTACTACAACTGTACCAAAAATCAACTTGATCGGATATCGTTAAGTGCCTCATCAGAACACAAATAACATGAAAAAAATGGGTTCAACAGTTTTCATCAAGTGTTTCAAGCTTTATGTGTTTCGATTTTTTTCAAGTTATTTGTGTTCCGATGAGGCACTTAACGATATCCGATCGAGTTGATTTTTGGTAAACTTGTAGTACTCGACGAGCTCTACGCGGTGGACGTCTCTGATCGTCAAAATGATGCCGGCACGGCCCCAAAAGTAGCTACACAGCACGGGGCTGCGCAGCACCTCCCCCAGTTCCCTAAGGCCTCGTTTGATTCGGAGACTAAAAAAGACAGGATTAGGAGTCCCGGCATAAATTGTACTGGACTATTAGTCCCGGTATTAATTTAGTCCTGGATCTCGCATAATCCCATGTTTGATTTGCACGGGATTAACATTGGGACACTTTTTTTTTTCCTTGAGGACTCTCTGATCTCTCTCTCAAACCAAAGGAAGTTCACCATTGTAGCAAATTCTGAAGCTTCAATGGAAGGGAAAACGCAGATTCGAAGCTTCAAAAAACAGATTCGAGTTGCATTCGTAGATTCTGAAGCTTCAAAAAATGCAGATTCAAGAGAGAAGAGATTCAAAACGCAGATTCGCGATTTCTTCAAAAAATGCAAAACGCAGATTCGCAGATTAAAAAAACGCAAAACGCAGATTCGCAGATTCAAAAAACGCAAAACGCAAAACGCAGATTCGTAATCGATCTCCAGCCATCAAGAGAGAAGAGAGAACAACTCGAATCTAAGAGAAATCAAGAGAGAGAGAGAGAGAGAGAGAGAGAGAGAGAAGAAGAAGAACTGCTTCGGAGTGAACGGAGAAGATGACCACTGGAGCGGCGGAATGAACGAGGAGAGGAGAAGATGAACTACTTGGTCTGGGGCTGAAAATATTTCAGTGGCAAACTTGAAATATTTGGGCCAACAAAGCTCCGTGTGTTTTTGTCCGGGATTGGTAGTCCCACCCCCCCATGGGATTACCCAATCCCATACATACATGGATAATTTTTGTCCCAGGATTATTAATCCCAGACACCTTTGTGGGAACCAAACAAGGGATTAGGCGGGATTAGACGCGCATAATCCTATCCCAGGCTTCTAATACTTGAATCAAACGAGGCCTAACTGAAGAACCGAATTTGAAACCTTAAACCCTTACCCTCAATGCACGAGTGATGACAAAGATGAGGCAGGGAGAGTTTGGGTATTGCCCATTAATTTCAAATTGTAAGTTAATTGTGGTAGGTTGATTCGATATGTTCTTTTAAAATGGAGAGATAAGTTTATCCTCAGATTTATGTGCTAATAAAACTATTAGTACAGTATAATGCTAGTAGCATTTGTTTCTCAAATAGGAGTATTCATTTTCCTGTGGAAGATTGAAACGATGTCCAATAGTGCCCTTCAATCTTGTCTGCCATGACGAACAGTCTAACGTCATTAATGAAAATGAAAAAGGCCAAACTATGGGAAAATGAATGTAGTACTACTCTCTCCGTCCGGATTTGTTAGTCTACAAAAATACTTTTTTAAGTCCTAAAATGTTTGTCCATTTTCAAAAGTCAAAGCATAAAGTATGAAAATTTTACTTTTTTACCCCTTTTCTAAAACTTAAAATAACCACACAAAAACTAATTTTTTTAAATAATGTGTTTACATTTTTTAATTTTTTTGCACCGTATTAAAGTTCTCAATGAGATCTATCAAACAAGATTCATATTGATAAAAAAATAATTTTTGCAACTACGTTATTTTTTAGTTTGAAAATTACACGTAGTTTCGTAGTGGACTATCAAATTGGAATGGAGGGAATATTAAATAAAGGGATTGAGGATAAAATAGGAAATTTACGAACTCAAAATGTAATGGAAAAAAAAGTTGAAATCTCCAAAACGGACCAACAAATCCGGACGGAGGGAGTACTAGTTTGGTGAATATGCATGAGGGGAGGGGCATAAATTAAAAATGGATTGTCGGTATCAGTCCTGAGAGAATTCGATCGTCAAACTTTTTACAATTTGGTCCCACAGGCCCACACCAATTGGCCTTTACTGTTCACGCGTATGGGCGGAATCCACCGACATCTTAGCCCCTACCCACCAGTTTAGACATTTTAGTACTCCATTAATCTTTACTTAACTGACTGAAATTAGCTCTTCCTTTTTTTTTGCTTTTCCTTCTTCTTTTTCGGGTTTGAATTCCGTGTAATCTTCCTAAATTCTGATGATTTGGTAGGCTCGCGGTACCCTCTTAAGATTCATTAACTTCTTCCATCCGGATTTGTTAGTCCACAAACATATTTTTTCAAATCCTACAATGTTTGTCTATTTTCAAAAGTCAAAGGATACAGTACGAAAAATTTACTTTTTACCCCCTTTAATAAGACTTAAAATAACAACTTTAAAACTATTTTTTTTTAAATAATGTGTTTATATTTATGAAATTTTTTTGCACCGTATTAAAGTTCTCAATGAGATCTATCAAATAAGATCCATATTGATAAAAAAATAATTTTTGTAACTACCTTTGAGTTTGAAAATTGCACGTAGTTTCGTAGTGGACTATCAAATTGAAATGGAGGGATTGGAGATAAAATAGGAAATTAACAAACTCAAAACGTAATGGAAAAAAAGTTGGCATCCCCAAACGGACCAACAAATCCATATGGAGGGAGTAGTATTTTTTTTTACGAGACAGAGAACTTTATACTAGTACATCTTAACTTGCAAACAGAAAGTCCCTTCCGCTTTTATTTCCCACAATTTATCTATATCTAGTTTTAAATAAATTGCTTGGGATGGTTTTGATAAATTAAGAAATTAATCTTGAGTATTTTTGTTATCATATCACTTGACGAACGCAGTATCATTATCGCATAGTATCATTCACCATAATTTAGTATTCTCAAAATGAAAATCGTTCTTACTTTTTTTTTTTTTTTGAAATTGTATAATTAAATATGCAAAATCGCCGAACGCTTTTTATACTAACTACTCCATCCATCCGCATTTGTTGGTCTATTCTTTTTAAATTCGTGTCATTTTTGTCTACTTATATCTCTCAATTTAATTATAATGATTTTTAAACTTTTTGATAAAGTAAGGTGAGGTTGTCATTTGAGTTTCATCCATCTTCATATTTTGTGATGAAATAAACTGTTTTTGCCATTGGGTATTTCTTTCATATGGCTAGATGCATCTTTTATTTACATCCACAAAAAAAAAAAAAAAAAATTTGCATTCCACTGGTAAATGATAAATGAGGACATCAAAGCATGATATTCTAAATTAAGACAGGATTTTTACTATGGTATTTTGATATTATTGAACTATAAGTTATCAAATCAACAATACATCAACTAATTTGATACTAATTATTTGTAATGTAAAAAATAAATAAAATATTATAGTGAAAACTCACACGCTATGTAATAGTCCGAGGTGAGTTTGCAGCTGGGCCTGTTCCATTTTTCTAATAGGATTACTTATAAGCGAATGATTCTGACATTTGATCCATGATTTCATGGGGAGAAACGTTGGATTTCCTTTGGATTAGCAACAGAGTGGGACCATTTGATTTGATATTTCCCTAAATTACACCGGATTGGGATGACACATGGATCACGCTAGCTGAACATGCCCAGTTATGGACATTTATCAAATGAACAATCATATTTTATAATAATAATAATAATAATAATAGCAGTAGGAGTAGTAATAACATTAATAAGGTTCTTTTAGGTTGACAATAAGCAAACAAAAAAATTTCAAAAAAGACACAGTTTATTGCACTTTTAACATTTTTCATATATCTTCATATATATTTTTTACACTTTTTATATTTAACGATAGATCACAGGCTTATTTTTAAATTTTTTTATTTCCCAATAGAATACTGCTGTACATTGTGAGGTGAGTCAATCTCTAGATGGTGAGTGAGTAATGATCACTAATTGAGTTTGAATGTTACTCCCCAATACGTGACTGCCTCAAACCAAACCACGTTCGTTGTACATTTCTCTAGTGAGAGCGAGTATAATATATGCATTCTTGTTGATCCATATTTGGAACGCGTCAACGCTGTTACACCAACTTTTATCCTATTTTATTGATTAATGAAAGCTTAATTGTGTAACGAGTCAGAGAAAACTTTATTTTATTCTCTTTCGATGCTGTTACAGCATTCATCATGGATGAGTTAAGTAAGGACGTTGTGTAAAAAAATTAATATTGTCATTTGGGATTTAAGAAAAAAAAAAAAAAAAACTATTGGTCACTTATTTGGAGATAGAATATTTTAACTAATAAACCCTTTTAGGCTTAGCTATCTCATAACACTTCACATAAACTTATAGCCCAACTTATATATACCCTAAACTAAGAAGCAAGGCCAACTACAAAACATGTAAAAAGTTATGATGCTCACAATGGATGCTCCTATAGCTCAGTCGGTAATTGGCAGAGTAATATTACTACTACTAATATACTGTACTACTAACTTCCATACATATATAGATTCCCAACCTTTTCTCACCCATCCATCCACTTCCGCGCCTGATTTCATGTTCACGTCATTTTTATCAAAGTCTATAATAGAAATAGATAGAATAATGGGAGATGGGCTAGCTTCAAAGAGCAAGTAGCTAAGAGCTAAAAGTTTCCCCGCGAATCGAACAAAACAAAAAAATGATTAAGATAATCGTGAAGAGTATACTTCTCAAAGTGAATTCATATGCTTTGTTTTAATGTACTCGAACAGTGTAGCGGCCGGGGGGATGAAGGGGGTCTCCACACCCTCGGCGGTGTCACCCCGAGGGGACGAGGGTCCAAAGGAGTTCCCGCCCCATCAACACGGAGCTCCGGGGGAGGCTTCCCCCGGAGGTAACAGGTCCGGCCAGACTCTCACCTCGGGAGACCGCGCCGAGAGCATCCGGAGACGCCTTCGAAGTGCCTTTCCCGAGGGTACCCGAACCGAGTGTATTGGACTCAGTACCGGGGCGGGTCGCGTCAGGTGGCAGGGGGGGCTTGATCGAGGCACCTCCTGACAGTCTGAGTGGCACATTAATGAGCTTGACTACTTCACGTGCACCTCATCATGGCAAGCCACCAACCCTGCAGACCTACGCCTGCAGGGGGGGTGGGGGATCTGACTGATAGGGACATTAAGGGCGCGTGACGCCTCTGAGAGCACAGCGGCCGAGGCGCCGCTAGGGGGGCATGCGTCGTTCAGTACATTTAATGCGATGTCAGGAGTGGGGCGCGTGAGGCCCCCGACGGGCGTGCCAAACACGCGCTCCCTCACCTATAAATATGACTCTCACCCCCTTCGTACAGGGGGCGGTCTCTCCTAAAAAAGACTCTCTCTCTCTCTCTCTCTACATTTAGCTCTAAAACTGCACTCTCTCTCTAGTTCTCCAATATACTTCTCCCTCCATTGCTGATTTAGCCATCGGAGTACCTTCCCGGACCACCACCGTCCGGGCTTGGTACTGACGTGGTTGTTTCTCTTGCGCAGGTACCGTTCCGGCGTATCCCAGCATCTCCGACACCCCCCTCCGACGAGTCCCCAGGGACCAAGAGAGGTTCAACCCTGTTCCTCCCCCCTCAGCGCGGTTCCAAGCAAGCAAAGAGGCCAGTCCGGTGAAGAACTCCCCCACAATTGGCGACTCCGCTGGGGACTGAGTTTATCTCTCCCAGGCTCTCTTTTCTATTAAAGTGGTGGTTCTTCATTTCCGTTCAGGACTTCCTTCACGCCTTTTCCAAAGTTACCAAGGGATGGCTAACCTCACCCTCGGCAGGGGTGCGTTTGACGCCGCCGGAGAGTACATCGAAGGCGCGGGCCGCGGCAGATACCACCAGGTCAGGGGCGACTTGGGACTCACCCTCTCCCCCGTCCTCAACAGGGATGGGACCGTTACGGTGGTGTCCAGTGCCGCCGGCCCCAGCGACGCACGCACGGCGAGCGTCCTGTTCAGCATGAACGGCGACGTTGTCTCCCTTGACAACCTCACTACCCCCGCTCGGAAAGAGGCGTTGCCCCCGCCTCCACCCCTCAGCGTGGAGGCCGAGGTGGCCTTGTTGAGAAGAGAGGTACTTGCTATGAAGCAAGCGAGAAGCCAGCCTACGACTTCGAAGTCCGGAGGTCGAAAGAAGGCAAGGAGGCCCCCACCGAGCACGAGAAGCGAGGGGGCAAGGGTCCCGGTGTTCAAACGCCTCGGCCCAATCATTGAAGTTGATAGACGGGGTACTGCCTTCGTTATCCCCGAGGAGCGTGCCCCGTCCCAGAACCAGCAGACCGTGGGGTCGAGGGAGCAGTCGGGGCGAACTGAGTACCAGGAGGACAGCGCCACTGCCTCAAGCGCTAGGGCTCCGACCGGTCGCAGGGACGCGGATCACACTCGGCCGACGCTGAGGGACCTTCATAAAGGTAAGGACCCTGAGGGAGGTCCAATCGAACGCCGAGAGCACGGCGGAGGAAACCCGTCGGCTATCCGAGGGAATTACCAACACCAGAGCTCATCGATTGATCGAGCAGGCACCGGCCATCCTAGTCGGTCGGTGGATCGACGGGGTGCTCGGGAGGATATCCCCGAGGATAACCGGAGGAGTCGTCATGACAGGACTGGAGCCGCGGGTACCACCTCGTCGGGAAGGGGAGGCAACGACAGGGACCAGGGCCTCAACCCAGGCGAGAAGTATGAGCTTCGCCACCAGGGAGGCAGCATAGTGCTAGTCAACACTCGGACGGGTGACCAGAAGGTCTACCACCCCGAGGACGAGGCAAGGCATCCCGGCGGGAGAGAAGACACTCACCCCGCCAGGAGGCCCCATGCGAAGAGACGGTCAACCGAGCGGAGTAATGTGCACAACGACGAAGAGGTTCGACCTCGGCACACCGCCCCTCCCAAGAGAGCTTGCGGGGCGCACCAGGCGATCGACCACAGCCGCCACAATCCCAACCAATCTGATTCCCGGCTGGAAAAGGCGAAGCGGTCGCCCTTCGCGGCCGAGGTCGCCGATGTAATCCCCCCCAGGGGATTCAAGATCCCGAAGTTCGACAAGTACGAGCCGACCACGGATGCCATTACGCACATACAACAGTACCGATTGGTCTCCGAGCTTTATGGACATAGTGATGCCCTTATGTGCAAAACCTTTTCCATGAGTCTGGGGGCCACTGCCCTCCTGTGGTACGGCCAGCTCGCTCCGGGGTCAGTTTTTGACTTTGACGAGCTCGAGCGCGCGTTCACGTCTCGGTTTGTGACGAGCAACACACAGCCGAAGACGCTCGACGCGCTAGTGAACATGACGAGGGGGTCAGACGAGACCCTGAAGGAGTACATCGCCCGCTACTGGGAGGTGTACAGCCTAGTTGAAAACTGCGACCAGAAGGTGGCGGCCACCTCTTTTAAGAATGGCCTGGCGGACTCCTCAGATCTCTTCAAAGATCTCATGGTGCACCCCCCGAAGGATATGACCGAGCTCATGCGCACCGTGGACAGGTACCGGGAGTTGGAAGAGTTCCTTGTGAATAAGGCCTCGAGGGGGGGTACCAGCAAAAACTCCCCGAAGGAGGGCAAAAAGCAGGTTAATGATGTCAAGAAGGGCGGGAGACACGAGCCGGCTGGTGGGGGCGGTAGCAGGGGCTACCGGGACAACTCCGGCCGGGACAACAGTGGTCGCGGAAATGACAGCGGGGGTGGATGGGAAAGGCCCCCCAGGAACGACAACGATTACGTAGCCGAGACAACCGTCTTCACCCTCCCAATCTACAGACTGCTCACAGAGATTGGGCGGTTAAGGTGGTTTCTCTGGCCCGAGGACAAGATGGGGTCGGACCCGACCCAGAGGGGAAGGTGCACCTACCACAACGAGCCGGGGCACTACACGACCAGTTGCCGACCGTTCAAGGCACATCTAGAGCGGTTGGTTACTGAGGGACGGTTGGAGCAATGGATCGATCGCGCGAGGACGCCTCTTCCCGCTCGGGGTCCTCCCTCGCTTCCCCCTCCTCCCCAAGGGCAGCCGCCTCCGCAGGGGGGGCCGAGGGGACGGGGTGGGGTCGTCGTGACGATACACGGCCCGGTCAGCAAGGACTTGGCAGAGGCAATGCACCAAGAGTTGGTGCAGATAGAACAAGGAATGCAGGTGCTCTCGGTGGGGCAACCCCCGAAGCGGAAGTATCAGGAGCCGGAGAACCCCCACACGATCTCTTTCACCGAGCGGGATCTGGAGGGATTACAGCTCCCACACGAGGATGCCCTCGTGGTTGAGGTCGGCATCGACGACACGGACGTCCGAAGAATACTGATCGACCAGGGGAGCTCCGCGGACGTCCTCTACTATTCAGCGTTCAAGGCTTTGGGACGGACGCGTAGCGAGCTGACCCCTACGGATACCCCGCTGGTGGGATTCGCGGGACACCCTGTGTACCCCCTCGGTAGCATCACCCTCCCGGTCGTGGCGGGGTCGATGCGTCTGGAGATCGACTTCATGGTAGTGGACTCCCCGAGCCCCTACAACGCAATCCTTGGGCGGGGATGGCTCCACGCCATGAGAGCGATCGCCTCCACCCTCCATCAGTGCGTCCGCTTCGTCGGCGCGTCCGGAAAGCAGGAGACTGTCTGGGGAAACCAGATGGCTTCCAGAAAGTGCTTTGTCAACGCCGTCCGTGTGAAGGACCGAAAGGAGAGCCGTATGCCGAGGCAAGTCCAGTGGGTCGAGATGCCAGAGTCCACCCCTGTCCTCGACGACGTCGGCTCCCCGGCCGAAGAGAAGGCCGTGGAGGACCTCCTCAAAGTGCCAATCGACGAGGATGGCAGCAGATACTTCCTGGTGGGCTCCGAGCTCTCCAAACCCGAGCGCAACGACCTGATTCACTTCCTCAAGGACAACGTTGAGGTTTTTGCGTGGACTCCCTACGAAATGCCAGGCGTGAGCCCGGGTTTCATCACGCATAAACTCAACGTTGACCCGGCTAGGAGACCGGTTATACAGCGGCCAAGGCGATCCTCGGCGGTCCACTCGGATGCCGTGGTAGAAGAGGTCCAAAAGCTCATAGAGGCCGAGGCCATCCGGGAGGTACGATACCCTACCTGGCTGGCCAACACCGTGGTGGTAAAGAAGAAGACCGGCAAGTGGCGGGTATGCGTCGACTACACCAACCTCAACGACGCCTGCCCGAAGGATTGCTTCCCTCTCCCTCGGATAGACCAGTTGGTCGACGCCACCGCTGGGCACGCCAGGTTGAGCTTTATGGATGCGTACCGAGGGTACCACCAGATTGCCATGAACGAGGGCGACGTGGAGAAGACGGCCTTCATCACGCCGAGGGGTACTTACTGCTACCAAGTAATGCCCTTTGGTCTGAAGAACGCCGGTGCCACCTATCAGAGGATGGTCTCTAAGATGTTCCAGAGGGAGCTTGGGGACATCATGGAGGCATACATCGATGATATGGTAATAAAGAGCAAACAAGCGGAGGACCACCTGAGTCACCTCGGCAAGGTCTTTGCCATACTCAGGACGCACAAGTTGCGGCTCAACGCCGAGAAGTGTGCCTTCGATGTAGGCTCGGGGAAGTTCCTTGGGTACCTCGTCACTCGGCGGGGGATCGAGGCGGATCCCAACCAGATCACCGCCATTCAGAGGCTCCGGGCCCCGACGACCATCAAAGAAGTTCAGCGACTCACCGGGATGGCAGCGGCCCTCAACCGCTTTATAAGCAAGTCCTCGGATGCCTGCCGCCCGTTCTATGAGTCCATCAAAACCAGCAAGCGAGCATTCCTATGGAACCCTGAGTGCGACAGGGCCCTCGCCGAGCTGAAGGGATACATGTCCAGGGCCCCCCTTCTGGTTACACCGGCGGAGGAGGAAGACCTCCACCTGTACCTGGCGGTGTCGGAGCATGCGATAAGCTCGGCGCTTGTTCGGCGGGAGGGGCCGGATCAACAGCCCATTTACTACTCCAGCAAGACTATGCTCCCGGCCGAGACGAGATATCTGCCGCTGGAGAAGTTGGCACTTGCCCTCGTTACGGCGAAGCGCAAGCTTCTCCCCTACTTCCAGTGCCACACAATTATCGTTATCACCGAGTACCCTCTCAGAGCCGTGCTCCGGAAGGCAGACCTCTCGGACAGAATTTGCAAGTGGTCTATGGAATTGGCTAACTTCGACATCCGCTATGAGCCTCGGACTGCCATCAAGGGGCAAGCTCTGGCAGACTTCATTGCCGAGCTCACCCCGAGGTTGGAAGCCGAGGCACAGGAGCGGGAGAGGGCAGCAGACGATCCCACCCCTGCGCAGCCGGGAGTCGCCCTGAGGAGGTCTCCCCCGAGGTCGGCCACGATTTACGCCGGCGAAACCTGGCGCATGCATGTCGACGGTGCCTCCAACAGCCGGGGCGCGGGTGCTGGCATAGTTCTCGTGTCCCCCGAAGGCACCCTCCATGAATGCGCTATGAGCATCGGCTTCCCGGCCACCAACAACGAAGCGGAGTACGAGGCTCTCATCGCAGGGCTACACCTCGCCTTGGACCTCGGCATAGAAGAGCTGCAGGTCTACAGTGATTCCATGTTGGTAGTGAACCAGCTCAACAGCAATTACGGCTCCGGTGACAGCCGAATGCTGAGCTATCTCAGCCATGTGTTAAAATTGCAGGAAGGCTTCAAGAAGGTGGATTTTCGGCATATTGCCCGAACAAGCAACGCTCACGCCGATGCCCTCGCTGCCCTCGGCTCGGCATGCTCTGAGGTCGGGGGCTCCCGAACTGTGGTCCTTGGCGACATTCCAGCCCCAAGCTTCGAGCCCGGGCAGGAAGACGTCGTATGTGTCGCTCCCTTGGGTCCTAGCTGGATGGACCCCCTTGTCGCCTACCTTCGGGACGAGCGGCTCCCCGGGGACAAAAAAGCAGCACACCGGCTTCGGTGCCAGGCGGCCTCGTACTTCCTCTCCTCGACCGGCCATCTCTACAGGCGCACCTATATGGGTCCAGACCTGCGCGTGCTCCACGAGGAGGAAGTTCCACGGGTCCTCCACGAGCTCCACGAGGGAAGCAGCGGCTGCCACTCGGGAGGACGCTCTTTGGCCGAGCGCGCTGTGTCCCAGGGGTACTGGTGGCCCAAAATGAGGATCGCCGCCAAAGACTATGTGAGGGACTGCGGGTCCTGCCAGAGGCACTCTCCCCTCCTCCATCAACCCACCCTCTCCCTTAACCCAGTTACTAGCCCGTGGCCTTTTGCTCAATGGGGGCTGGATATCGTCGGTGTACTCCCTACCGCCCCCGGAGGGTTCAAGCACCTCATCACCGCCACGGACTACTTTACGAAATGGGTCGAGGCGGAACCCCTCATTCATATCACTGCCACTGAAGTGGAGCACTTCATCTGGAAAAACATCATTTCCAGATTTGGCGTACCTTATGCTATCATCTCGGACAACGGTACCCAATTTGTGGCCGAGGCCATAAAAACGCTGTGCAAAAAGAAGAACATCCGAGTCTATAACTCGACAGTGGCGTACCCTCAGGGCAACGGACAGGCCGAGGCCTCCAACAAGTCCATCTCGGCTGGCCTCAAGAGGCGGCTGACCAACAAACGAGGAAAATGGGTCGAGGAGCTCCCCAAGGTCCTCTGGGGCTATCGAACCACCCCGCGGCGGGGTACTGGCCGAACGCCTTTCTCAATGGCTTATGGGATGGAGGCGGTCCTTCCCCTCGCCGCCACGGCTCCGACCGAGCGCACCGAGGCATTCCACCCGGCCACTAACGACGAACACATCTCGGCTGAGCTCAATCACGCCGAGGACCTCCGAGACGATGCAAACATCAGGTACGCCGCCTACCAACAGGAGGTCGCCCGGGGCTACAACAAGAACGTCAGACTGCGCCCCTTCAATGTTGATGACCTCGTCCTTCGTGAGGTGGTCCAAAAGAAAAACAAGAGGAAATTTATGCCTAACTGGGAGGGGCCGTACAAAATCACGGCCAAGGCCGGCTATGGGGCTTATAAACTTGCCGAGATGGACGGCACGGTTGTGGGCAACCCTTGGAACGCCTCCAAGCTTAGGAAGTTTTACGGCTAGCCCAATTGTCTTTCCATGATCGCTACCCGCCCTCGGTGATCCTTTGTAAACCGAGCGGGCCAAATATTCAATGAACAACTGTGTTTTCTCTCTTTAAAATTCTCTCATGATCGTTTGTTCGTTGCCTTGTGCTCAACGGCCCCACGACACCACCCACGTTCGGTGGAATACTGTTTCGCTCGGTAAACGCCCGTCCTCGATTGAGCGAACGGAAGACTAATGTTGCTCGGCGTAAAGCCACCTCGGCATAGGTCCGAAATCGGGGGCTATCAAAGCGATTCCCCACCTAAGCCGGGAACTTCCCGACCGTACTCGATTGAGCTCACGAGTTCGGCCCCAGAACGCCCGTCCTCGGTTGAGCGAACGGATGACACGCCCGTCCTCGGTTGAGCGAACGGATGATACGCCCGTCCTCGTACGAGCGAACGGAAGACCGTTTGGTCTTTGGCCTTGGGCGAAACTACCAGGTTTTGCCATCATCGTACCCCCCCAGACAATACGGGCTCGGGGATGTACTATGGTTCGTATTCGGTATATGACCGCCTCGGCTTAGGTCCGAAATCGGGGGCTATCGAAGCAATTCCCTACCTAAGCCGAGATTTCTTAAACCATGCCCGGCCGAGCTCACGTGTCGACCAACTACTTCGGCAAGAAGCAGCGTGCTTTGCTTACTCCCGAAGAGGGGCTATGTACCACGGGCTCGGCCTAGCGCCTAGGCTCGGTTCATACTATCTACTCTAAGTTGGAACAACTTTACAGAAAAAACAAATCGCATAAAAACAAAAAGCAAACATCCATTCACACCAAAACAGTGGGGGCTCGGCGATGGTGTATCGTTCTATGCCGGCCCCCGGAGTGCCTGTGTTAAAGTTACAAAAAATACGAGATCTGGCTGGGTGCCCTAACAGTTCGGCGCCAGTCTCAACAGTTAATGAAATTGAAATACAAAAGAGGAAGATCTAGACGGCTGGGGCCTCGGATTGGGTGTCCTCGGCGGGGTGGCCTTGGTCATCGTCCCCACCCTCCTCGGCATCATCCTCGGGATCGTCGAAGGGCATCTCCGGGATCTGGGGCTCGGGAACCGGCGGTATCACCCTGGCCTCGGCATCGGGAGGAGCGCTGCAGGCGTCCACCCCTCGGATGTAGGCCGCGGGGAAGCAATCGGTGTGGCCGAGACAGTACCCCTTCCTGAACGCCGCCACTTCGATTTCCTCCGACTCCTTCAGGTACTGCCTCCCGGCCTCCCTTTCCCCCCTCCTGAAGCCGTCCTCGTCCGCCGCGGTCAGCATTTTCTGCTGCTCGGTCTGGAGATCTCGCAGCTGAGCTTCCAGGGCCTTAGCCCTTTCGTTGGCCTCTTTGAACTTGTCCTCGGCGGACTTGGCCCTCTCTTCCGCCCTCCTGGCGTCGGCTTCAGCAGCAACCGCCCTGTCCTCGGCGGACTTGATCTTCCCCTCGACGCCTTGCTTTTCAAGGCTGAGGTCTGACAGCTTCTTGCCGAGGCCATCGATCTCAGCCTTCATCTGCTCGGCGGCCTTCCTCTCCTCCTTCAGCTTTGCCTTGGCAGCCCTAGAGGCGCTGGCCAATGCCACCACCTTCTTGTGCACGGCAGTGGAGGCCTGGCTTGCCTGGAAAATTGAGGAAAAATCAGTAATAAGCATCAAGGCCTCGGAAATAAAGGTGAACTCGGATTAAACGAAAGACTGTTCTTACCTTGACCAAACAGCTGTGGAGCTCCACGAAGTTGTCGTCGAGGGAAAGAGCGTCCACGGCGGACATGTCGGCGGGGAGGGCCAGTCCCTTCAGCAGCACGTTGGCCACGTCCGGGTTCGCTCGGACGCTGTCCGCCGTCGTCAGCTTCACCCCTCCTCGGCCTGCGTAGATGGGAGACCACTCCTCGGCAGCACCAACATCTGACCCTCCTCCCGCCTCGGGGTAGGCATTAATCACCGTGCGGCCAGATCCTCGGGGCTGCAGCTGGCCCTCGGGTGTATGTGCTGTGGAGGTACCAGTTACACTGGCAGGCACCTCATGCCCGGGAATCCCCGGGACCTCCTCGACGCTCCTCGGAGGGGAGGATGGGGCGGAGGACTCTTCCGCCCGAAGCCTCTTCGCGGCGGGGTCGCTTTCCTCTGCGGGCTGCTCCTCCCTCCCCCTTCTGTGGCCCGCTCCTCTCCCGGCCCGCAGAGCGCGTCCTCGGCGCTCCCTCTGCTGTTGTTGCCTTAGTTGGGCGAGAGTGGGTCTTTCAGATGCGGCGGCCATTTCGCCCCTCGGTTGTCTCTCCCGGCCCCAAAGCTGCTCAAGCTCCTCGTCCGGGATAGCGGCCCTTTCTCTCCTTCGGCGGTTGCTTGCCCTCGGTGTGGTACCCCGGTGCAAAAAGCCGTGGTAGCTTGGTATGTAACCGAGGAGGAGATGGGCTTGCTGCTGTCCGTGGGCGAAGAGAGCCTGTATAATGCGGTCGTCCGAGAGATCGAGTAGCCGCTTGGTGACAGTGGAGGTAACTGCAAAAACAAAGGAGCAGATTCATGAGTCCTCGGCAATAATTTAAAAGATTTACAATAAAGGAAAATGGAAAGCTAAAAATCAATAAGTCATCGGCTTACTGGGGTCCCCTCGGCGGTGGTTGAGAGGCCAGGTGTGAGGCTCCTCGGGGGCCCAAGAGTAGTTCCCCCTCACCGTCACGTAGTTGTACTGGTGCTCCTCGGAGTCGTAGAGATCCTTGATCAAATGATCATACTCGTTCCGAACGGCGAAGTAGTACCGTCGGAACTTTGGGCTGAGACCCACAAGGTAAATCCCGAGGACGTCGTACACCGTCGCCGGGATGTTGTATGCCTCCGCCAGCTTCAACACCGAGCACAGCACCCGGTATACGTTGACCACGACCTGGTGAGGACCGAGGTCGTAGTAGTGGAGGAACTGGCGGACCATCTTCGGGAATGGGAAGCGGAGGCCCCCCTCGGTGATGGCCATTAAGGGGACCGTGACATGGTCGTCCCCGTAGTAGATCCGGTCTCCGAAGTGCAGCTCGATCTCCACGTCGGCTGGGATACCGTACCGCTCTCGGAACGCAACCAGGCGCTCGGGGTACGCAGGGTCGAATTCTTTGAGGTAAGGGCACTCTCCCTCCCCGTACTTTGGGATGGGAACCTCCTCCCATTCTTCACCGAGGGCGAGCGTGGGAGTCTCGGCCCGCTGCGTCCTCGGGGCTTGTTCCTCCCCTTCGCCTTGCTCTGGAGGATTTTGTTCAGAAGTGTTGCCCGGGGTCACCTCTCCGTCCCCGTTGCTTAGTTCGACGATCTCCGGAGGCTCGATGATCGGTTCGTATATCTCGACCTCGGGAGATTCGGGGGCCCTCGGGGAGGCCGGTCCCTCAGCGGCCCGGGATGGCGAGGCCTCTGCCTCGGGGTTGGTTCTTTCTCCCTCCATCCTGCTGTACTCTTCGGGATACACTGTTTGGAGGGGAGGAATGTTTAGCGCGGTCGGGGCTCGTGATCTGTATCGATTCCCGAGCTCTCGGATGTACTCTCGTGCTTGGTCAAAATCGGCGTCCTCGTCGCTATCGGAGATGACAAAAGGCTCGTTGCTCATCCAGCCGAGAACCTAGAAGAAAAGAAGAATGCACAAGTAACCCATCAGCAGTTGTTTGCATGAAGGGCAGGGGTGCAACGGCGTATTCCTACATGGAATACGCTCGGCTAACCGAGGGGACCTTCCCGCTCGGATTACTCTCGGCTGGACATATGATGTGGTGTGTGCGCTCGGGGAGGGGACGCACCCCTCGGCTTAAGGCCTCGGAAGAACAGGTTGAGTATTCAACCTGTCCTCGGAAGAACACGTTGAATACTCAAACCTGCCCAGAAAACGGCCGCCGTACGCTGCCGTACGCCGCCGTAACACTCGCCGGAAAACTCAACAAAACAGAGCAGTTCGTAAAATCGCAAAAAAGCACTCAAAAAACGTGTAAAAACGCTTCAAAATACACCAAAAAGCATGGAAAAGAAGGGAGGAAACGATTTACCTTGAGTTTTGGTGGAGGAAGTGGCTGAAACTCGAGATCTGGGGTTGAGACGCTTGGAATTCCACGACGGCGTAGAATTTTCCGGTGAGAGGCAAAATCGACAGAGTAACGGTACGACCTCCCTCTTCCCGAGTTGTATTTATAGTGGGGGAGGGGGAGTGTGAGGCGTCGCATTTATTGGGGAAACGGTGCGCCGGCTCGGGAAACGCCGCGCCGGCTCGGCTGACCAACGGGGGCTCGACACCTGTCCCCCAGGTTTGAAACGTTTGGCGCGAATCCCAAACGACGGCCCTCGGGCGAATGCCGAGGAGACACGTGGCAGATGACATCGAATCGCGTCACGGATTCTCTGACATCGGATAAGCCCGAACGTCGCGTCACACGTCCTTTCAGCTTCAGAGCGATGTGACGTTCCGAGCCTGGCGCTCGGGTTGCCCCGCCGCCCGGAGGGTCATATTCTCAATTCCCTCGGCCAAGAGCTATGACACGGCCTGGCCGCTCGGGCTTATCAACTCCCCCAATTGGCCGGAACTGGGGAAGTTGAGGGGCTATTGTAGCGGCCGGGGGGATGAAGGGGGTCTCCACACCCTCGGCGGTGTCACCCCGAGGGGACGAGGGTCCAAAGGAGTTCCCGCCCCATCAACACGGAGCTCCGGGGGAGGCTTCCCCCGGAGGTAACAGGTCCGGCCAGACTCTCACCTCGGGAGACCGCGCCGAGAGCATCCGGAGACGCCTTCGAAGTGCCTTTCCCGAGGGTACCCGAACCGAGTGTATTGGACTCAGTACCGGGGCGGGTCGCGTCAGGTGGCAGGGGGGGCTTGATCGAGGCACCTCCTGACAGTCTGAGTGGCACATTAATGAGCTTGACTACTTCACGTGCACCTCATCATGGCAAGCCACCAACCCTGCAGACCTACGCCTGCAGGGGGGGTGGGGGATCTGACTGATAGGGACATTAAGGGCGCGTGACGCCTCTGAGAGCACAGCGGCCGAGGCGCCGCTAGGGGGGCATGCGTCGTTCAGTACATTTAATGCGATGTCAGGAGTGGGGCGCGTGAGGCCCCCGACGGGCGTGCCAAACACGCGCTCCCTCACCTATAAATATGACTCTCACCCCCTTCGTACAGGGGGCGGTCTCTCCTAAAAAAGACTCTCTCTCTCTCTCTCTACATTTAGCTCTAAAACTGCACTCTCTCTCTAGTTCTCCAATATACTTCTCCCTCCATTGCTGATTTAGCCATCGGAGTACCTTCCCGGACCACCACCGTCCGGGCTTGGTACTGACGTGGTTGTTTCTCTTGCGCAGGTACCGTTCCGGCGTACCCCAGCATCTCCGACACCCCCCTCCGACGAGTCCCCAGGGACCAAGAGAGGTTCAACCCTGTTCCTCCCCCCTCAGCGCGGTTCCAAGCAAGCAAAGAGGCCAGTCCGGTGAAGAACACCCCCACAAACAGTTTTGTGCTCTATACATGCATATGTATAATTAATTAATCGATAAGTACGCATGAGTTGCGTATAATCAATGGAGTAATGTATAGGTTGCGTATAAGTACGAAAAAGGTTTTGTTTTTGTAGCTTAAATATAATATATAAATCAAGTCTAGGGCTTATCTAGTAGTCTAGTACATGCATGTGTAACAAGATATATATCACCGCGGCCAATTGCAAGTAATTAAGTTATATAAGTGAGTATCTTTATTGAGTTAATGTTCAAATCGAATAGAATGAGCCGGAGAGGGTAAAAATAGTCGAGGATTAGAAAAGGAGAATGGAGTGATCTAGGAGGGTGTAGAAGAGAGTAGGAGTGCGCAAAAAAGACTAATCCATGGGGGTGCCAAAGTGAAATAGAGAGAATAGGCGATGACACTAAGAATGTCATGCATACTTTCTCTCTCTAGAATGACACACTCTGCCAAATCAATCACTTCTACGAATTGTGAAAGGAATGTCTCATATTTATAGGCACCTTGGCCAATACTCAGGCGCCAGGTGTTCCTTATTTAATGAGAACATGTGTCCCTTCCGTAAACCCTGACCGTATAGGTGACATCACCCACCGCCATGCTGACCCTCGCAAATGCTTTGGCGTGCTACTCCACTCTTTCGTGTTGTGAACCTCTCTTCTTTCGTAACCATCAAACCACTAGATCTCCTTCCATTCCCGTTTGGGCATGGTCATAACCTATTTGGTCATGCTAGCACCACAGCCACGCCTCAGAGGGCCTCTCATGCTAGCACCAAGTCGTTTTTAGCTTTTGTCTTTTAACCAAGTTTGTTGAAGATGGCTTTTGGAATGCAAGTAGGAGTATTGTTACCAACTTGAATCATATGATCATTATCACATCAAATCTGTTTGCTAGCTAGCTAGCTACCTCCCTCCTCCCTCCCACCCGCATGAAAACCCGCATGAATTTCATACATTCTCTATATCCCTATACACACCATGCCTCCCCATGTGCAGCTTCCTGATTTCTAGTAGTACTAAAATCTCATCGCATCTCTCTCAACAATACATACATCAGCCCAATCAACCATCATAACAATATTCAAATTGCTATTTTTAGTCTCTCTTTTTCCAACAATATTTTTTAGTTCTTTACTTTATCTTTTGCACTTAACATATCATGTGACTCTAGCTCCTCACAACCTTTGGACATAAATATATTAGTAATTTAATTTGTTAATTAGTACTCCTTAGTTTGCAATAAAAATATCCCTCCATCCCAAATTGTTGGTCCTACTTTGGGAATCCAACTTTTTATAAAAAGTACCAAAAAAGGAAAGAAACACACACTTTTCTTTATTAACTTTTAAAAATGACAATATGTTTTGGGACAGCCAAAAAAAGAAAGAATGACCAACAATTTGGGACGGAGAGAGTAGTTTACTACTACTAATTAAGAGTTTGCTTCATCGGATGATATCTATATATCGTCAAGACACAGTCAACGAATACAGCCTCTAATTGGAAGAGATCGATCCACCGAATCACCCTCTACCTAATTTTCCAAATCCCATATGTCTTCCTTTTAGACACAGATTGGCACCATGCATGCCAAGCTGATAGTAGTAACTAAACTAAACACCACGACTTAGTAGAAATAGTTTTTTCTTTTGCCTACAATTAAAAAAAAAAACCTACGTACGCCAGCCTACTAGCCAAAATGATGAGACAATTTTTAGAGATAGTTTTTTTTTTTTTTTTTGCTATTGAACTTTTTTAGTTAATACATGTGAGGAGACTAATCTGCCTTGTAAAACGTGAAAAATCAAAATGTTCAAAAATTCACTTAGTGAAATGGGGCCTAAGTTGGCCTGCACCTATTTAGAGACATCTTCTAATGCTAGAATCTTCAGGCATACAGGCCCTCTTAAATTAATTTTTGTCTGTCAAATTAAAGTCACTTGTTATGACGTTTGAATTTGAGTACAAGTCCATAGTAAAGATTTTTCAACCCTGCATTTGAAAAATATCTCACCTGTTTGTGATAATAATCTTAACGGGTAGTTCCCAAAATAAGTCACTTAATTTTTTGGCTTTCATCTTCTTCTTTTTTTAAATTAGTTGGTTATTTCTTAAAAAAATTGGGTAGAAGTCATAATTTATTAGTTTTTTGATTCCTCTCGTCGAGACGAACCAATAATCCACAAAAATTTGACACAAAACTAACGAAAGCAAAAAAAATTTGAATCCAAAAAGCACTTTTAGTTAAGTGATTTATTTTGGGAAACTATCCCTTAGTCGGAATAATATATCACTCTCTCCGTGACAGATCGGTTGGAATATGCCGTTGAGGGTGTCAAATATCTTTCTTTTTTTTTTTTTTTTGTTGGTAAAAAAAGGTGGCAAATAGTATATTTTTTATGGAAGCTACTGCTCTTTTACAGTCCTCACTCATCAGATTTTCCATTGACCAAAAGAAAGAAAGAAAGAAAGAAAGAAAGAAAAGAGAGTGGTAGTAGGGCTGGGCTGCAAAGGCGAAGGAGTCAATCATAGATAAGTCTACGCGTTTGTACAGATCGGCTATATTGTACTCTCCACTTGAAATAGCACCCCACCAAAGGGAGAGCTGCAGAGTGGCAAGTGAGGTCACTTCATCCCACCAACTTGAAATTTTGACCTTCTTGAGTATTTAAAACATTGCCCCAGAAACTCAATAAATTTGCTACGTATTTTTTTTTTAACATTACTTATGTTTGGACCCCATTGTTAACAATTCTAGCTCCGCCCTGCCCCCACCACATACAAGTCCTAATTCATGGAGAGACGGTCCAAACAAACCAACTGATATATCTTTCTTATTTGTTGCGTATTGGATTTGTGGAGGGAAATACTTACTGTATTAGTTATTACACACACGAGAGACAAAAAAAAAAAATCAAAATGATGCATCAACTAAAATACATCCCCTACTATATGAAAGGTTTTCCATTTCAAACTGCTGGTTATCGTCGAATCTCTGTCGCCATCTGTCCTGCTGGCTTAGGTACTAAGGCCCTGAACTAACAAATCTATCAGAAAGTCAGAATTTTTCCGCAACTAACCTAAATTTCCAAACACGCCAATGATACACACAATATTTCTCGCTTTTCAATCTCTTTGCCCATATTGAGAAAGCCCATATTAGTCTGGGCCGAACAAGTTTTCTTTTTTTGAAAAGGGAGTCAGTCATATGACTTTATAAAGCCCATATTTGTGCATATGATTTGTTGAATCAGAGCCTCAATGACCCGTTGGATTTGGAGGTGAAAGCCCTTTCAAACTCAGAATCGTCTTCTCACTAAGCTACTTTTATAGGCCCACAAAATCAGGGCAATGTGCTTCCAGCGGGAAAGTCGTTTCACCCTGGGGGTTATTTTTCTCTTACTACAGTATCATTTAGCAGAAAAAGTTCGCGGGTTTATTAGTTCAATTTCCAACTGGGTGAACCCCACCTTAAGTTACACCCAACTCTTTGTTCCCGTTTTCCTTTAGGAATTCAGAAAATGAAACACACACACACACAAAAATCGACGTAGGGTATGATGCATAGGTCCGTATGTGACTTTCTTCAGGGATTAAATGAGATTGTGGCCAAAGAAAATGACAGAATTCAAAAACAATTTCTTTGGGGTGGGTGTGAAATTTAAGAATATACTATATTTTCAGTTGGGAGAGTAATAACAGAAACAGAAGAAGATAGATTGTTGATTGAAGCATTACACCTAGAGTGGTCATGGAGGTTTGGGGTGGAAAGGGCGGCACTTTGAAAGAATATCATTTGCTCAAAATACGATTTGTAGTGCGATGGATGGGAACTTACAATGGATTACAGGAAATCTTTTTCAAAAAATGGAAGGACATAACTATGTTCAAACTAAGAGACCCATGGATTGCTGTTAATTTTCCATTTATTACTGTTTTATGAGTTGGGAATGGTAGAAGAGTTTCATTTTGGAAGGATAATTGCTCTCGGGAGGGTAGCTTCAAGTCTCCATTTCCTCAGCATTTCAGCTTGATTACTAATAAGGTTGTGAAGTTGTTATAAGTGGTTCAGATTGGAGGGATAAAAGATTATTTGTGTCTCCATCTCAGAACATCTCTTGTTGATCATTCTAATGCTTATTAGTCCCATTTCTGCAGGGATGCTATTGAAACCTCTCTTCCTAACTTGTGCCGAGGTTGGGTGTTCAACGGGTTACTCTATCTTCAGCTAACTTCTTGTTTTAGTGCTGGATAAGCTGCAATCTTAAAAAGATGAAGAAACTACGATGGGGCTCTACCTGTGGCAATTTTATGGTCTGTCTTACAGTTGAGAAATGAGTGGATCTTTCAAGGTAGACAAAAAAGAACTCTTTGATCTTGCTTTTGGAGTACTTTTTGTGAAATTGAAGTTTCAGAACCATGACTATTCTGTGAATGGTCTAGTTTTTCAGTTTCATAGTACTCTTCAAGCTAATAGACAGATTGGCTGTCAACAATTTTCCTCGCATGCTGGTCTGGTTGACATTGTTTATGTTTCTCAACGATGTCAATGGGGTTAGGGTGGTAAATGATACGGTTTGGAAGATAGGAGCCATTAGGATGTGCATTTTTAAGCAGTAATGCCACCTTGTCCCCAACTCTGGTGTTGGCTTTGTGTTTCTATTTCCAGGAGGTTTGGAATTTAATTTCTTTGATTTGTTGGCTTTCTACCATTGGCTTGGTTGCGATTCAAGCTGGTTTTTGGTGTTTCGCTGGTTGCAACTGTTTTGCTTATTGCTTCATCTGTTGGTTGGTGCGATTTAGTTCTGCTTCTGTCATGGAAAACTGTACTGTTTTTCACACTTCTTTTCTTGTTCTCCTTTTTCTGGTTCTTTGTTACTGTTGGTACCTTGCGAGCATGTTTTTCGGCTTCGTCATTGTATGGTAAGCCCTTCTTCAATTTATGTGTCCTCAATAGGTGTTCTACTTTAGAATAGCAGTAACTAAACTAGCGTATCGGACCATGTATATACGATTAATATCAATAGCATATAAACTACCATCTAAACAATGTTATTTTCAATTAATTTCATAGCATGAAATTCAATTAACAGCATCTAAACAACATTTAGTTTCCGAATAACTAATTCCCTTCAATCCTCCCAAAACATTACTACTAAAAACAGAAGAGCAATCATACTAACATTGACACAATAACAGTTCCCCTAATAGCCCAGGACAGAACAAATAAGTAAAAACACAGATGGAAAAATCAAGAGATTTCAAGCCCATACCTCCACTATATGCTTGTAATCCTTAGGCTACAAACGTTTTTGTTCTAGTGTCATTGGTTTAAGGATTCATTGATTTTGTCTTTATTCATTTTTTTTTTTGATGGTTCTGCGTCAAATTTCTTCATACTTACCAAAATAAAAATCATACTTTTTCTTGGATATTTTCCAAAATATTTGGGTAAAAATCCTAATTTTATCCAATTTTGATTCCTAAGTAATCACCAAAAGTTTGACACAAAACTAAGCAACACAAAATAAATAAAAAAATTGGGCACTGGAGCAACAGAATCCAGCATTGCTCGTATTTGAACCATGCAATCCAGTGATCCACTCTCTGAGGCCACTACTAATTTCTAAACCCACCTCGATGATCCTTGGAACAATTCCTTAGAAAATCACGCACAGTGAATAACCACAACACAGACCACATTTGTATTTGTTTCGAAAAAACAAATTATCATAAGCATCAACTACATATATACAGACACACCAACAAACAAACCAGCAAACATTGTAAAAAGTAATTAAGCTAACACTACTTACGGCAGGGGAATGATGATGATCCGATCAGCAGCATCGGCATCGGCGACTGAAGTAGCGTGGTCTGTTTGCGGGTGTGGCTGGGGTTAAGCGTCATAGATCCGGCACTCGTCGGTTTCGGGGTTGTCTTGACAAAAGGATTCGAGGGGATCTTGTTTCTGAAGAAGCTTGAAACGGAGATCGGCCTTGGCCTGGCTCACCTCCTCCACCTCGTCCCAAGCAACTTTGCACTCATCGGATCTCTCATCTCCCTCGCAAACCTGCTTCGCCTCTTTCACCTTCACCTCTATCATCTCCGTCAGCTGCATCTCCCTCTTCTGTGTCCCTTTGTACTTCGCCATCACCACCACCTTCCCCTTTCTACTAGGATTAATTCCCACGCCGATCACACCACTTCTTCTGAATAAAGCATCGCCGGATCGAAGGCACACGCTGGGGAACTGGATCATCGGGAATTGAATTGGCAGTAATCCACTAGTGCTCCCCATTGAAGCTGTAACAAAAGAAGCCATATCTCGCTTTCCTAATTCCCAATACTTCCGAAAGCTGTTTCCTATTTCGTATATACACGCAGTAAGTCTGGGTGCCCCGGTGCCCCGGAATGGGACCCAGAATTGACTCCGAAAGTGTAAATCAACAGCTCAGATTTACTCCAAGTGAATTTGGGCCACTAATTTTTAAATTCTGAGTGTGTTTTTTGTGTATGTAGCAGTGTTGATATACAAGTGGTACTCCCCATCCAGATTGTGGGTCCTCCTTTCCAACTTTCAATATCCCAAAAATTTCACAATATTTGTCCCTATTTAAAAGTCAAAAGTAAAAAAGTTTCATTTCTCCGAAACTATAGGGACTGTGTTTGGTTAGATAGTTTAGTTTAGTTTTGATGATGTCATCAGGTGTAATGAGTGGAGAGAGACAGAAAGAGAAATGAGGGAAATAATGATGTCATCAAAACTAAAACTAAAACTAAACTGGAAAACGAACAGGGCCAGGGTGTTTTGGCAAAAAAACACAGGATTGGTTTTTTAGTTTTTTCGTTGTCTTTATTAAATTTTTTTTTATATTTGTTAGTTTTGCGTCAAGTTTTGTGGTTTATGGAAGCGTCAAGTTTTTGTGGTTTATGGATTCGTCTCGTCAGACGAATCCATAAACCACAAAAACTTGATGCAAAACTAACAAATGCAATTTTTTTTTAAATAAAGACAAAACGAAAAAACTAAAAAACAGTTTTTTTCTTTTTTGCCAAATCACACCTATGGGGTGTTTCACTGACAAAAAAAATAGTTTTTTTTAAAAATTCAGACAAGTCATTTTCTCGCAATACATTACATAAAAAATCATAGAAAGCCAGTTTATATCTAGTTGCTAGTTAGTAGCAATAATTGCGGTAAAAAATTACCAGAGTATAGGAATAATGTAGGTAATTGATGCCTCTCAATTTGAATGTCATCCTTGTTTGTCCTGTGGGTACTTATTAAATAGGGTAAATTTCAATAACCTCCCACAAGGTTTCTGATAGAAACAAATACCTCTCCTGAGATTTCTGAAATAACACTTCCCTCCCCTTCCGTATGTGACATTATCAAAAAAAAAAAAAAAAAAAAACCAACTGCCATTATTTTTGAATGGATGGCGTTAATATTTGCAAGAAAAGTACCAAACTACCCTTATAAATGCACTTTAATGTCAACAAATTAATACATTTAATGTCAAAATTGCCCTCATCTAATACACTTACAACCAAACTCAATTGCCCCAACCTATTCTAAAACTTTGAACACTTCTTTTACGATACTGCATTTTATGCCACCATTTTCTATTTATTTTTTTTTTAAATCTGTTTATCTCCATTTCCTTCCCCATACACACACACACATATGTTCAAAAGACTATATCCCTTAATCATAATTTTTTTCTGTTTCAATAACAATAGTTTTCTTTTTCACATTCACTTTTTATTTGAATTGTGTAACAAACTTATATTTTTATTGTTTCAGTTGAATTGGAGTTGTAAGTGACAATAACTCGGGAACCTGGATTAGATATCACCAAAAAAAATAAAAATAAAATTGCTATACATATATAACGAAATGAGCACCATACATATATTGTTTGATCAAGAAGTACTAATTTCCATCCATTTTAGTATGAGATATTATGATTTTTAAGCGATGGTTTGGGTCTAACTTTGTTATTGGATTTTATTTTCGTCTTTATTAAAAAATAAAATTAGTTTCGTGTCAAATTTTCGTGGATCATTGATTTATCTTGACTAGAGTATCTAGAAAATTTAAAAAAAAAAAAAAAACACACATGAATTGAAATTGAAAAAAGTTTGGAAAAGACGAAAAAATTCACAATTTTGATCATATTTTTTTAAAATTTAAATTTCTCGTCGAAATAAACCAATACTCCACAAAAAATTACACAAAACTAACAAGGACAATTATTTTAAACAAAGACAAAAAAATAATCAAAAAAAGATTATTGAGCCAAATCACGCCTAAGTGAATGGGATATTTATGGTAGAGTTTAAGAGACAAAAAACTAATGGTGGTATGAGTGGCGGTCGCCGTACAAAAGCTATGACAAGATTTTAAAATAAAAATAAAAACCATAAAAGATGGAGCCCCTTCATTGCCATTTTGCAAACAAAATACAAAAAATAAATCCACAAGGATAAACTTTCTTTGCATTTTTTCCTTTAAATGCGAAATTGAGAAAAAATAAAAACAATTTTTTTTTTATAATAGTAAAAAAAATTAAACAAGTTGAATAATATAATTTTTTGATGCATAATTTTGACTTTTATATGAATTTGATTCACAAGATTTTTTTTAATTTCATTAATCATTTTTGTTTTGGACAAACGGAAAAAAAAAATGCTTGTCAAAATAATAATAAAAATTGGCATAAATAATAAGAATAAGCCAAGTGGTTTTTAAGTGGATTCATTTCACAAAATGAAATAGATTAGGTGGATTTCAAGAGTCAAGTTTGTGCAATTCATTTACTTGTTATAAGGGTATTTTGGTACTTTTCTTGCAAATACTAACTGCCAGGGGGTCTTTTGATAATGTCAGGTAAAGCAGGGGAGGATGGTGCTATTTCAGATACCTTAGGGGAAATTAGTGAAATTTACACTGTTCATTATTCTAAATTGCATATCTAAACTTCAACGAAATTAAGATTGTGGTACTCATACCATATAATAATTCTATCCAGGTCTAGATGGATAAGAGACGAGTTTGACCAACAAAATGTTATGTTTTTTCCGATATTGTGGTTACTTTTATAGAGGAACAGAATAGTAAGATTAATTTGATGAATTGGAAAATCATTTTAATTGGTATCCATGTCTCGTAGACATGCTCATGACTATTGAACTTACTCTTGGTTCATCAATTATCATGAATTTGTGTATGCAACATGATTCTGGAAGTTATAAGACTCGATCGTATGTGTGCAATGTCAATCCTACACTCACATAAGGTTTGCTGAAATGGTAGATTCTATATTGTCAAATTAGTATTCCCAGTCATATGTGAGAGATGCTTTTCATTTGTCAATATATCACTTGCTTTAGTAAAATGAGATGTGGCGGGCTCAAGAATGATGAGCAAGAGCCGACTCGACAAACGCATTATAAATATTTTCAAACAACCATGGTTATGGATGAGCACCAAAATCAATATTCGGAACAAAACTAACAAACTCATTCTACGAGATTGGAGGGGCTTAAACGAATATAGTGGGAGAGATTGGGAGACCATGCAATCTTCGATCATTTTTTAACTTGAAGGAGGTACTTTGATTACTCAACTTTAGTGAATGTCACTTGGAATATTATAAGGGGAAACACAATTTTAGAACTTTAGAGCAAAATGATGGAGATATCAAAAGTGTTGTTTGGAGCCTTTAGGGAGTAAAACATGTAGATATGAGCCTAGTCGTCTCATATGTTAATAATTACCAACCAAAATAGCCCTTCAACGCTTGTAAGAGAAAGGTTTGGTACACACATCAATCATCTCCAAAAATCATGCGAAATTGCTAGGTTCGTAATTTATGAGGCTCATGTTCAAGTGAGCATGCAATGTTGTTTTCTAATTTTTGTTTTGTTGTAAATGTAGAACTGGTACCAGTACTAGTGGAACTAGTAGATCAACTACTATTTATTGCTCGTGCATCCTGATTAGGTACTTCTTATTAAGGGTAACTATTTCTTTTGAGTTATTAGAAATTGTGGTTAAGGCATGGCTCACCACCCCCTTCAGAACCCTTAAACCTTTGAGGATCTATCTTACCCACCCCACCAGCGCCAGAACTCTCAGGTACTTGTTATGATTGAGGTTCTACCTCCACTGCCGAAATCCTTTTTTCCCAAAAGAAGGTACTCAGAAGCAGACCATCTAGATACAAAACCTTTAGCTTTCTCCTAGTCCGAAGCCCTTGGTTCCTACCTAGTTCCCAAGCGTGGTATTAAGCAGTTACCACCACTGTATGTCCTCCCACCATGGTCTCACCATATCTCTTTACTTGAAAACGAATTATTAATTCTTCAAGAATAATTAATTGGGTAAATCCACCAATAACATTCATACCGAATTTTTTTATCTTAAAAACAATAGTTTAGTGTTGAATTGTTACAACTATTTAATAACTTGCAGTAATAACTATTTAAGTTGTTTTATACACAACTATTTATTACTTTATTGTTTGACGTTTATCGAAATTATTTAGTTCAATGGTATCTGATTTTACCATACTTAGTCGGAGCAAAATAATTTTCTTACAATTAAGTTGTGGGTCAGTTCTAAATGTTATATGATATGTTTTCTTTCTCAATTCTTCAAACTATATTAACCAACATTATTATTACTCCCTCCGTTCCTTTTTAAGTGTGTAACTTTGTAATTCTAACTTATCAATAAAGCATTACCTACACCTTTTATATCAATTTTTACATTCACTTTCAACTATTGCCCTTGATGAAGACATCATCATTAAGCTTTACACATTAACTTTTCAAAAAGGAATCTATTTTTAAGGGCAAAATAGGAAATGTACCAACTTTTATCCACTAACTTTTCAACATCACACTTATTTAGGAATAACCTAAAATGAAATACACTACTCTTTTTAAGGAACGGAAGGAGTAATTTGTAGAGTCAAAAGAAGTTGGGGGAAGAAATTGAATGTAAATACATGCGTTCATTAGTAGAAATTCATGACAATCATGATACTGTAATCTTTATCAGATGGGAAAAAATAATTTAACGTGATTGTCTTTTGGGAGTAAGTTACGCGAAGAACTTAATTGCATTGAAATTGAAAGTTTAACCAAATTAAATAAAAACATAAAACATATTAAAATGTGGAAGTGGCTCAACGGTAGTGTAATTGCATATTGCGAGTTTAATTATAGCATGTAACAAATAAATGATGGGAGATCTTTTTTTGCTTATCACATTCTCATTCACATTGATGAGATTATGTGAGAAATTATAATTAACATTCTGGACTTACCAAATTCCTCAACTAAAAAAACGAATGATTAATTCGATAAATCCATCAATAACATTGACACTGATTTTTTTCTAAACAAAAACTTATTTAACGGTTACAATTATTTAATAACTTGCAATAGTAATTATTTGAGCAATCTGTACACAACAATTTATTATTTTATAGTTTGACGTTTATTAAATTATTTAGGGTTAGTTTTCTATTTGCTAAAATCAACATTTACTAAAATCAACAGTTAATTTTAGCAAATTTTACAATCAAAGATTTACAAATGACTTCCTCATTTGTTGATTTTATTAGATGAGAATCAACCTCGTTAGGGGAGACAATTTCCCCTTTTCTCTAATTTAACAAGACAATGGCCATTTCTTGCACCACATCAGCCTCATCAAACATGAGGCCTGCTTGCCATATTTTTGCAAATGCAACAGTGGCTCACTTCTTCTGTTAAATAACTATTCACTTGCTATTTATTAGTTTATTATTATTATAATACACATATGGCTTTTTTTTTTGTAAAATAACTTCTACAGGGTTATTCTAATAGCACCTACGGTAATTTGAGTAAGATACTTTTTTTAAAAGGCAATTTAAAAAATTATTTTTAAACTAAATTAATGAACAGTTTGAATCATCTTTGTGGAAATATAGCCGTTGAAAGTATGACCGTTGGAATAACTATTAAAAATATGACCGTTAGAACATAGCCGTTAAAAATATGACCGATGAAATATAGCTATTTCTAATATGACAATTAGAATCGATCTGGTAACCTACTTTCCACTTGCTATTCATTTTTTTTTTATTACTTTCCAAAGCTCTAGATACCCTCCCTCCCCCTCTCTCTCTCCCTCTCCTCGAATAGAAGCACTGCCATTCTACTGTCAGGAAGTCCAAAACAAACTTTCATCTTTGATGATTGAGTTCTTCCCAACTAAATATTTTTGTAAAGTATTAAAATTTGTAGAGTATTAATTTTTTTTGTTAATTATTAAAAAATTTAGAATATTAATTTTTTTTTATAAAGTAGTAAAATATAAGAATAAAAAAATTTAGGAAAATATTGAAGTAGAAAAGTAAAAATAGAAAGAAAGAATAGTTTAGTACAGTAAAGTTGTGATAAAGAGCCTGATTTTGTGAGCTTTTTAAAAGTGACTTGCTAAAGTATAGAAGGTGTTTTGAAGATTAAATTTAGTGTAAAATATTGATAACATGAGAAGTGTAGACACCCCAATCCGGACCCCTGAATTACGCGACTTCCCCAAGGATGAAAGTGCCTAAAGAGAACATGCGAGGCTTGATTGAGGACTTGAAACCCCCATATACCCTTCAAGAACCCACCAAAACACTTCTGAAACCCTACAAACTGACCCGGAACTCAAGAGCACATGCACCTGGATTGGCTCATTGGCACCTGGATGGCTCATTGGCACCTGGATGGCTCTATTCTGGGCGCCTTGATGGAGTTCAGGTGCCTGGATTGATTGATTCCAAGCGCCCACATTTAATCCAGGCGCCTGGATTGGATCAGTATGGGCGCCTGGACCATAACCCAGGTTGAGTGTAACTTAAGTTGATAATGGGCGGGAAGAGGATTTGCTCGAGATTTTTTTTGCAGAATCAGTTGAAGGGAAGTGCGAGGGAGATCATTACATCTATCCATGACCCCTAGTTGACCCTTCAACCCCTCTAGGGGGTTTCAATGGCCCTTCTTGAACTCTTTTGTGCCTATATATACCTATTCATCTCCTCCATTTTAGAGGATGTTAAATCTACCCTTCTCCATGGCTATTATGCTGTCAAACCCCCTCTAGAAACTAGTCTCCAGTTAACTCCCTTTCAAACTTCTTCACTTTCAACCTCATAAACACACCCAAACACTACTTTAACCCTTCATATTATACTTCTCTCAACCCAAACCCTATCAAAACACTTACATACTGCCTTTATAAGCCCTGTTCACCTAAATCCAGTAGCCACTCATTCACCCAAAAACCCATTTCAAGTACCTTGATCAAGCCAAAAAGGTAGTGTTTCTACCAAAATGCTCAAATAGGTCCTGAGGGGACCCTCCCAGAGTCTTTCTAGCCTCATATGCTAATAAAGGGTTTGAGAGGGATACATATTTCAAAGAAAGAAAGGGATCATATGTTTGTGTTAACAGGAAGTATAGGCGCCTGGATCAGCCCCTTTGCAGGCGCCTGTACCCCATCCAGGCGCCTAGACCTTCATAATGCAGGCGCCTGGATCTTATTCATGTTGCTCTATCTTTTGTTTCCTCAACATTTTTCTTGAAGTATTTAAAGCATTATTGGTCATCTGTCCTTCATTTTACTAACATTACATGGTCCATATGGATATTCGAAAGCATAGTAAATAATTCTTTGAGAGGCAAGATGATGTTCAAAAGAAAGAACTTGGCATTTAGATTATGAAATGCATGATGTCCTTCGTGGTTATGAACAATATTAGAAGTATCATATCAAACAAAGAAAGTGCGTTATAGCCCTTTGCATTCATTACATGGTCTTTGAAATATCCCATGATCAATATTCATCTCATCCTCTTTACTTTTTCTTCTAGGCCATAAACACATTAGAGATTTGTCATCTGTACAAAAGAGCATAATGCATGCCTAGGATCAATCTGACATTTTTTTTATTTCTTTCATCAAACAGGCTGTAAAGTTCATATTAGTCATTTGTCTCCTGGCTTGAATTAAAGAAATTTGTGCATGATCAGTAATCCAGGCGCCTACACTGATGATATCTAGGCTCCCAAGCTCAATCCAGGCGCCTGGATTCCCTTATTCCAGGCGCCTGGATCTTCCTAATCCAGGTGCCCAGATTGCCATCCGGGTGTGGCCAGTGTGATGTTGGTGATCAGTTTCTGGGGTATCTTTGAATGGTTTGAGCGTGATTTAATCAAGTTTCAGTGTCTTATATCATTCACCCATGACATTTTACACAAGCATCCACGTTCATTTCACTTATCCTTTTTATGTATTAACATGCTCTCGTATGAATTTGTAACTAAAGTCCATTAAAACGACATTTTCAAAATCCCTTAAGCATTGAGTAGAGACCGAATATCATGCCGGGCAAGAGGGGTGCTTTAAATTCCTTCCTCTCTCGTAACCTAGCTCCCAGACCCGAGAAATCTCATTTTGAAAGGCCAGTGAAATATTTTCCGTTTCAAGGGCAAAAGAGTCATTTTCTAATTGGTTTCTCGGGTACGATCGTCAAACCCGGGTGGCGACCCTGTCAATCAATCAAAACCGATTTCCAATCAAAACCGTTTTCAAGCCGCAACGTTTTCGTGAACAATTCCGCGGGGTGTTCACAAGAAGGATGCTATAAGTTTAAGGGGCACTTAAATAATCATCATCTAGCTCACCCAAACTTATGTTATCATCCCGTCTCTTTTTTGGAGTTATGTTTTAATCCCGAAATTCAAATAAACCCGATATTGCCCTTTATTTCTTTATATATACATGAGTGGGGGAATAAGGACCAATTTCAAAGCTTGGAGGACCTTCCCTGCAATTTAAGGATTGGGGGATAAAACACAATCCCTTAATTCACGCCAATCTTCATCCCTTTTAAACCAAGAACATGACTTCTGTAATATCAGAATTCTCAAAGGAATTCCAGACCTAAGTGGTCCTGCAAACACGTACCAAAACCTTCAGTCCTCGTGGTCCTATGTCGCCGTCAACGATCATCCCATCTCGACTAAATCGGCGTCATTTCCTCGTTGTATCAAACCGTCATCCCAAATCGTCGTTTCACCGCCGTCCTCCATCTCCGTCCCCACAGCCATCCTCCATCTTCGTCGACCACCACCGTCCTTTTATAATCATATCTGTCGTCATGCTAAATATCATACAACCAAGCCGCGACATCGTAAATCACCTAATTTACCTGGATTTTATTCGATTTTGTTATGCATATTCGCAGTTTGTGTTGGATGGGATTGGTACGTAAGGGCTTCAATTGAATTGTGTTTGAACTCGATTTTACTGATCGTGCTCGTACATATGGATTGGCTTTGGAGTTGTTAAGGTTCGTGCTTGCAATTAATGAGTGGTGGATCTAGTGTTCTTTCATTTTTGATGTAATTCTCAATTTTGTTTTTGGGTGTTTCTATTCATAGGACCAAATTCCTTTCACCTCTAATAGTAATGCTTTAATTGCTGAGTTGAAACGTATTATTGATGGTGTATTTAATTCATATACACAATCAAATTTACCATGTTTACTAGTGGGGACATTTTTTTTTACCATGATTCCAGGGTAATGAATCGGATTAAATTATATTTACCATGATTCTTGTCAAAATTATTATACTCACTGTTATATATGTATTTTTTTACCATGATTCCTAGTGTCAATTGTGTAAAATTTACCATTGCTATTAATTACCATGTTCAGCAAACATGTTAAAAAATGAACTGCACATATTTTTTACCATGTTTTTTTTTATTGACATATTATATTTTTTTACCATGTTTGATGTGTTGTACATAGTTTTCAATTGCTACCATGATTACAAATAATGATGGTAAAATGGTAAATAAGAAAAGAATAAAAATGTATTTTGAAATTTTCTAACTTTTCCTTTGCGGTTGGAAGATATGGGTTATAAGTCAAAACCCAATATTTTAGGAAACCAAATCATCCCGAAATATCTGAAAACGTCAAATTAGCTATAAATGGGATTAAAATCTTCAGCATAAACACTATTATATATTTTAGTATTCTTACCATGATTTGAGTCTTAAAAGTATTCTATGTTACCATGATTTCCATTTTTTATTCAATTTTTACCATGACCCCTGGATTATGTTGATGGCATCTTTTTTTTACCATGATTCGAGTTGTTTATTCAACTGTTATTACGATGTTTACAAGTCATTAAGTTATTTTTATCTTAAGCAATGTGATGTTTTAATATTTACACCATGATCATTGGAAGATGTTGTGAACATATATTTTTAACAATGACTATCGGAAATTAAGGGATGAACTTGTTATGGCCTTTTGAATTACGATGTTTTTTTTTTTTTGAGTTTCAAATTCATCCATTTAAATTGGAAACCAAATCAATGGGATTTGGTTGTTTTGAATGTTTGAAATTTTTGAAGATATATCCAATCCCACTAATTTAGGAAGACAATATACACATACATGTAGATATCTTATTAAAAGGGTAAGATATGTAATTTACACTATGAGAGGATAAAAACATAACTGTTCAAAATGATCACGATGAAAAGTTACATAGGGTGGCAAAAGAGGATGATTATTTAATTACCCCTAAGTTTAACGGAAATAATTAATACTGTGGAGTCACCATATCCCTGAATTCAAATTAGGGGTGCTCACGGTCCGGATCGGTCCGGATTGGCATGAATCCAATCCTAATCCGCGAGTCACGGTTTTTTGAAAATACAATCCGTGTCCGATCCAAAAGTCTCACGGTTCGGTTCCAATCCGAACCGCGAGTCACGGATCGGTTCCGGATTAATCCGCGGATTTTCAACTTATTCGGAAAAAACAACAAATAAAGGCAGTAAGGCACTAGCAAGTAGCAAATGCACTAAATAGAAAGTTCAAAGTTGGAAATCCCAATAAAAAACAACAAAGGCAGTAAGGCAGATAGTTATAGAGATAACAATATTCGCACCATAACTCCTACAACCGCACAACTAAACTGTAAGTCTGCTAAATTAACAATATCTATATAACTATAATTATAAAAGTGATAAAATTATATATAATAAAATCTCACGGTCCGGATCGGTTAATCCACGGTTTCAAAATCAAAATCCGTGTCCGATCCAAAAGTCACGGTTTTTTATTTTTTGAATCCGTGTCCGGACCATTAATCCACGGTTAAAATCCAAAAGGTACGGATCGGTTCGGTCCGGATTCACGGTTCACCGGTTTTTTTGAACAGCCCTAATTCAAATAGGACTTGCAGACATTAGTAAAGGGTGAAATGGACCTTTCAGTGGCCACACCAGTATTCGTCCAGATGTTATAATTGTTTGAATTACTCTCTATGAAACCGCAGAACCAGAGGCCGCTCGTGGGTTGGGTTATTATCTCTCTAATCAAATCTCTCTCTCTCTCTCTGAGACTCTCTGCTCTGCTGATTTTTGGCGAAGCGTTACCGGCGTGTAGACCTAACGGACCCACCACTTCTCTGCTTCCGGCGCATCTTATCACTCCACAACCTCTGCTTTCCTTTGGGGTAACGTTATTCTCTATGTGCATGCGTACCTAATACTTCTATATATGCATATACATCGTGTAGCGATACATATTTTTGCCTACCCTAAACTCCGAAAACTGAAACCCTAGTGGAGCCTCTGTTTTCATGTCGTTTTTCCTCTTCGTTTTTTTCGTTGAAGCTTTAAGAGCTGTAGACAGGTAAGATTCAATTAACAATGTGCGTATCTGTATGAACTCTTTATCTCTTTTTCTGACCTTTTAACTCTCGGTGTTTCTTATCAACTGGGACAATTAGGACTCGGAGAAGGTTGTATGACTCAGATTCGTCTCTCTTGTTGGTGTTCGATTTGTACCTTACGGATTTGACACATTAGTGCTAGATTTTGATTGCTTGGGTCAATATTTGGCATATCATTTCTTCTAGGAAAACAATTAGTTTCTTTCAGAATTTTTATTTTTCTAAAAACGTTGTGGTTTGTAAGCCGAGACTCAGACACATCTACAGTGCACAATATTTTTTTTTAGGGGAAATTTGTTGATGTCTTTCCCTGTAAAGTTCATTGAACATGAACCTTATTCTTATTTCTTAGGCATTTTTTGAGTTCTATATAAAAATAATGGTTGCTTGTGAACTCTAGAATTGGCACAACCAAGGTGTAGATGGAGGAATCGGCAGTCGATGGACAGCATCTGGAGAGCAATTTCGTTGATGCGAAAGTTGAACACCAAGGAGGGGAAGACACTCCTGCTGCGGAAGTCCCAGAGGACCAGGGAACCAGTGACACGATGTTGGAGAACCAAAAACCTACTGAAATAGAGCCCGAAGACGAAAACTCCAGTGAAAATGATGCAGAGGGCCAAAACCTTAGTGACGATGAGCAAGCGTCTGTGAAGGAAGGTCAACAGAATGAGGAGGAAGGATTGGTAAACGTGCCAGCTGAACCTGACCATGCAACAGATGCTGCAACTGCTGTTGCTCAAGGTGATGATGCCAATCTTGATGAGGTGCCAGAAAATGAATGTGAGGGTGGTGATACACTTCCTGGACATCAGCAGGAACCTGTTACACCTAATTCCCTCGTTAGAGGTTTGAATGCAAATGCAGAAGATGACAGTAAGGGAACACCCAAGACTTGGTTGAATGAATCAACGGTACACCCTGAAAAATCACCAATAGAAGTAAAAGGGCAGAAAGTGGTCCATGATAATCCAAAGGTCTCTAAATGGCTCTTTCTTGTTTGAATTGCAGATGGCAGATGATGATGAATCTGGAACACCAGAGGATCAATCAGCATTCATGAAGGAGCTGGAAAGTTTCTGTAGGGAAATGGCGTTGGAGTTTAAACCTCCTAAGTTTTATGGGCAGCCACTAAACTTGCTCAAGTAATAAAAATGCTTTGAGTGCATATATGAGAGATATGTGGTTTTGTTTATAGCCTAACCTTTGGTGTTCTTGTCACTGGCAATAGGTTGTGGAGAGCTGTCATCAAGTTGGGTGGCTATGATCGAGTATGGCCATGCCTTCATTTTTTTCCTTTAATATTTTCCTGATGTCGTGCATTAGTTTTGGAAGCCTGTTGGTGTATGTTGTAGGCTTGTTACTGTTGAGTAAAATGCCAAAATGATTAGGTGCTCTCGCTGCCATAGTATGATAGTAGCAAATAATAGTACTGAACCTTTCAATACTTAAAGATGATCAAATATGAAGGAGGTTGTAATTAGTGCCTGAAATGGAAACTAAGAGTTATTGTAAACATAACCTCGTAAGTCTCAACATACGGGTCAACTTGAATGTTTCTCGATTTAGTAGTCTTGAATATTCTTTAGCACAAAAGATTAGACATATCTTGAATTATCCTCTTTCTTTCTCATTATGATAGTTAGTTCTTGAACATTTTACACCCTAAGAAATTGAGTATTTTTAACTTGAAAAAACCCTCACTTCTTCATTTTTCTCTCTCTAAAAAATCAATCAAATAATTCGTGGCTTATTTCAATCATCAAAGAATTCCGACAAATTGACAACACCCTAAGAAATTGAGTATTTAACTTAAAAAAACCCTCACTTCTTCATTTTCCTCTCTCTAGGAAATCAATCAAATATTTCGTGACTTTCATCAAGGCATAGTTGTCAGAATCGCACAATTCACGATTAGATTCGCGATTCAAGTAAAAATGATTCGAATCTATAGGTGAATCAAGGTTTACCTAGAATCAGTAGTGAATCTTACAATTCATGGTTCGATTCGCGATTCGATTCACGATTCATGCAAAAATGATACGAATCTATAAGTGAATCAAGGTTTCTCATAATTATCACATTCGACTAATGTGAAATACTTTAGCGGTTTTACCTTAATTTTGCCATATAAACTAGTTTGTACCTATTAGGCTACAAACTTTTATTGTTATTTGTTGTAACGCTAAGCTTTCATTTTTATAATGAATATTTATAGTATTTAGTTTCGTGTACAAATATCTTCTCTTTCCTATTAGATCATGTAATCATCAGTTTATGGTAGAAAAAAACTTCAATACTGATTTAAGCTCAAATTTGTCAATTGTACAATGTATCTTTATTATGCAAGTTTTTAGTATTTAGTTTCATGTACAAATATCTACTCTTTCCTATTAGATCATGTAATCATCAGTTTATGGTAGAAAAAAACTTCAATACTGATTTAAGCTTAGATTTGTCAATTTTACAATGTATCTTTATTATGCAAGTGCATAGGCACATTTTTCAAGTATTTTTGAAACTTAGACCGAATCGTTACGATTCACGATTCGATTCAATTCACGATTCAGAAAAGGGTCAATCCGATTCTCGATTCGATTTGCGATTTGACAACTATGCATCAAAGGATTCCCACAAATTGACAACTCAACCTGTACTTATTTAGAAGTATTTTTGTTTCCTCATGAGATATACCTCAATAGGCTTGAAATGAGGTTAATCCTTTTCAAAAAGTTTGATTGAAAAGTTGCAAAGACACAGTAGATAGTGAGATAAATAGGGCAAGGGAGGGAAGGAGGGAGAGTTAGGATGGAGTAGATGTTGATGTGGTTGTGTTATGGTGCTTCAACTTCCATTTTCCAATACTCTTGTAAACATGGGGATGGAACGTTTTGTAGTTTTAGCTAAGGGCATTTCTAAGAAGCCTAAGATGTCGAGAACGATGAGAAAAAAGATTGAGAAGTCACCATCTTTTTTTGAAGTTATCTAACTTAAAAGGCGTTTTGCAAAGGAAAATTTGTAGTTATGAACTTCTTGCAGATGGAATTGTGAAGACTGAATGCTTCAGTTCACCAAACATTTGTTTCTCATAAAAGGGGGCTTAAGAAGCTCCCTTGATTACTATCTTGATATTGTAAAACGTGCTTCGTAAAAGTCGTCAAACAAAAGTGGCTAAATACGTTAAGCCAGCTTATGCCCCCATCCACAGGGTTTTCCCGGCCGAGCTTCTTTAATGACTAGCCTGGCCCTCCGAGGCTGGCGGTGGACTTGAGGATAGGCCTTAGTCCAGGCCTCTAGGCCACAAAGTGTACTTGGACAGGGAATGAATGCTTAACTTTGTACACCACATGGTGCGATGATGTTGGTTGATCACTAATATGATTATGACAACATTGATTGGATATTCTGGGGCCCTTTGGGAGTTGCACGGCACACTTTTTCCCAGTTCAACTCGGGTTTTGCCCTTTTTTTTAGTTTCCTCTCATGTTCTTCTAGAGTTTGTTCCTTCTCATTCACTTTCCTAGTCTCTTGCCTCTTTCCTGAGCATTCTCTGACGTTGTTCCTCCGGCAACCAATTGAGTACTTCAATCCAACTCTCTTGCAGTCTTGCATCTAGCCTATGTAAGTCCTCTTGCCCTGTACTTGTTTCCTTTTCCCTTCTTTTGTTTTCATGGGCTTGTTTTTCTCCTTTTCAGGGTTAGTCTAGTTGTCGTTCCCTACTATGTGTCCTGCCTTCATCACTAATTCACTGCCATACTGTGATAAAAAAACCCAAGTGAAATCGGCTAATACTGGAAGTGTGCCTAAGTGAACTGAACAAACCCAAGTGAAATCGGCTAATGCTGGAATTGTGCCTAAGTGAACTGAACAAACCCAAGTGAAATCGGCTAATACTGGAATTGTGCCTAAGTGAATTGAAGTACTGAACAGAACTCCTCAGCGCTAAGAAGCTTGTGAAAGAATGAATCCATTAAGCCTGTCCGACCGGCGTTTAGTTTGATACGTCCTCCCAAATGTCTACGATAAGGCCGCCTGATCTGGGCTTGGTTTAATATGCCCTCCCTGAATGTCTGAGTTAGTGAGCTCTGAGAATGTACAAATGAGGTTTAGGATATATGAGATTGCATAACCTTGAAGGATATCAGCTATCCTTCTAATACACGCTATGTGCTTCGGCATCCAAGCTTTGTTTGCTCACATGCAGGTAACCATCCTGCGTGACCTCCCCTCATATCCTGAATTTTCACATGGAAGATCCCATTCTGTTTGCGAATAATCATGTAATGTCCAGACCCCGCACGCCGACGTTCTCTTTAGCTATCTCGCTCTAGCCTCGATGCATGTTAAGCCTTACCATGTGACATTTATTGCCATTGCCTGCCCGGACTGACCTGGTTGCTGGGTCCTAATGGAGCCTGACCCACTGATATGTACCTTTCTAGGCCAGCTCTACTGGTTGACCCATTCTTTAACTGACCTACATGGCCCAATCTGTATAGGCTGCTTATTCCCCCACCCATTGTTTATCAAGTCCTGGCTCTCCTGTAGCAGTGTGACTTGCTCGATTCTCCAAGGGTGGTGGTGGACCTGAGGACAGACCTTAGTCCAGTCCCCGCACCCTGGCCCAAAAATGCGAATGGTAAATTTTACACATTTCAGTAAGTATTTAAGTGACTGGCTCCCCTTTTGCTTACCATGTACTTGTCTTAGTAGGTATACAACTGCGTCTTTCAAATTGTTTCCATGAATTAAATTTAGTGAAGATGTACACATGGTAATGGCACTATTTTGTGATAGTATGGTGACTGGTCCACCTAGTTGGTGACGAGTGAGGAGAAAACTTTTTGCTGCACACATCACACTGGGTTTCTTAAAAAATCCGTAGATTTAATTTAATTGGCTTGATTGTCAAAATTTGCTGTAAGCTCTTATTGATATTTAGATTTTCTTTCTAGTCTTCCACGTGCCTAATTAGGATGGTCGGCCAATGTCTACCTGAAATCCATGTACTTCTGCATATACGTTCACCTATTTCCTATTTGTTACTCCAGAAAATTTTCCTCCCGTGAAGGCTGGTATTTTGAGATGTTTGTTAATACAATGAATTTAATTCACTAAATTCTACCATGGTTGTTTGCAGGTAACTGGATCCAAGTTATGGCGGCAAGTGGGAGAATCGTTCCACCCCCCTAAGTAAGGACGGGAGTGGTTTGTTTGTAGCTCCACGGACTTTTTATTCCTACCTTGCACAGACTTCCTAGTTTGGCCCCTTCTTCCTGTCCTTTCTCTGTTATTGTGTTTGCATTGTTTGATTAATGAGCTCCGCTATATTATCATTTGTTCTATAAGCAAGACTATCCACAAAAATACGATCATATCTGTCCATGGATGTTTTCTATATTGAGTTTTTATTTGTGGTGGCTGATTCCAAAATACGGTTTTGTTTACTATTCTCTCTTTAAGTTGATTCCTTTGATTGAATTAACTCTGTCTCAGGACCTGCACAACAGTCTCTTGGACGTTCCGCATCTTCTATGAAAAGGTGATACTGTTGTTACTAATTCAATCCCTCCATTCAGAATATTTGTTTTTGTTAAACGATTTCAAACCTAGGCACCAACTAGTGTAGGTTGTTTTTAAATCGTTAGACACGAGGTGTTTGCAGCTACTAGGTGTTTGGTTCCCTATCCAATTCCTATTGGAGGCCAATGTCGAAATGCTATACAACATATGTATGTTTATTAAATCCTTGCTGATTTCTCTCTTAGAAATCCCAATTCTTGTGGACACGTTGCTTCTTATGTCTTCCAAAATACATAATTGTTTGTTTAATTTTTGTGCTCTACATACTTTGTATTACTCTTGCTGCTTGATTTTGCATTTATTGTGATTGTCTCTCTCAGTAGTTGCTCTATTTTTGTAGGCCGTTAGTTTGATCATATGAGACGCTACTTTATGTACTTGCAGTATATCTGGCAATGACTGTTGCCTCGATTATTTTCTGGGTTTGCAGGCACTTTTGGAATATGAAAGGAATAAGAGGCAGAGTGGTGAGCTCCAACTTCCCATTGAAGCCATCCCTGAGACTTTAAGTGTTGAAAAGGAAGTAAGTTTACATATTTCGTCGATTGAGTCAATTGAATTCCATGAACTATTATTTGAAGTTTAAGTCGTACTCTTGTAATGGAGTTGAGTGCTCAGATTGTGATATACTCACGTAGTGTGTAGGGTGCCATGGGTTATTTATATTTTCAGTGATGATAATGGGTGCCAAGGGTTATTTATATTTTCAGTGATGATAATGGGTGCCAAGGGTTATTTATATTTTGGTAATGATACCCTGTTGGTTTTGTGGTTTTTAATTAGAGTTTCCAAAAACTTGAATAATGTCTTCGGTGGCTGGACCATTATTAAGAATCAGGTTACAAGTGGTCCTGTATTTGAATATCGGCCTAGGAATGAAGTGGCTGAGTTATGCATCTAGTATGAATAATTAGGAGGAATCTCCTTTGACAGATTATCTTTTAGTTTCTGATTTCTCATCATCCAATCATCCTAAAAGCAGTCGGAAAAAGTGGATTCACCTCAATTTTAGAGTAAGCTACGCCTTGATGGTTATGTAAATTGAACAGTGCTTGAATTTTTGACATTTGTGCTTATCCTGTTAATTTCCTTCCCCAGGCCCCTTTAAATAAATCACTTACCTATCTTTTTCATGTAGATGTCTATCTGGAAATCTTTCTAGCCTGTGCTTTTGAAAACATGAAACCTAGGACGAAGGATGTGTCAGATCAGAAGTTGTAAGAACACGTCTAGATGTTAATGTTTTGTAAAGTGGTGTTGCTTTCTTGTGTACTTTACACCTATGGTTTTTTCAGTTGCACCTTTTTGTTTAAGCTAAGCTAAGGTGTTTTTTCATTGTCTGTTGTTGCTTTCTTCTTATACTTTGTGGTATAATTGGTACTATACTTAAAAAGTTTTTCCCTCCTGTAGTTTCCACTTTACCAACAAGCTTCGATGGACTATGCTATACCTGACAAAAACGAGCTTTTTATTTCTCTTATTTCGCTTGTTTGTATGTTTTTTTGGGGATCTGTTTTGCCCCATTCACTGAAATTGATTTATTTTCTCAATTGGTCCTCCAATTGGAGAGTAAATCGTGACTGTGAAACCCTACATCAACCTTTGCTTTTACTGCATTTAGCCAAGGTGATGCATAAAAAATGAACCATCTTCCAGTCAATTTACTTCATTTGGCTGCTGTCACAGCTCTGAACTATTAGATATTATAGCAATGAGCTGCCTGCTCCAGTTTGGTCTTCCTTTTCCTAGATACAACAGTCATGATTGGTATTAAATACTATAGCAATGAGCTGCCTGCTTCAGTTTGGTATTCCTTTTCCTAGATACAACAGTCATGATTGGTATTAAATACTATAGCAATGAGCTGCCTGCTTCAGTTTGGTATTCCTTTTCCTAGATACAATGGTCATGATTGGCCTTAAAGTGCATGTTATGTGGAGGTGCATGAGTTTCAAAATGAAGTATTGACTGACGGATTCAGAAAGCAGTTTGAAAGTTGAACTTTTAGCTTTTGATTTGTTAGGCAATGACTATCACGCTGTTCTATACTTTTATGACGAATTCGATTTTTCTTGGAAGCTCATATTCCCTCCCTCCCTATCTCTCCCTCTTTTCATAAATTAAACTTAGATTATGTTTCCAGGCAAATGGTCACCAAGCTCCAGGATCAGGTAGGGCACGAAGGGATGCTGCTGCTCGTGCCATGGAAGGGTGGCACGTCCAGCGACTTTATGGTTATGGTGAAGTTGGCGAACCTATAGTTAAGGTCTGGTGTAACTCAGTACTCTGGAGTCTGGCGTAACTCAGTACACTGGAGTCATCTCTTTCTGTTCCAACTTTGTTTATGAATGTGATATTTCTGCTTTCCACGTTTTTTATTCTTTACTCTATCTTGGATAGGACAAGAACTTCAATAATATGCCGAAGCGTGAAAAAAGTCTCAAAAGCATCGGTATGCTCTATGCTCCTCTACTGATCATTGTACCTTGGGTGTGCGCTCCTATATGTTATGAAAAAAAATTGGTGTTCCTCGTTATTATGTCTCAAATAACTCCCACCAACAGTTCAAGAAATTTATGAGATGTTAAAGAGTATTTCCAACACTGCCCTGGTCTTTTCTCTGTTTTCTATCAGCTTTTGTTAGATATCTCATTGGCACTTAGTGTTGGAATTCGTTCCCCATGGCGACATTGAATATGTTTGCTGTCTCAGGTTCAGTTAAGCACAAGAGACCAGCAGAGATGGAGCATGCCGTGAAAGCTGCACGAACTGAAACAGCTAAGCAGTTACGGCTCCAATCATGTCTTGACTTACCAAATCATCCACTTTCTTTGATGCATATAATATTATCAGTGAGCTTCATATCTGCACTATTAAGTAGGAGTGTTTGTAGGTGTGATCATGCCAGCGTGTGTGAAACTCCAAAATCTTGATGTTGATAGGGAACGGGAAGTAGTTCACGGGTCCCACGAGCTATTGTATATGATCCGGACATTATCTCTTTAGACTTTAGCAGTGGACTTAGTTTTAGTTGTTTTAGGAGTTATCCTATTTAGGAATCTAGATCACGTTTATCCTTTTGTTATCTTTTCAAGAGCCTATTTAAAGGACTCTAACTCGTTCTATTGAGTTAGTTGATGAAATATACTTGATTTTAATTGTGGTTTTTACACAGGGATGTCATTACTTCCTAAAGCACAGGGATGCCTAGCAGCCTAGGTGTCCTTAGGCACAAGAATGCCTAGGTGTCCTTAGGCACAAGAATGCCTAAGGTTTTATCTTCCTTTATGTATTTTTATTAATGGTTATGCATTTGAAGTCCAGCTTCGTCCTCTCCCCTCTCTCCACGTTCTCCCCGACCAATGCAACCACGTAATATGTCTTCTCTTGCTAGGTTGGTGACAACAGTTGTTGATGTTGGCCCCCCTGCTGATTGGGTGAAGATCAATGTGCGCGAAACTGTAAGTTCCTTTCAAAATGTACTGACTGAGATACTTATATATCCTCGTGATTCTTTCACTGAACTTTACCCAATTGTGACATTGTCATCCACAGAAAGATTGTTTTGAGGTTTATGCTCTGGTGCCTGGGCTTTTACGCGAGGAGGTTTGTACCAGTTGTGAAACATAAATTTTGACTCTTTTCATTTACCAGTAGTGCTGAATGTTATGCTGTATGGTAGTTGATTCTTTGTCTGTTTTTGCGAGTATACTTGTTTGTTACAGTTAATGTCAGCATAATAATGTACCCTGGCAACCGTTTTAGTGAAATCAATGATGAACTCGGTGTGAGCATTGATGTCTCACTGTCTCAGTGATCGGAACAGTCAACTCTTATCATATGGTATGGTAACTGTTGAACATGTAGCATCAAATGTGGATTAGATTAAACTGAAGAATTTCTAATAGGGTGGCAACCATGGTCTGATCTGTGGATTAGATTAACTGGAGCATTTCTCTGAACGAAAATTGTGGTCCAGCTTTTATATTTCGAATTACTGAAGTGATGGACGTTTGTCCACCGAATTGCCTGGTACTCACCTTCCCTCCCCTTCTCCTTTGTAGCTTGGATTTGTTTTTGGAAAAGAAATGAAACTACTCTGTACACTTGTAAGTAGCTTCTTGTATGGTTATGAGAAAGAAGAGTTTTTTGAATGCCTATTCAATTTCTTCTAAATTCTCAAACCCAAACAAAAGAAGAAAGAAAGTAACTTCTTTCACCGTATTTTGTTTCTCTTTTCGTTTTCCTTGCCCCCAAATCCAATATGGTTCTACTCCTCCAAAGGTCAACAACTGAGGTGTGATGTGTGGTAGCTTCTTGCATCTTACTGGTGGCGTCTTTGTTGACACTTCACGGTTAGAAATTTCATTCGATTATATCATTTGGAGTTTATCATCTATTTCCACAGCATGTGCTACTGTATAAATCATTTGAGTATCATCATGAATTTTTAATAAAATCTTCTGTGTTAAAAACGTGAACCACTGTAAGTTTATTTATTTTTTTAAACAGATACTGTAAGTTAATGAACAGATACTTTTCTGCTTGTATGTTTTGACGGTATGAACTGCTGTCAAATTATAACTTAGTTTCTGTTTTATTCTTTGTGCAATTTTTACAGATGAATTCTTGACTTGCCTACGGTATTTGATGGCCTTATTTCTTGGTGGATTCAGGTTCGAGTTCAGTCAGATCCAGCTGGACGCTTGGTAATTACAGGTCAACCGGAGCAGCCTGACAATCCTTGGGGTATCACAGCCTTCAAAAAGGTTAATATTTCAGTATGATATTTGTCGCTGAATATTAAAACACGCACTCCATGCTGTTATAATTGCTTATGGCCCATTTGCTAAAGGGAAATAAGAGCCACCCTTTGTCTTTTGGTATTCATGAACATCATTTGAATATTTGTCAGCGGGTTCAACATTTCTATCTCCTTTCTAATTCTGATTTGGAGTTTACTGTTGGGGGGGGTGTGGTTTTCAGGTAGTGAGCTTACCTGCAAGAATTGATCCGCTTCAGACATCTGCCGTTGTTAGCCTGCATGGCCGACTCTTTGTTCGTGTTCCTTTTGAGCCGTGAAATTTGTGAAAATAGTTCGAATAGTTCCTGACATGACATGCAGAGATCAGATTGTGATTATGGAAGGCATTTGACATTTCTAGGAAGGATTCAAGTATGATGATCAGAGACGGAGCAAATGCTGGCATTGCTGATTCGGCAGAAAAAACTACCAGCCTTATGAATGTGTAGCTGACTATCTTATTGTGTATGTTTCAATTTGGTAATTAGAATGTGTCTTGAGAAAAAACTATAGATAGATAGATGGTAACTATGCTTTTTCAGCTCTGGCCTACTCGTAGCTTTTATCGTCTCGGTGTATGATTTATGGGGTTTTTAACTTCCTAAATCAGTAAGACTTCCAATTTGTTCTGGAGCTTATGTTGCTGCTTTGTTGTTTGGATTATTTGATCAACTGCCTAAGACTAACCAGAACTGTGCCTTTTTTATTTATGAGAAATATTCGGAAAAATTCTGCCTTTTCCCTTCTTACTCCAATCTGCAAAATGTTTTTCATTTCTGGTGCTTCGAAAATTCAATCTGGAAAATGTTTTGGGCGTTCTCGGAGATTACTGGCTGATAATTTGATGCATAAAATTTCCAACGCCCCAAAAAAAGAAGGTAATTTGATGCATAAAGGGTATGTCTTCTTCTTGTCCGTTATGTTTTGTGTTCTTTTCTATCCGCTATTTGGTTTGTTGTGGAACAAAACAATGCTGTCATTCATTCCTGCAGTGGCTTCTAATGACGGTATCTGGTAAGATTATCTTTCCTCGATGGCTAAAGCATATCTCCACGAAAACAATCCAAATAAACTAACTATAAATTCTTGTTTAGTTGTTTTGAAATTGATCTTACGGCACGCGGTCCATTTCCCCGGGGTGTCCTAAGTTCCTCATCCGAACATAGGCCAAAACTTAAAGAGAAAATTGTTCAGGGTCCTTGGAGCAATGCTTATCAGGGGTATTCGCTTGGGAGGCAGAGCAAGAAGTAGAAGCATCTCTAAGGAGAATCAAGCCTGGATGTGTAATTTTGAATCCAAGTGTGTGGGGGTTGTTTCACCGAAGTTACCCTTTTGAGCCTCTGGTTCGGTACGGATGGATGGAAAGATGGTTGAACCTCGCCTGAACACCAAAGAGTTGGTCGGAGAAGATGACCTGCACACTAAACATCCGTGTTAGTGCTAAGCGTGGTCCGTGGGGAGTTTGGAAAGGCACTCCGACGGTTAGTAAGTGATCAGAGAAGAAGTATGGAAGCGAGAGAGAGAGAGAGAGAGAGAGAGAGAGAGAGAGAGAGAGAGAGAGAGAGAGAGAGAGAGAGACCTGAGACCTGTGTCTTCAGGTTAGCGAGGGTGCCTTTTATAGGCGAGGATTGACTTGCCCTGTAAGCTCTTCATGCTTATCAGTTATAACGCGCACTGTCCATACGAGATATCCCACGTGGTCCGGTTGGCACGTCTCAAGAAGGTCGTTCGCGAGGGTGCCTTTTGAGAAGTTCAAATTATTCAGAAATTGATTAGCTTTGAATTGGGGTGGAAAGTAGGTGAAATCAATGCAATGAATTCTCGAGTTCAGCAATTAGTCGATGTGCGTGATTTTGCTGAAGCGCTTCTCCTACTGTATGAGAAGCCGGAAGCAAATGGAAGATACATATGTTCGTCATACACGATTCGACCACAGGCTTTGGTGGAAGAACTGAAGGCAATGTATCCCAACTACAATTACCCCAAAATGTAAGTCTATTCGTGATTACAATTTTTCACAAATCAAATTCTAAGTAATGGTAATAATACTATTGGATTGGATTTTCACTTCCCATGTATTTTAATGCTAGAAGCTATGGATCCATAATGGTGCCTTCAACATATATATAACCCCTACCGGGCCGGTTTTTCAATGCATTTGGCCCATGCATTGTAAGCAGCCCTCTAGTTGGCAGTGAAAGATTAGAACTCATGATCTGCCCACAATTTTATATCATTTTGTATGGAACTCGGGTTTAATTATGCATCTCCATGATAGTTTTACAGAGGAAGAAGGAAGCCAATTTGATTTCAATTGCAAGAAGTTGCAGGATTTTGGATGGATGTATAGGCCATTAGAGGAGAGTATAGCTGATGCCATGAAGAATTTTGAAGAAAGTGGTCTCTTGGTTGGTACTTGAGACTAAGAGGCCGGGTCTGGCCGACAGGTTCTCGGGCCAGAGAATTCTTACATTTCTTTGCAATGTAAGTCAAGGTCTCTGATCTGCTAGGAATTGCTTGTGCTGCTGGTGAGTGGATATGTCATGCTTATAGTTTATACGACCTAAAAGAGGCAAATTACCATTCTGGTCATGTTATGTTTTTATCTTGCTGTAAGGTGACATTCTGTTGAAGACCTTGAATATTGGAGGATTTCTATTTTTTTCACTTCATATATCAGAGGTATGAGGGGCCTGCAAAGGCGTTACAGTTTGAAAATTGCCAAGATTGGAATGTGGAATGATTGCACACTCCATGATTCTTTTGCATATGATGGTTTACATCAAGAAGCACAAGCTGCACAACCAAGCCAAATGATGCTGATCCGAACATATTTTTATCAGACGAGGCTGCACTAATAGAACTAGTACGTTGCTGTGGACGTACCACTGTCAGGTGGTTGTTAGTTGTAATGAGGAAAGCAACGGTTACGGAGACCCAGAAAAACCCAGTTAATGTTGTACTATTTTTCCTATCTCAACATCCTTTTGTTCAAGTAGTGGTCTCTATTTGCAGCGTGACACATTTTTGGCAATGCGTGTTAGCGACAAACGTACCATGCAAATGAAAAAGCACTGACCACTTTGTAATTTGTGAATGATGGTGGAACAAAAAAAAGGCGCTCCAAGAGCATTCAGTACACTTTGTAATCTTCTCTCTTTCTGGCCATAGAAAGTTGTACGGAAAAAGTTCTCTACCTATGAAATTTTCGAGTCTGTTCGATCATATATTCGTAGTACTTTGCCCCTTTGAAGAGTAGAAACCACTGCAGTTTCTCTTCCAAATGCAAGGCTGTGACTCCTTATTGACTAGGCTGATAAAAATGGAAGTGTCCTAATTAAATACAGTAATAGCTTCTTGAATTTCTTATTAGAGTTCTCCACAAAAAAAGGATTCCATTTCGGTTTTTTATCTATCGAGTGGAGTGTGGAGGGACGAGCAATTCAATCCTGATGTAACCCGAGACATAAATACCGCCAAAGATGTCAATTGTTTTATTTTTTTTAGAATGACACATTCGGTGGCCAACTCTAAGAGTGCGAAACTTTTTTCGCACTCGTAGGACATTCTAATGTTGCACATGCGAGCATTGCTGGATAATGAAATCATCGCATCTGTAGTTAGTTTGGTTTATTTCTTCTTTTTACTTTAGAGAATCTTCTTGTGGATGGTGTGTAGACAGATTGCATGCCTCCTCTGCTAACTCGGGTGTCAAGTAGTCTTCATCTCAGGCATGCATCACAATGTTCTATATATTATCCAGCTGTACCTACTTCCTATATCTGCCTCAGTGTAACTCATTCTTACACAAATCTGCAACCATAAGTAGCAACGGTTAATCTGCTTCCTTCTGAATTTTTTTAGTTATTCCTGCATCAGGAGTTCTTGCACTGGATCAGGAGTTGCTGGTAATTGTATGTATATATGTAATTAGCTTTTCAAATGAAAGATCAAAGAGTTATATTCTTTCGTGCTCCGCAACAACTTCAACTTTAGTGGAATAGACTGACTGCAGTGAATTGAGGAATATATGCTAATCCTTTATACCACTAGTATTTTGATTTTGATGCTGTGTAACTAGCTAATCTATCTATCAACCAAGATGGAATGGGAATATATATAATGCTCGACTACAAAAATATGCGTTTAATTAATAATGCTTGTGCTTCTATTACTACTCTGTCTAAAAATTTGATGCTTCGGAGTTCTCTGTGAGCTGGGAGAAATAATGTGGCAAAAAATGTGGTAGATGTGTGAGCTCAGCTTTGTGTGATAAAGAACCAGAGCAGAGCAGAGAGAGAGAGAGAGAGAGTCGACCTCAGAGGAGGCTCCTCCGAAATTTGTAATCCACTATAGTTGTACATATAATAGGAGTAGAATGAAATGTCTCATGAAATGAGAAATTGCAAGAAACTAAGTTGTTAAAATTCTTCGCCAATAAATCACAACCATTGCGCGTGTTTTCAACCTTCAAAAACAGCAAAATACAGAATAAATGAAAGAGAAAAATAACAGAGGAGTGAAAAAATGGAATAAAATTCTAGGTTGGACGTGCATATTTACATAATTCCTAGGTACTTGATTCATGAGCCATTAATGCCGAGTAAAATAGAAGAGATTTTTGGATAACATCACGTGATTTTCAATAAGAATTTGTGATGTTAAAAAGCGTAGCAGCATCACGGTATCTCAAAAGGATTTACTAAAATTCCAAGAGTAGATGATCCATCCACCCCTCACTAATAAGGTTTTGTCTATTTGTGGGAAAATTGATACAAAAGAAAAAAATTATGTGAGAACTGTATTGTCTTGTGATTTTTCTTTTCTTTTCCTACAAATCAAACTATGGCAACCAATGAAAAAAAAAAAAAAAAACCTAAACTATGAAATGGAAGAGAAAATTTTAAAAATTGAATGTTGCAGAGAAAGAGAGTAATCAATAAACAAGAAGAGAGGCGTTGGATTTTATGAGTAGGGAGTAATCAATATCAAGATCTACTTTTCACCTACAATTTTCTTTTTTAGTACTAAATGCGAAGGCCGTGACAGATAAGTCACGAAAAGGCGGAAATCCCCCCAAAAAATAAAAAGAAAGAAATTGAAAGAAATAAAAGATAATAATAGTACGCAGTAGATATTTTTGACCAAATATTTACAATTCTCATCATTTCCTTCCGTAGAAAAAGGAAAAAAGCCCCGACCCATTTTCTGTATCCATTATCAAACCCTAAAAATTCATCTCTTCCGTATTTTCGATCCCTTTATTTCTTTTGCGGCTTCTCCAAATTTCTCCAATTTATTGGCAAGGTAATTCCTATTTTTTCTGCTTTTTTTCCTTTAAAATTCCCTATTTTCCATTTATTCTTTTTTTCTGTATTTTGTATACTGTAAAAATCGGAAAAAATATCTTTTTTTCCTTTTTCTTGAACTTGATCTTCGTCTCGTGAAGTAAATTTTGAGCTGTGTTTTCGAACTTCTGTTCGATCTTTCAACAGATTTCGTATAATCTGTATACTTTTGTGATTTCAAACCCAACTCTTTGACTTTCAGTCTTCTCTCAGAGCTATTTAGGGTTTGAGCTCTGTTTTATTTGATTTTGGTTAGATTTTACCGCGAGATTTCGGGCAAAGATCGCTCCTTTTAATGGTCAGGTTTGAAATTTAGTTAAGTTTTAATTTCCACTTATTCCGTGCGTATATTTCTCTAATTTTCTGGGTCGCTAATTTCCAGTGAAGTTGCTGCCTGAACTGTGTTCTTGAGAGACCAAAAAAAAAAAAAAATTCGATTTTTCCCATGGTTATAGAGTTCGTGGATGAGCAAAGATTGAAAAATTACTTGACTATGGGTTTTTTTTTTTTTACTAATTCTGTATTGCTGTAAACTACAGGATAAGTGGAGTTTGAGTGGGGTAGTAAGAGAGCCCGTGAAAGATGTCGGGATCTGAGACAGGAGGAGTGATGACGAGTAGAGAACAGTTCGCTCTCGACGTTCAAAGGACTCCGGTGCCATCCCAGCCGCCGGCACAGAACGTTCTTCTAGGCTACAGTGCCGACGGGACTGCCGTTTACTCCGGAAGCGGTGTCGGTGGCGGAGGTTCAGCAGCAGCAGCCACCACCGTGTCCCATAATGTTAACGTGAATTCGGGGGGAACTGTGAAGAGGAAGCGAGGGAGGCCAAGAAAGTACGGCCCAAATGGGGCCATGACATTGTCACTGACACCGGCACCGTTGCCGGCAACGGTCCCTCAGTCAGCAGGGACGTTCTCTCCGCCCCCACCCCCTCCTCCATCTGTTCCTTTAGGAGGAGGAGGATCAGATTCACATTCTTCATTGAAAAAGGGCAGGGGTCGACCACCTGGATCAAGCAAGAAGCAACAAACGGAAGCACTGGGTAAATTTCTTGCGTCTCTATAATGGTTCTTTTTTCGTTCATGCTCAATGTTATCTGGGGTTTCGGTTAGATCTCTTCTTGCGTGTGGAATATGTACGGAATTGTCATGCTGTTTGGTTTGTTTTACGGAAGGTTAATTTGATAGTTTGTTTGACCTGTTCTTGATTGTCCTGCTGTATTTTTTCCCCTCTGTTAAAACTTGGTTAATTAGTTTGGTTTCTTGTTGGAGTGAAATGGTTACAGTGTGTGCAATATTATATATAATTCAATTTCCAATCAGAAATGATTTTGGTTATTAGTGGCTAAAATATATCACATATTTGTCTATGGTTTGATTCTTTAATACCAGTAGTTGAATGAAGTGGGTCACTGTATCATTCGGAAAAAGGAAAGCAGTGTAGTTTTGCTGTTATATTTGTAATCTGCTTCGTCTGATCAAAGATTCTTATACGTGATGATAAGTTACATAATTGTCCTTTATGTGTCTCCGCAGCTTGTTCATTGTTCTTCTTGAATCATGCTATATACACCACAAAAAGATGGAATGAGAATTAAAACTATGGCCCATTTGTTTGACCGGATATGAGCCTCTAATTGGACATTGATTGTTATAGATCCTCTATAAGTACGTAACGTTCTTCTTATTGTCCTGCCATTGTCTTGCAAAAGGGTAGTAATTTTTAAGCATTGTAAAAAAAAAGTTGACATTTTTGTAATGGTATATCAGGGGCTGGGAGACTTGGTATACGTATCTCTTACGAAGTTCACTAGGACGGTATTAAGTGTCTTCTCCTTTGTTCTGGTTGCCTAAAAAGTATTCTTTTTTATTTTTTTAAACGCTAAGATCCTGTGCAATGCCCAGTTACGCATGTAAATAAACATATACATGAACTTGAACTTCTAGTCGCTTTTCTATTTTAACAATTTCGCGTCTGAAATATGTGCTGCAGTTCTGCCACAAAGCTATGCATGTATATTCTAAATTTTTTTTCTGATAGGAGACTTCACCTTGCAGGATCATCAGGGGTTGGATTTACACCGCATATTATCACGGTGAAAGCTGGAGAGGTATTTCTTTCCCAGTTCTGGCCTTCTTGTTAATGCAATTGGCCATCAAGATGAATTTTGGTATCATTAAACAAAAATTTTGTTCCGTCTTTAAGCTGGATTTTGTGGAGAAGTACATTTTTTCATGAATATATGAGCTTTAAGATGTAATAGAAGCGTCATATAGACTGACCGGTTCCTTTTTCTGGAGCTCATCGACCTTATGCGTAGTATAAGTAAACCATTGGATAACGGTGCATGCATATGAACTTTTTAGAGTTATTGGCTTATTTGTTTTTTTTTTTTTCCAAAGAAAAGTATCATGAGCTGGTTGTACTATGGAGCTTTTTTTGTACTTCATGTAAAGGGTGTTCTGATCAGGTCTAGTAAAGCTAGATGTGGGATTTTTAGAGCCACTAAGATAGTCCCATATGCGCTGAACAGAGTTTTCTTCTGTTGGATAAAAGTATATGCATAGATGATTAGTATTTTATCTGGTTGAGCAATGAATTTTTGGTTTGAAGAAATTGAAAATCCGAGAATTTGTTTCTTGCCAAATGCTTCTTACACTAATGATTCTGCCAGTAGAAAAGACAGATTCTCAGACCACTTGAATTCGTGCCATATACCTTATTTTATTTGAGTAACCATTTTAGGCTTTAGGACCACTAGACCACTTGAATTCGTCTCATATACCTTATTTTATTTGAGTAACCATTTTAGACTTGTGCAGTGGTCCTAGAACTCCATTAAAGTAGGGGAATTGTTGGTGAACCCCACAACATGAACAGTGAACACGCTACTTCTCACAGAATGTATAGTAGTCCTCAACATGACCATGTAATGCTTTGTTTTTAGAGAATGTAGGGAATAATTCTCTGCATCTCTTTTTGGGTGTTTGACTTCGGAAAGTCATCATTTTATCCAATCCAGAGAGTTTTGTTTTGGTTTTTATGTGTCCTAGGGTTTAAGCATGCAAACCACTTTGGGGATTCTACCGTATTTGGAGTTCAATGAAATGCTATGTTTATGTAACGTCTTTATTCTTGAGCGTGAATGCTCTAGCTGGTGATTCAGGTTCCTCTCTCTGTATTCATATTCTTCATATTTAAGGATTTTTTTTTTGTGTGCGCGCGCGTGATTGTGTTCCTAGTAAATCATGTTGATAGAGAAACTTACTGGTAGTTTCTTGATTTATTTGGGTTTCAGGACGTGTCATCCAAGATAATGTCATTCTCTCAGCATGGTCCAAGGGCTGTTTGTGTTCTGTCTGCAAACGGCACCATTTCCAATGTGACTCTTCGCCAAGCAGCAACCTCTGGTGGAACTGCAACATACGAGGTTGTCAAATTGTCTATCGTTTTTACTTACTTTATTTTTTAGCCAGACTTGAAAACACCAACCTGATGCTAGGGTTGGTTTGTTAATATGGATAATCCCCAAGTCAAGTTTATCAGCTACCAATGGTGGCTTTAGAAGTTTCCAATCCACCTGCTGAGAAATTCTTTGATAGTTTCAGTAGGAATCTGGCATGTAAACCCATTTCATACTTTTTCCTATGGTGGATCTTAGTTATTTTTCTTATGCAGGGGCGATTTGATATACTGTCTCTTTCTGGTTCATTTCTGCTGACGGAGGTTGGTGGTCAGCGGAGCAGAACCGGTGGGCTGAGTGTCTCATTAGCTGGACCTGATGGACGTGTTTTAGGAGGCTGTGTGGCGGGGCTTCTGACTGCTGCATCCCCCGTTCAGGTTTGGCTGCTTCTTTAGGAAATCTCTTTCTTAGTACGTGAAACTTGCAGGTTGATTTCTGTATTCCCATAATTTATCAACAGCTTTTGGAACTTCAACTATTGGGGTTCTTTGTAGATGAAAAAGCTAGCTTCACAGTTGCAATAGGTTGCCTCAGTTCAAAGTTGTATGGTATCCAGTCAGTTAAGGGGGTGGGTGGGAAGCAATAGAAATGCTATATTGGCAATGAACCACCAGCTCTATCCATCTTGGTCTCTATCCTGTAGATTGATGGCTGGGCCATTTCACTTTTAGTCACATATTCTTAGTGACTGCTTTTTTTGGCCCATCCAATGGTAGCAAAAATGAGGGATGTCTGGGAACAGTTGAAAATCAGACAAGTGTGGAGCATAGGTTCTAAGGGAACTTTATGTGAATTTTGCAGGTGTTTGTTTAGTTAGTAGCTTATGCTTATCCGGGCATATATTAAACAACTGGTTGTGGTAAGGAGGTCTAAAAGACCTGATTGAACCTAACTCTCAGTTCACTGCTAAAAGTTGACCTGGAACCTTTTGTCACCGCTGCTGCCTCTTAAGAAGAAATGCAATTTTGCTCGTATCGTGCGTACAACTTGGTGAATCAAACATTTGCAAATAGGAGTAACAGACATTAGATGGGCATGGTGAGAAGTTGAAATTTGATATACGAGAGCTCATTGCTCATACTGTTTAGTTCTTCCCAGTGGGGGCTTTTAAATGTTGTTTATTCTATAAATCCCTCTTTCGAACATAGATTTGATGTTTTGTCAGAGTTTCCCTTTTATTCTATTCTGCTTGTAAAATTTTATATCAGCAATTTCTACACAAAACTGCATACTTGTAGTTCTCACTATCGGTGTCAAAAAATTGGAACTTGGAATACACTTCAAAGAAACACTAATTCCTAGAAGCTGACCACTTTGTGTTTAGGTAATGTATCACTGCACCAACGTCTATGGTATCGTAGGTTTGCCTATCACATGGCTAAAAGGGAGTCATTTCTATTCGTGATACTGATGTTCAAGTTGGACAGTACTTTATTTATGCATGACGTATTCTATTGAAAATTTCGATAATTGTCTAATGACACCATTGGCATTTGTGTTGGCGTCCTCCATTGTAGGTAATTGTGGGCAGTTTCATTGCAGACGGTCGGAATGAAACAAAGTCAGCGAACCAAATGGAACCCCTCTCTGCTCCGCCAAAGCTGATGCCAGGTGGCGGTCCAACAGGTGCTAGCAGCCCTCCATCACACGGGACATTCAGTGAATCCTCTGGTGGGAGCCCACTGAACCACAGCACAGGAGCTTTCAACAATAACAACCCTCAAGGCATCTCGAGCATGCCATGGAGGTGATTTTGGTTTAGTTTGGTTTTCTCCCTAACTTGTAGAACGGGCTCTGCTGTCTATTAGCTTATTATTTCACCTTTTAAAATACCTGGTTGTTGTATTACTTTAGCTGTGCAGAGTTAGTAGAAGTTGTAACTTCCCAGATTGACCTAGGTGTTCCTAGGTGTCCCGCCCTTACCAAGTTATTGGGAATTATCAAATCGATGTGTTCGTATGGTCTAGAGAAGAGGATGGTGATTTAGTTTCACGTTGTCTGTGGTTTGCTGTTACAGTGTGTTGTCCGCCCGTGAGATGGTACATTGTAATGTGCCTGGTAGGCCCATTCAAGGTTTTGTGTTTGTTTACATTTAGGTGTTTCATGTTTATTAAATAAAAGCTGTGGATTTATTACTTTATCATACAAGCTTCTACAAAGTACATTACGGAATACCGAATGTGTCGGATGAGTTCATTTTCGTTCCTCCTAGAAAAATTGCACTGTGTATGGTTCTAGATGGTGCCAATTCACCTTCCCTAAAGCACCTTCGGTCCTTCACTTGAGAGTTCAAAAACGACAGATTTATCCACACAATTGTCTTTATTAGAATGACGACACTGTCTTCAAGTTACAACGCGGATTCCAAATATGGAAGAAAGCAATGACTAATGTTAAACCAACTGAAATTGATTTGGATCAAGTCCACATTGATCGATCACTTCTTTTTAGTAGGATAAGAAGCCATTTTGTTGATACCACAGAGGCCTTCAGGTTTCCCAGTGCTTCTCTTCATCCTTATGAATCCTTTCTCTCCCCATTTTGGGCCCCATGAGTTCTTCACAATTATGTAGTCCAACCCCTTGTTTGATCCATATCCAACAGCTGCAACTCCATGATCCAGCTCTGTTCCACAGTGCCCGTCAAACACACCCTGCACATTAAAATTCGAGATTTTCCCTAGTCAGGCAGCAAATGCATGTGGAGTGCTTGGGTATTTACAATTTCTGCATTAGTAGATGCACATAAAGTAATGGATCGCATGTATGCTTCTTGTGCAACTATGAATATGCAGGAAAATGAGTCTTATAGCCAAAATGATATGATTGTAGCATTTAAAGCCAGTTATTTGCATCGTTCTGCACAGATTTTATGTTTCACTTTTCTGTTCATATACATAGCATTAGTCATTAAGTCATGTATGTATGTATGTGGTAGATTTTAAGGACTTACCCCACTGTAGAACTGGAAATCTCTACCAGAAGCTTCAATAGCAACACTGAGAGGCTGGTTTGCAAGTGCCTTCAAGAGGCTCTGTTCATTGTTCTCTGGTACATCATGGTAACCGCTAATGGTCACCACCTCTGATTGTTCCTATTAGAGTGGACACCAGAAGAGAAAAAATATAAAAAAAAATATTGGTGAAAAAAGTATGTGATTTTTAAAAGTAAGTAGGTCTGTTTCTCTTTCAATTGGTTGTCCATATGCTCGTAACTTACCTTCCTCTCACTGCAAGTGCCTTCCTCCATGAGGTAAGGGTAATCATCTTCCTTGTGAAGTCCCTCATTGGCCATAATGTATTCAAAAGCATAATCCATAAGACCCCCATTACAACCATGGTTAAAAGTTGTGTCGCAGTCAATCAGCTCTTGCTCAGAAAGAGATGTTAAATTTCCGGTGAAAATTTGGTTTATTCCCTCAACGGCAGCTACAGTTGAAAATGCCCAGCAACTCCCTGCATGCATGCATATTCACCCATTTTACATACGCAGTTAGCCCTTGAATTTACAGATATACATATATAATGTTTGTATGTGATTCAAACAATGACTCAGAGTGGTTTAGAACAACCAATATATTTACTTACCACATGAACCTTGGTTCTTGATAGGAGTGACGGCACCTTTTTTCCTCCAATCGACAGAATTGGGTAAATCTACGATGTCTTTGTAACTGAATTCTTCACTTGACCCCTTTCTTTTAGGCAAATCAACATTGAGGCCAAGATACATGTTTTTGAACTCTTCATGGCTCAAATCGGCAAACTCATTCAGTCCAAGCCAATAGTTAATGATCTTCTTGTTCCTCTCGTCGATGTGCTTCAAGTTATCCTTGAACACGTCAAACCTGTGCAACTTCTCTTCGATACTTTCATAGGTTTTGCTATGTTTAGCCATCCATGATTCAAACAGATCAATGAGTCCATCTATGGATTTCAAGTCGTCTGGGGAATAACCCACGATGGAGAACTCGCGAGCAAAAGCTAATGAGGTCAGAAGTGACAAGGAAAATGTGAAAAAGAGTGCTAACTTTGAAAAGGAAGAAATAGCCATTGAAAAGGAGGTTATGGAGCAAAGAAAGAAAGAAACAGAGATCAAAGAAGAGAGGTGAAGATGGAGGTGGGAGATGTTCAGATTTATACAGATTTTTTCTTAGCAATATTATGTTTCCTTTCAAGTAAAGTTGATGAATTGTATATAGTAGAAGGAGTCTTTAAGATTGGTTCTTTTTGGCAGACTTTAAATCCAAGCATGTCTCTGTGACCTTGATCATGTAATAGCTGACAGAACCATATGCTGTTGGACTATGCCCTTTTTAACTTAATACTGTTTAACGAATCACAGGCTGATATTGGCCCAAATAAACATGGCTTATCACTTTGTATATCTGCTAAGGACATTATTAATCATTATCAAACTCGAACCCCATCTTGAAAAAACCTGCATAAATCTATTCGTGTATTTATATATATGTGACGGCCGGTATTGAAAACCATGACCTTCCACAACTGAATCGAGAACAATGACCTTGCTAAGTAAAGAACGGGAAACTTCTTATTTTCAATGCTGATTCCAGCATGTGTGGAGAAGATTTTGATGAGAAGGCAGTGTGGAGAAGATTTTGATGAGAAGGCAGTGTGGCATATGTTAATTGGGTTCTTGATCCATGATTATGCGGAGAAAGAATGGAAATGGTATCAAACGGAGATTTTGTCGGCCGATGACTCTCGATTATCAATGACGGTTGATAAAAGAGGATGATGCTGCCAACGCCAATGTGTGGTAGAAAAAAGGATATCGGGTGTTGCCTTAAAGGAGGTGTGATAGTAAATAATAGTGGTAGGAAGGAAGGGTGAAGACAAATAAAGCAATTTTAGTACGAGTGAAATTGAAATGGGACGACTCAATGGGTGGGTGGAAGCTGGTACTGAAAATCTGGTAAACCTAGTTTAATTGTAGTACCAGCAGGGGCAATTGATGGAGTATTAGTTTATTGCTGGAGTCCCCGACTAGTGCGTAGCCCGTAGTCTGGGCTGGGCTGGATTGGTGGGTGCATAATGCATTATAAAGGAAGTAGGGTATAGTCCTCAAATTTGCTACATGCACTGTTAATATAAACTTTTCTATTTAGCCGCCTTTGCACGTGTGCACACCCCTTTAACATTGCTCCAATTAATTTCTGGACACACTACACACCAGGGGCATGACATGGGCAATTTCAGCTGTTAGGCCTTATTATTTACTCCCTCCGTTCCATAATATTGGTCCCCTACGAAACTACGTGCAATTTTCAAACTAAAAAATAACGCATCTATAAAATAATTTTTGGATTTTTTCCGCACCGTTTAAAAGTTCACAATGAGATCTATCAAACAAGATCCATATTGATGAACAAATTATGTTCATAAGTATATTATTTTTTAGTTTGAAAATTGCACGTAGTTTTGTAGGGGACCAATGGAATGGAACGGAGGGAGTATATTGCAATATACTGCTATGTAATTAGGGTTATGTCGTTTCATTCTAAATACGAGACGAGGTGAGAGAAAACTCTTGAGAGAGGTTGAGTAAGAACTTGCACTCCACATTCTTCAATTATAGTGTGTCTCCCGTGATTTTTCTTCGTGTTGAGGTTTCCACTTGTGTCTGTTTTCCTATTTTCTGTTTATTATGCACCTTTTCTTTTCTTTTTTTCCTTTTTTCTATTTTATGATTTCTATTAATCTAGTTTCATAGATCTGTAGGGACACTATGGATTGAATACGTTGTACGATTCCTAACAGAGATGTCAGTTCCTAAGTACGAAGATTAAGGTTGGTAGAGACGGAGCCTACTACTGGGAGGAAGTGGCCCTTGGCACCCCCACTCCCCCTAAGTCCAGTAAAAAAAAAATGGTTTGCCCTCAGAGAAAATCCTTCCACATGCCACTCCCCAAGTCTAGTAAAATATATATATATTTTTTCACTTTGCTTAGAGAGAAAATTCTTTGCCTAATCACCTTCAGGACGAACTGTGAAGAGCTAATTTCCCTCTCTCAATCTGATTTTGAAGGACAAAGATCCCTGTTCGAGACTCTAAAGGGGGAGCGACTCTATGTTGATTTCACTCTGACTCTCTGAGTTCAATTTGGATTAATTTCCGCACTAAAGCAAGTTCGTCAATACCCAGTCGGCTGGTGTTGTTGAGTCTTCCAGTGCCAGACTGGTCTTCTCGTCTTGTTCCTTCGTTCTACTAATCCGAAGTTTTTAACCTTTATGTGTAAAAATGGATGATATTGACTGTTGTTTAGTTTATTAGTATTTATTTGCCCTTCCAATGATAAAAGTCTATTTATAATTAATGCCTCTATGTTTCTGAATTCCCAAACCAAGCGAATTGATACTCTTTCAATATGTTTTAAAATGTTTGTCCAGTCCTCAAATGAAGAGTTAAAATAACAACAAAATTTTCAAGAAAATTTGAATTTTTAAAAAGGGAAATGCTAACGGGTGTCATAGTGCACCCGTTAAGAGTACAAAAAAGTACAATTTAAAAGTACATTTGTACTTTAAAGTATATCTTTAAGTGTACTTTAACGTACAAGTGTACTTTTAAAGTGTACTTTTTTTGTACAAGTGAGACCCACAAAAGTGTAATTTTTGTACCCTTAACGGGTGCACTATGACACCCGTTAGCATGACCCTTTTAAAAATACACTAGGTATCAATGATTTCTTTTTAAGTAATATAAAATGTTTGAAGTTTTTCTTAACAATGTCTTATTTTTAAGTTATCGTTTTGCAAACCGGACAAATTTCTTGGGACGGAGTTAGTAGATCGTTTAACTATGTCTGTTTTGTGTTCACGAATGATTAAACCATGAAAATGGGCATTTTTTTTTTGGTATTATTGAAAATTCAGTTACAACATTTGCATTTTTTTTGTTAGTACTAAGGACATTGATATTTCTTGGGAGTCGCCTCTAAACATAATTCCTGGCAAGGACGAAGCCATGATTTCGACTTGGAGGTGGCACCGAAAATCAATATTCTCCCTCTCCATCTAAAAAAGATAGTCTATTATAATACAACGTGCAATTATGGGATAAAAATCTCAATTATTTCTTTAATTTTGTGTAAAGAAATGTAAGAAATTATGCACGGAAGTGTTTTTTTTATCTGAAAATGGAAGGTCTTTTGGTTGTGGACTATCTTTACAGGCGGAGGGAGTAATCAGGATTAAAAAATGGACAAATGTTCTAAGATTAATTATTTTTAGTACCCGAAAGAATGCATATTCTCCAAAAATTACACATTGTCATAGATTTATCACTCATCAATATGCTTAATAACAAAATAATACACGCGTTTTGAAGAATAACACTGTTCTTGCAACCAAAAAAAAAAAAACATTTTTTCAACCCGGGGGTGGCACGTGCAGTGGCGAACGTAGGATTTGTGTCAAGTAGGGGCCGAATCATGTGTATTTTCATATTCATAAAAGAAAATTATTTTGTAAGTATTTAATTATCGTTACTTGCGAGGTCCGAAGAAGAGACGATATAATGTGAATGTGCGTAGCCACCATTTGATTTTATAAAAGCAACCTAAAAAATGATTGATAACATGAAATTTTGAGGAGTTTTTACCCCACACAAATAGAGATTTTAAGAATTTTTTTTCGTTCAAGAGACTTGCAGGGACCAATCCCATAGAATTTTTCTTAATTAACCTGAAGAATTAGTATAATACATGAGGATTTTTGGCTCCTCTTCCCCTTTAATCTTTGTTTCAAAGGTTAATAAAATTCTTCGCCGTTCAAAAAAATGAGGATATTTGGAGTTGTGCAGGTGGCAGGGTCCCCCTTGCACGGTTGCACCCACTTAGTACCGCCCCTGGGCACATGCCACCCCGAGTCCCATACCAGCTCCGTTCCTAATTACCTTGGAATCCGATTTGGTTTGTGAGGTTTAATGTCATGCATGTTAGAGTGGGATTACAGAAAAAACAAGAGCACCTTTTAAATAGATTTCCATGGAAAGTATTCAGCGGTTCTGGAGCATTATCAGTAGCCTTCCGCACCATATATAATTATAGTATATGTTTTGTACGTAGATGATGTCAAACTTTTGTTGGAAATTTTGTGAATGAAACCGGGACACTCGGAGGGTCTGTCGAGGCAACCGAGATCACCCCACGGATTCAACATGTGATGCAATTAACGTTGGGTAACTCACTCATGAATATGGAGATTATGGCAGAATTGAATTCCAATTCAAATTCGGATTGAAGACTGCAGTTACAGGATCTGAAATTCATTGGCAAAATTCATTTCGTTATTGAATGGGGAGGCTCCCCCATTAATCTCGTATTTTCGACATCAGTTTTCGAGCAACAAAATACTCCAGATTTCGTCTTTGTGAGAGAGAGGTAGACGCTGTTTCAGTTCGCCAAGGCTTTCAGCGGTGGTGTTCCGGTGGTACGTCGTGGTTCTAGCTGTTGTATCATGGGACGAAAACGTCGGTTCAACCTACAACACCCATGGTAGGCGGCGCATCTTTGTTAAGATGAGTGTGATCTCACACGACTCGGCAATTTGTATTCCCGTTTTACAGTTTCTGTAATTTCCAGTTCGTTTACATTGTAATTTGTTCATGTAATTTGATATTCACTGTGATATACGAAATTGTTCTTTGGAATTCGGATTGCCACTGTAATTTTTCCAACAATTTTTTCACACAAATGTACAGTGAAGAGACCTCGTGGTGGAGCATTGCGTTTAACAATGGGTCTCATTTCCTATGGCTTAGAGCAAGTGCACCAAACCATGTATATCTCATTTTTAGCAATAATAAAAAGAGTGCTTTTACAAAAAAGAGCTTGCACCAGACTTGCCAAACCAAAAGGCAAAATACATTTTGCACCAGACTTGCCAAACCAATGGGTCTCATTTTTGTTGTGGTGAAAGAGACGAGGAGATCGAAGGGGAGCTTAGCTGGTGTTTGGATGTTCGGCTTTCATGCTACTGCTGGTGCTGTTTGCTTTTTCTTAGTTTTTTCTCTGGCTTTGTATTATTGATGACAATGAATTTATCTTATTAATGAAGCTGCTATGATCATTTCAAAACAAATTCAAACATTTCTGTATGTTAGAAAGGCCAAATAATTATGAGCATTTTGGCATGGATGTTGGGATCGATTGATGAGTTGGCCTGGGAAGCAGAAGATGGAAATCACGCAAATTCCGTAAGTGCAGTACTGCAGGCAACTGTGGACTGGTGCAGAGTGGGAGCTGCAACCACCAAGAAGTTCAATTTATTAGGCCTACCACTCTATAGTACTCTATCACTGTCCTACTGTAGTACGTACTAAAATAACTAGACGACTTTTTAATTTTTCTTATTTTTGGGGATTATAAAAACTGGGTGACTCAGGATGATCTCACTATATAGACATATAGTATTCAGATCAGACTCTCTCTCTCTCTCTCTCTCGTCTTGGAAATCCTCCTGAGACTAGACTTGCACTTGCTCCTCCTCTCTAACAAGAAAGAAAGAAAGAAAGAAAAGATTGCAACATCGCATTATTTATGGTTACACACGCAAGCACGCATAAAGCTGATTTGGCAAAATTCCAACTTGGAAATTAAATGGCATTGGCATGCATCCGCTTTCCTCCCTCCCTCCCTCCATTCCCTAGCTACCTCTCCATGCTCGATCGCTCCTATTTCAATTCCCCCCTTCCCAACTCTCAAATCTTAGATTCACATCGTGCGTTCATCTCATAGATTCGACGTCAATAGAGTTGGAACAAATATTTTGTAGATTTATATAAACGGGAAATAAATATTCAAAGCTTGAATTTTTTTTAGACCTGTGTTAAACTGAAAAGCTAATGAAACAAACAATTTGGATCAAACTTTTATACGTAATAAAGAGATAGATACGAAAGAGAAGGGTATGGAGGAGAGGTCCTCATCCTGCAATAATTAATCGCCCCTTCCTTGCCAAGCATGTCCTTCCACAATCTCCCTTTGCCTGCTGCTTTTTTTCTTAAGATGGTTTTTCCTCTTATGGACCCCCTTTTCGGGTGGCCTTGTGTTGTCTAGTAACAGAGTACTCTAGACTCTCTTCCATCACAATAAATACTCTCTCTCTCTCTCTCTCTCTCTCTCTCGATAATAGAGTTTTCAATACACATACACACCTTTCCTTCTCCTTCGGTTTCAGTGCTCTTACCCTCTGGCTCTATATATTAGTACTCCACTGGCATACATGTTACTACATACAACAGCCCTTTCATTCACCCCTCTACAATACTCTCTCTCTCTCTCTCTCTCTCTCTCTAAAGAAAGAAGAAGGCAAGACACACTTTGTGGGAGGAAGGAAGGAGGAAGAAAGGGAGGGAGGATATATGTATATGTTGGGATTAATGGAAGAAGAAAGGATAATGAGTGAATTACTGGTATTAAGGGAACTAGAGGACTACATGAGAAAGGAGGTCGAGGAGGAGCAAGGAGGAGGAGGATTATTGCCGCCTGGTTTCAGATTCCACCCTACTGATGAAGAACTTATTACTTTTTACCTGGCTCCTAAGGTTTTTAATAAGGAAAACACCCCAACAGCCAGCTTCTTCTTCTTCTTCTCTACTGGATTAGTCCACATGATCCCTGAGGTGGATCTCAACAGCTGTGAGCCTTGGGAGCTTCCAGGTATATATATATACAGTACAACATACAACGTTTGCATCTTTCTCTAGCTAGGAAAAAAAAATTATACCCTTCCTTAAATTAATGCAGAAATCATTAGTTAGTTTTTGTGAGTAATTAATTGGAAATTTAGTAGAGTAGTTAACTGTGAGTAACAGTAATACACATGCATGCATGCGGCAGATGTAGCAAAGATGGGGGAGAGAGAGTGGTACTTATTCAGCTTGAGAGATAGGAAGTACCCAACAGGAGTAAGAACAAACAGAGCGACGGGAGCTGGTTACTGGAAAGCAACCGGGAAAGACAGAGAGGTGAAGACTAGCAATGGTGCAGCAGCAGCATTGCTAATTGGGATGAAGAAAACACTTGTTTTTTACAAAGGCAGGGCTCCCCGTGGTGAAAAGACCAAGTGGGTCATGCACGAGTACCGCCTCCACGGTCACTTCTCCTCCTCCTCCTCCTCCTCCTCCTCCTATCCCCACCACCACACCTCCAAGTCCAAGGTAGTAGTAATAATCTACCCTTCTACACGTTGCAACCATGAACACTGACCGATGTGTAGTTTTGCTAACACCACAAACACCCTTCATCCATTTGTTAAGGCATTGTGAGCACATCTTAAGGATATGGTTAACTTTGTTAGACGATGCAAGTCATGTTATACTCCTATAAAATGACAAATCAATCTCAAGAGAGTTTGAAATACATATATAAATTATTTGAACCACTTATATTTGTTACTCCCTCCTGTACCCCTCCATACCTTCATTTTTTCTGCTATTTCTTTTTTTGGCCGTCCCAAAATTGATGTCCAATTATGAAAACTAAGGACCAAAATTTGGTAAATTTTCTTTTTTGCCTTTTTGATTTGAGCAAATGCAAAGTTTGTCTTTTCCCAAATTAAATTCAAAGTTAGGGGGCAAATTTGAAAAGTTCTGAAGTACAATGATTATGTTCCAAAAAAAAGTTGAACTCCCAAAATGGGATTAACATTAACAGACGAAGAGAGTACTTATGTTTTGGCTAATACTGTCTGGTATCGGTTGATATTTGGGTGTATCACTTGTGATTTCTACGTTTACAGGAGGAGGAATGGGTGATTTGTAGAATAGTTGATAAAAGAGGAGATAAGAGAACCCAACTAGTATTTCAAGACCAAAGCTACCACCAGCAGCACCACCTATTCCAGGAGGCATGTTCATCTCCCACCACAGGATGTTCTTTAAGTACCCCATTGCTTGAAAATACAACAATAACAACAAAATCATCAACAGCATTGCTACTGGAATCTCAATCTCATGACAACCCTTTTGATGTGATGGATCATCAAAATCAGCTCTACCAACAAAATTCTGACCACCTCCAAACGCTCATGAACAACCCAATTCTCTCCTCCTACTTCCCAGTAAATGAAGGCTGTTTTTCACCCAATCCTGTCCATACCATCACCACCACCACCACAATAATCCCAAACAATAAAGACAACTACACCAAGTCCAATAACCACATTAACCACCCATCAGTACCATCATCATCATCATCATCCATTCTCTTCAACTCCCACTTTTCACATCAAGAAGAAGCCACAAGTGCTACTATTCCAAAACAGTACTGCTGCAAGACAGAGGCCAACTTTTCTGGCTTATTCCAACTGCCCCACGCTAACTTGCGGCGGGTACATGATAATAAGGTGGTTCACTCTGCTGACTACTCTCCATTTGCAAATCCCCTGTTTTTCGGGATGGATTGTGGGATAATGACAATGGAGTGGTCCTCCTCCTCCTCTTCATCAGCTGCACCAGTTACCACCACAGCAGTTCCTGTCATGCCAACTACTACTTCAATGGCAGCTTTCAACAATTAATAATAGGGCTGGCAATGGCATCCAATTCCAAACCTTGGTGGATCCTCCTCCTCCTCTTCTTCTTCCTTCAGTCAGACTCTGGCCTTTGGATCTTTAAGATCTTCACAACCTGATTTTCTTAACGTTATGTTCGTACTTGTAGCTCTATTTAATTATAGTGTGTGTGTATATCTCAATATCTGCTTATAGACAGAATCCGAGGTGTTAAGTATTTTGGAGTATTATTATAATATTGTAGAGCAGCTAGGAAGGGGGGACCAGTCTAGGGTCTCTACCCATTTCATCCGGCCATGCACGCAACTATGTCTTATTGGAATTCTTGGATGCAGCAATTACTAGTACTAGCTTTTTTGCATTTTGTTAATTCCTTCTCACGTAACTTGTTATTATTGGAGGTGATGCTGCAGCTCAAGATTTTATTACCCCATGAATGCTCGTGGCCTTTTGCACGTGTTATAGAGTTGTTATTTACCCCTCCATCCAATAAAGTTAGTCTCTCTCTTTAGAAATTTAACTTTTTAAAGAAACACAATAATTACACCGTCAAAAAAATGAAAGTGCAATGATAATTTGTTTAACTCTAATTTATTTTTCCTCCATTTTTACTCCTATATTTGAATTTAAATACGAAAATGAAGAGCAAGTTAAAATGGACAACAATTTTAAAATATTCTAAAAAAAAGATGGACCAACTTTTTGAAATGGAGATATGCTTTGGATGGAGGGCGTATTGGGCTGGTGGTGGTGAGTAGGGGTGGGAATTTTCGACACGACACGAGAACACGACTCGAACTCAACACGAAGTTAGCGGGTTAGGGTCAGCTATTTCTGACACGAACACGAATATGACACGACACGATAACACGAAAAGTTAAATAAAACGGGTTAGAGTTGATTGAATTTTGATACGAACACGAGATAACACAACGAACACGACACGACAATTTATGGAAGGACACGATAACACGACATGAACCCAACACGAAATTAGTGGGTTAGAGTCGGCTATTTCTAACATGAAACATGAATATGACACGACACGATAACACGAAAAACTAAACAGGTCGGGTTAGAGTTGAGAAAATTTTGGCACGAACATGACACGATGCCCACCCCTAGTGGTGAGTGAGTAGTGAGAGTTGTGTTTGATGTGACAGCGTCAACGTGGATGGGATTGGAGTTGTTTTGAATTTGTTAAGGGCTAAAGAGCATCTTTATCAGGTTTAACAAACCCACTTTGAAGTTAAATGTGCCTAAAAAAAGGAAAAAAATCAGGCTACTCAAAAAGCCTTAACAAATTGTTCCAGCTACAGTAGCTTAACAAAGAAAGTGAGTGACTGTTCACTCACTTCTTCCCTCGTCCAGTGTATTTCACGTCTTCCCTCGTCCATCTTTTTTTGGTGCTTCTGATAAGGATGCTCTAAGACCAAAAAACAAAAAGTTTTGGATTTTGTTGCGTCACATTTTTTATTCATCATTGATGAAACGATTAGGTCCCTACCATGCGGGGCCTCGTAGGTTAGCTTAATATAGCGTATCTAACCACTCTATCTATATGCGTGTGTGTGTGTGTGTGAACAGTAGTGCGTTTATTTATTTTATTCGGATGGATAGATACACTCTATGATTAGAAAGAACATACATGCATGAGGAGTCATGAACTTGCTTTTTGAGATGGGGATGGACAATCATCGTTCTGTTCCAACTTTCATCAATCAATCAAGCATTGCTCCCATCCCGTGACTTTAGGAGGCAGGAGGGAGGGAATATGGGAACATAAATAGATGTTCCCACAGATGCGTCAATTGATACTATTAGTCTAGCTACTTGATTTCAAGCCCAACTCTTTCTATTAGTACATCATACCCCGAAGATGAAAAAGATTAAAATTGGAAAATAATTCAGCAGTCTCGGAGCATAACCACATAGTGTTCTGGATCATTCTAGTATTATATATTTACACGGGATTCATAAATTTATTCATGGGTCCCACGAGAATATATGATGCTAGAGAGTTTCGGAGCATCACGTAACCGTGGTCCGAGATAATTAAACATAAATAAGTAAAGAGTCAAAGCAAGCAGGAGACAATCAGAGACACCAGGGTCGGGATTTGGATTTCCATTCAAACTGCATGCTCCCAAAAGTAAAGTACACCACAAGGGAAACAAGATTGGGCATGGATCAACCCAATATGAGCCCATCCAAATACTGTAATACAAGAAATTTCTCCTACTAAAGTGCCCAAAGAAAAAAGCAAATGACGAGACTGATGGCCGAAGCATCAAATCAAAGAAACAGGAAAGCATAATTGCAAAATCCAAGTATAACGGGGTGTCCATGTGGATGTGTAGCTAGGGAATTCAAAGGATATATACAAGAGAGTAGGAAATGATACGAATACCTTCTCTTTCAAACCAACTGAAAGAATCCATGCTCTAAAAACCCTAAACACTTCCCAAATCAAGAGAGGCAAGTGGCCATAACTTGCCAATTCCGAGAGGAAGATTAGGCTTAAAACAGACATCCAATTCAGTAATGAACAGCGAGGGATACAACACTTACTGTAGACTTCAAAATGCTCCTATGCATTATACGGATCATCACCACAAAGCGCCAAAGAACTTGATCCCACTGATTCAGTGAGTCACCACAGAGTTACCACCGAGTCACTACCCTTTTCGGGTCAAAACCTTGCCCGGTTCACCAAAGCATCGAACCAGAAATCACCAAAACCTTGCCCGGGCACTGTAGTCTTCTCTCTCTCTCTTTTTTTAATGGGTCTTGCTAACGTGTGCCCAATAGGCACACAATAAGCACACAAACAAACAAAAACAACACACACCTTTTACACTTTTCAATACACTTTTACATATTCTTATACACTTTTCACACATTTCAATACATTTTTTCAACCTTAACGTGTGTCTATTAGGCACACGTTAGCATTTTCCTTTTTTAATAATAAAGGAGGATGAATTAAATGGTGCATGAAGGCTGAGTTGGGTAATCAACAGTATGTCCAACGGTGAAAGATGGAGAAGAAAACTGAGTAATTTGGTGTTTGTTGAAGGAAATAGATTTGAATAGTGACTGGATTTGGGGGTTTGTTGAAGAATAGATTATATCTTGACGAAGTTAGGTGGGGGAGTGAAGAAAGGGAGGGGACAGAAGGATGTGGGCTTGAATTCAAGGTTCGGTTGAGGGAAGTGGGGGAAAGAAGAAACAAAATCGAAACACAGCATAAACTGGAGAAAAACTACTCTCAATGGAGAAGAAAAAACTCATTGGGGACGGAGAGAGCTCCAACATCTGCTCTCCTCTCCCTCCCCACCGCCACAGTTGCTTCTAGGAAACCCTAGGCGAGGATAGAGAGAGGGAACCAAAGCAAAGAGAGATAAATAGAATTTTGGGGTGGTGCAATATGACCTACCCATTGGTCTTTAATCTCTCCTTAAACCTCTTTATCCCATCCCTAGAACGAAGAATATCCCTAGATAACCTCAATATGACCTACTCATTTTAGTATTTCTGACAAACCGGGTTAGGTTGGAACATCAATTCATTTGGTCTTTAATCTCTCCTTAAACCTCTTTATCCCATCCCTAGAACGACATGCAGTAACGAAGAATATCCCTAGATAACCTCATCCATTCTCTCTAGCACCAAGGCACTCATGAATCATCCTGTATTTCAGTCAAACTGATGCAGAGCTATACCAGAATGCACCACCTTGTAAATGCAGGCCACCACTAAAATCTCTAGTAGCTTGTGCCTACTAAATCCGATTATATGAATTGCACAAGAGGCACGGATTCCATCTAAGTTCTAACAATAATCAAATTAATACGTAATAAAGATCCAAGAAATCCATTATGGGATTAAATGAGCAGCTTGCATTCATTTTCTGAATTCCATTTTATTTTTTATTTTTTATAAAAACACATTACATAAAGAGCTGCTCAGAGTTCTTCATAGTTACAGAAAATACAAATTCACATAGGCCTACATAAGGGATTTAGGATCAAAGAAGATTAAATCAGGATTATTTCATACCAGAACAATCCAACAGAACCCAATACATCTCCATAGAAACCCACTTTAGCAGTCAAGAGTCCTGTTCCAGAGGAATGACAATAGTTAGGCAGTAATTCAAATAGTAATCACCATTCAAAAGAAATTCAAATAGTAATTCAAATATCCTCTGTTACAGAATGATGAAGCACGTTTGTTATCAACTATATATCAATGGGACCAACATCATCTATATTCTGATTTACAAACCACAGATAGAATATTTAAAAACTGTTTTAAGCCTTTAACCAATATTTGATGTTTTAAGGGGTTAATTTCTCTTTTTTTGTAGAAAAATCCAAAATCGTAGAAATGGGGACGGAAAAAGAGAGAGAAAACACAAACTCCGGTTTAGCGCTATGCTTCTCTCTTCTTTCCTTCAACCTGGCGATTCCACTTTGAAAGAAGTTAACAAGGAAAAAGGGGTAGGCAAAAAAAAAAAAAAGAATCGAACACTTCAGCGACTAGAAATGGAGAAGAATGCACTTCTGTCAAATGAATTAGCAGATCATCTCATGGACCCTTAGTCAGTTTACTTCACTGGATGAATTGTGATCACCTGCCTCAGTGCCTCGAGAGAGAATTTTTTCGTCAAAGAAGGAACGCATCAAAAGAGATTAAAGATGAAAGGAAAAAGAGAATGAGAATGAAAGGAGCAGAGGAAAGAGAGACAAATTGAGTCATCAAACATCACCAAAATCCCCAATATCCAAGCTTGTCTCTCCATTTTTAGTTTCTTCTTCTTGTTGTAATCAAGTTTACGAATCCCATAAACAAAAAGTTTGTAAGAAAACAATACCACAGCCCCCACAAACTGTTGGATTTCCATTCATATGTGACTTTGTGGAGGCCCAAAAATCTTTTGGTTGTGTTTGTTAGAAGTTTTTTGTGCATTTTTTTTTTGGGGGAGCACATCACTAACACATGTCAACTTTCTTACCTACCACTTGGCTTCCCGTAACAGACTACTTTTGAGAAAGCTTGAAAGTGATATTTGGTTCACTCTTGTGTTGTCATTTTGTGAAAGAACTCCATGTGATTCTGCTGGCTGCGATTCCCAAATTCGGGGCTGATTTTATCTTTCGTTTGCTCTCTACATCAGCCTTTTGGTTCATATAGTTAGGTGAGGTCTTTCCTCTATTTGTATTGTCAATTGGTTGCATACACCAAACAATGGTTGGGAAATCCTAGTATCTCTTTCTAAACTAATTTGTAAAACTTTTTAGATACTGGAATTGGACTTCGGTCCCGTGGATGTACCTCACTTTTGGGAAAACACGCGAAAGTCGCTTGTGTCTAGATTCGGTTTGCGGTTTAAGTACTTCTATTTTATTCATTGCATTTTTACATTTCTACCTGTTTATATGTGTAGGAATTTATTCTAATTAGGGTTGCTCAAAAAAAGTTTTTAGGGTGAGTTCTCCAATGGATTTTATTAAAAATTTGATAAAATCAAGGACTTGATTTTATCCATTGGTGAAGAGAGTTGATAAAATCTGTAGATTTTTGCATTAAAAAATCTCAAAAATCTACAGATTTTATCAACTCGCCTCACCAATAGATAAAATCAAGGGCTTAATTTTATCAAATTTTTAATAAAATCCATTGGAGAACTCACCCTAAAAATAAATCCTGTGTATACACTGAAAGTCAATGAACACAGTTAATAAGCGTAGTAATTACATTTACAACACCTAACTTGAACATATATATACTCAATCTTAAGGAAATTTTCATGAGTATCACAAGGGCTGTGGTTCGCATATGATGTGATTGGATATTATGGCTCAACCTAGTTGGGTAACATATTTTTGGTTGTAATGTGTTGGCATGTTGGAGGTAACTTGCCCTGTCCCCTTAACTTATTGTACTTTTATCGAGTTAATTAATAAAAGTTCTTCCGTTATGGAAAAACAGATAATCTTGCTCCGAATTTTATGCAAAATGGCATCTGCCAAGACACATAGACAGTTATTAGACGGACCATTGCTTGCTTTACCCTCGTAATGAATTCTCATGAAACAATTGAATTCGAAGTGACCATATGTTCTGTTCAAAAAAAAAAAAAGTGACCATATGTACACCAACCATCTCAGCAAACTTGGGGAGAAAATGAAAATTGGCAAGTCCAGACGATAAACACAAGAAATAAAATCAGAGAATAAAGAGTAAGGCGTGGAATGCGAGAATCTGATCAGAAAGTTTAAGGGAAAATGGGAATTGAAAGCGAAAGTGGGTGAGTGAACCTTGAGTGAGGCCGACGGTTGGGGAGAGATCTAGATCCAAGGCAATATTACTTGGAAGAGGAATGACGATGGTGGTTGTTGGAAGAAGAGGGGTATTTGGGAGGAGAGTAGAGAAGAGAAGCGACCATGGCCCCAGGAAGCACCCCGTATTTGGCTACAACTGCCAGCTTCGCCACCAGCGCCTCTCCTCTCATCAACCAGAACGCCATCGATGATTGATATCTAGTTCACACATAATGACACACAACTCCACTTCATAGAGGGCAATAAGATCCATCTATCAATCAACAAAGTCTTTGTAAGCCCACTATTGGCTCCATTTGGGTTGCCAAACGAACCTACCTGTTTTTTCTACGTGTTGGGCCTGCCTAAACAAGCGGTGTAAACTTAGCCCCCATGTATAGATTAGATTTTTACCTTAAAATGTCTAGAAAAGATGCATCTACTTACCAGTAAGGTAAGTCACGTGAAAAATGTCCTTATGATAGTGAAATTTTTTTCTCATCGGGGATGTCTTGGAAGGCGGCTCTTACTCGCTTAGGCAGTTAATTTCAACAATCAACAGCTTGGATTTCATCTCAACGATGAACGACTCGGATCTACAAGGACTTGGGATTCATCCGAGCTACCGCCCGTCAGGGGCGCTCCCAAGGGTTCCCTCATCCCTCTCAATCACCTATATTGTCCTTCATTTTACACGATTTCAGAACACAACACCACTTGAAAAATGCCCTTATGGCAGTGAATAATATTTCTTATTGGGGAGGGCGCCTCCTAAGCCGTTGATTCCGGCAATCAATGACTTGGATTTCATCTCAACAATGAATGGTTCGGATCTACAAGGACTCGGATTCATCCGAGCCGCCATGCTACAGGGACGCTCTCCAGGATTCCCTCATCCTCCTCAATCAATTATATTATCCTTCATTTTACACTATTTCAGAACACAACACACCTATTAAGATCTTTTGCTCTTAAGAACCAAATACTAGTATCAAAATACTAGCACTACACTTTAATCTTGTGTGTAAGAGAATAGACTTGAAAAATGACCAAACAAAAGTTATTCTTATGAGAATATTTAAATGGAATATGAAGACTAATTTCATAAAAAAATAAAAAAAAGCTTAGTCGCTTGGACCCTACAGCCCCTCTTGCATTATACTAAATGACAAACAAACCTAAAGATTACGAGGCCTTGGACGCTAATTCCCACATTCCCTAATAAGAAAGTGTACGACACAGCCGAAGAAAGTGTAAGGAAATAACATAGCCCAAACAGAAGTTACAAATGCTCTATCAGCAACTTACAAATGCTCTATCAGCAACCAAACTTCACACAGAATTCTTTCCATTCTGATTTCTGTAGCATGGAATGATGGCGTATATCTAGACTTCAACACTATCTTTTGCAGACAGCACAAAAACGGGGAGAAAATTTTGTGTGCTAGACGGGTACCATCAAGTGGTACCCGTCGGCGCATCTGAGCTGTCCAAACGGGTATTGAATGGCCAAGATTAGTTTTATTTTTGAGAGTTAAGAGGAGGGACCCACCTATCCCATGTGGACCGCCATGTAGGCGGGTGTGGTTGGGGTGTGAGTGGTTGTATGTGGCTCTAGCATTATTGTTATATGTGGCTCTAGCATTATTGTTCTAGAACCGGAGGCTGAAAGGCCAACCAACCAACCCCCCTTTGTTTGAACTTTCCAACTCTGTGTAAGCTTGATGGATGTTCGCAGAGGCGGCCCAGCATTTTGTCTAATGACTCCAAAATTACAATCCAATAGAATACAGACAATTTAATGACATGGGACCAGATTGCTTTCACTTTCCAATCACTTGGAGTAGAGTATCTTTTGCAAAAATGATTGTGACACAAATTTTGTGCCACAACCAACCACAACCCCACTCACATGGGGTGTGGGTCTCACATGGGCTCCACATGTGGGCCCCACACCCCATGTGAGTGGGGTTGTGGTACAAAGTTTGTGTATATATCATTATTCTATTTTTTGTGAATCGCAAAACAAAAATACAAATAGAGCGATGGACCAACGTAAGTAGCCTATCCTTCACTCCTTACCCCCATACGAATTTCTTGGTCCACAGAGCCCCAGCCATTCACTCTTCTTTCATGGCCTTTTCTCCTCCAATAATAATCCCTTCATCGCTCATCATCTCCCTCTCTACATTCCTTATCCTCCCTCACCTTCATTTCCATCGCTCTTTTTGCCTCTGCACCCTAACTTCAACACACACTCTCTCTCTCTCTCTCTCTTTCGAACCAACTATGGCTGCAGAGTACTCATCGGGCAACAAAACTCCCAATACCCACCTCCTTCAAGAACTCGAAGCACTCAGCCAAACACTCTACCAAGCCCCAGTCACCACCAACCGAAGAACAAACTCCCTCGCTCTCCCCCGCTCTTCAGTTCCTCCCATCCCAATCGATGACCTTCCCCTCCCTAAACACACCCAAGACAAACTACTCATCAACCCAAAACCTAGGCAACGCCGCATGTCCCTCTCCCCATGGCGTTCCCGCCCGAAACTCGACGACGACCACGATGAAGGCAATAAAGGACGGTCCAAGGCACCTCAACGTCAGAGAGAAGTCAAAAAATTGGACGACACGGCTGCTGCAGCCTCTTCTGTTAAAAAAGGGGGGCTTTGGAACTGGAAGCCAATTCGAGCTCTCTCCCACATCGGAATGCAGAAGCTGAGCTGTTTGTTCTCCATCGAAGTCGTAGCCGTTCAAGGCCTCCCGGCTTCCATGAACGGTCTACGGCTTTCTGTTTGCGTTAGAAAGAAAGAGACCAAGGACGGCGCGGTCCACACCATGCCGTCAAGGGTCTCCCAGGGAGCTGCTGACTTCGAGGAAACTCTGTTTATAAGGTGCCACGTTTATTGCACCACCGGAGGTGGAACGAACCAGCTGAAATTCGAGCCGCGTCCTTTCCTGATTTACGCGTTTGCTGTTGACGCCGAAGAGCTTGATTTCGGAAGAAGTTCTGTGGATTTAAGTCACTTGATTCAAGAATCAATAGAGAAGAATTCAGAAGGCACACGGGTTAGGCAATGGGACACGAGTTTCAACTTATCAGGAAAGGCAAAAGGAGGTGAACTTGTTCTGAAATTGGGGTTTCAGTTAATGGAGAAAGACGGAGGGGTTGGAATTTACAATCAAGCTGAAGGGCAGAAGTCTAAAGGGAAAAACTTGACATCACCATCATCTTCTAATTTCGCCCGAAAGCAGTCGAAATCGTCGTTCAGCATCGCCAGTCCGAGGATGTCTAGCCGAGCGGAAGCGTGGTCGCCTTCGCAATCAGGAATGGCAGCCGATATGCAGGGAATTGATGAGTTGAATCTCGATGAGCCGGCTCCCCTTCCCTCGACTTCTCCTTCTGTTCAGAAATCTGAAGAACCAGAATCAAAGATGGAGGATCTGGAACTTCCAGAATTCGACATTGTTGACAAAGGAGTTGAGATGATTCAGGACAAAACTGATCAGACAGACGAAGACCAATCTGAAGAGAATTCCGACAAGAGATCGGTTTCGAGTGAGGTGGTGAAGGAAGTTGTGGTGCATGATCAAGTCCATTTGACAAGATTGACTGAGCTTGATTCTATTGCCCAGCAGATCAAAGTTCTAGAATCTATGATGGGAAACGAAAAACCTGTCAAAACAGAGGAGGAAGAAGCTGCATCACCGAAATTGGAAGCGGACGAAGAAACGGTAACAAGGGAATTCCTTCAGATGCTTGAAGGTGAAGAGGGTGATGAATTTAAGCTCAATCAGCTTGATGTTTCTCCAATGAATTTGGAAGGAGGAGCTGCTGAAGATTCTACAGAGGATGAATCAAAGGTTTTTATTCCGGACCTCGGGAAAGGCTTGGGGTGTGTGGTTCAAACTAGGGATGGAGGCTACTTAGCTGCCATGAATCCTCTAGATACTGAGGTGGTAAGGAGACATACTCCTAAACTCGCAATGCAGATATCGAAACCATTGGTTCTACCATCAAATAAATCGAGTGGGTTCGAGTTATTTCAGAGAATGGCAGCTAGTGGGATTGAAGCACTTAGTTCTGAAGTTCTATCTTTGATGCCTGTGGATGAGCTCATGGGTAAAACAGCTGAACAAATAGCCTTTGAAGGAATTGCTTCGGCTATTATCCAAGGGAGGAACAAGGAAGGAGCTAACTCGAGTGCTGCCCGTACTATTGCTGCAGTTAAAACCATGGCAGCTGCAATGAGTACGGGAAGAAAAGAGAGGATTTCCACAGGAATTTGGAATATGAGCGAAAACCCGTTGTCGGCAGACGAGATTCTAGCATTCTCGTTGCAGAAAATAGAGGCCATGGCAGTTGAAGCTCTAAAAATCCAGGCGGAAATGGCCGAAGAAGATGCACCCTTTGATGTTTCTCCAGTCAGTGGAAATTCGACTCTGTCGTTTGCTGTTCCACTTGAGGATTGGATAAAAAATAGCAGCAACACGAGTTCTGATAAAGAAGCTGGAGAATCAGCAAGCATCACAATATCAGTTGTTGTGCAATTGCGAGATCCTCTAAGACGATATGAGGCGGTTGGTGGCCCTGTGATAGCGTTAACAAACGCAACAATTTGCGATGATGATAATCCTGGTAAGTATGAGGAGGAAAAGAGGTTTAAATTGGCAAGTTTGCAAGTCGGGGGTTTGAGAGTGAGGAGTAGAGGAAAGAGGAACGTGTGGGATACTGAGAAGCAAAGGCTAACTGCAATGCAGTGGCTTGTGGCATATGGATTAGGCAAGGCAGGGAAAAAGGGAAAGCACGGTTCCTCAAAGGACCAGGATTCACTTTGGAGCATTTCTTCGCGAGTAATGGCAGACATGTGGCTCAAGCCAATGAGAAATCCGGATGTCAAGTTCAACAAGTAAAGAGAGCCTTCTTGATTTTCAAACTTGTGTAATTTTCCTACAATATTTTCCTCAAAATTGTTCTCGAATAGTACTATATATGTTTCTATAGTTTGCACAAACTCACGGTTATGTATCTAGACTGAGTTGATTTGGTTACATGATTTGATGGAGTCCTTTATTTTTATATGTAACATATTCGTGCTACGCAAAGTTGATAAAGATATAGAGGCCATAGTGAACAAACTTGCATGCATAGATCGCCTAAAATTATTAACATAATGGCGGACGGAGATGGTAAAGAAAATTAATGTGCAGTTTGCAATTCAAATTGGTGGAAGATTATATTGATGAGCGAAGGTGTGGTGAAGACTATCAAGAAGGAGTTCGAAAGCTGGAAGGGGTATCTGCAGTGGAGCGAGATGGGGGAATTGGCAAACAACACGGTTCGGTTATATCTTGGGACAATGCTTGTGGAAAGGTATCAACGAGGCTAGGAACAAATTAAAAAGTAGGTATAACTCTCTGCTGACGGAGAAAGAGAAAAATCTTGTTCATATTTGGCAACAAATTAACTGGTGATTAACGTGAAGATTTGATGCATTTGTTCCTGCTTAAGTCTAAGAATTAATTCACGCACTTAAACAATTTCTTGTAACTGTATTTATATTGCAATGCAAGTGCTGTTACAGTAGCTCATGAATAAGATTTCTCCTCCCTTCTCCTGTGGATTATGTCACAAATCCTTTGTGACTGAATCACGTCAATACTTCTTCTTTTACGTGTTGTACATGGTATTAGAGTAGGCAATAGATCATGTGTTCGATCTCACAACCTACCTAAAGATTAAAATTTACACGTGTTTAGCCTGCTTATGGAGAAAAGTCGTGAGGGGCATGTTGAGAATATAAATAATAAATTGCCCATCTCTCTAACATCTTAAACTTTTAGATGAGTTGGTGGTTAAGTCTCTCTGTTTGCATTAGTTCAAGTCTCTCTGTTTGCATTAGTCTCTCTGTTTGCATTAGTTCTCTGGTTGTATTATGTCCTTCCATTTGTATTGTTATGCTCTATCTCAGAGTGTTAGATAGCTTGATATACATTCTTTGACTCATTTCTTAACAGCTTAAGTTTTTAGGAGAATTGGTAACTTAACATTGTGGGGCTCTTGTAAGTTGATTCATGCATGCCACGAACTAATTATTTGAATGCAGAATATAGAATTCTTCAGTACTTGAAATTTTGTCCTCGTCGTGGCATATGGATGCAAATAAATGGGCACACAAAGAATGTTATAGCTCGTTCAAGTGCAAAAGGTGAATATCGAGCCATGGTATCTACAAGTAGTGAGATAATTTGGCTTCGAGCTCTCTTACACGATTTGAATTTTGAATCTCCTCAACCAATCGAGTTGTTCTATGACAATCAAGCAGCGGGTCGCATTGCTTCTAATCCAGTATTTCATGAGTTCAATCATGTTTTTCTCATGGTTTAGAATTGTCTTTGGCGTTAAATACTAGTTTTTCATTATTAACTATAAAACTGGATATTTATTGTGATTTCTTAAAAGCGGATATAATTAATGATTTGGTTTTATACCTGCGAGTGGAGAGGAACATACATTAGACTTTTTAACAAACTTTCACGATGACATTTTCCACTCTATATATATATAACAAAATAGAGTGGTTTTTCAAACAGTTTTCGATAAAACTGTTTTTAAATTTAACCATTTCGAAAACTGTTTGGATCAAGCCCTTCCGGGTATTTTTTTTTGAAGATTTCCCGCGTAGGCCTTGGAAAATGCATTTTAAAAACATTGAGCGGTTCGGATCGTCAAAATTTGATCCGGAAAGTTGAAAAAAGGCCAATCCCGCACCAAATTTTGTATGCAGAATCTCTTAGGAGACCGCCTTCCTATATATATATATATATTCCTATATATATATATATATATATATATAAAACAAAATAGAGTGGTTTTCAAATTTACACATTTTGTGTGCATAAATCAGGACCCTTCAATCTCGATCACACGGTTGATATTACATAAGCCCCTCCATCTCCCCGATGGCAATCCTGTAAATAAATTGCACTTTCAAGGGCATAGCTCCAACCCATCCAAATCATCTTCTGGGTTATCTGAATTACGCTTTATGCTTAATCGTCTGTATCATGGGCCGTAGCTCCAACCCAGCAGATCTGAATCACGCTCACTCGCCGAGCCTCTCTCTCTCTCTCGCTCTCTCTCTCTCTCTCTCTCTCTCTCTCCCTCTTTGTATCGTCTCTCTCTGTGGTTTTTAGGGCGACGCTTAGTACACAGCAAGCACAAAGAAGGGCGAAGCTTGGTACACAGCACGCACAAAGATATTTTCTCACACGCCGTTTGATTAATCTGACACATCTCGAATTGAATCGACTGCCATGAATTTCTCCACTCGAAATGGACACAGTCCATAGTGAATTTCTCCACTTGAATTTCTGGGTTTTCTCAAACTTTGAAACGACTCCTTCTGATTCTACCCTTGATTACGGTTCTATCGATTCTCTTCAATCTCAATAGACCTTGAGTCAGGTGAGCAAACTCACACCCATATTCATGTTTTGAGTTTTCATTTGTGGGTTTTTGGTTATGGGTTGTTTGATTGCTTTGTTTTTACTGTTGAGTTTGATGCTTGATGTGTCTGCTTTTCTTGATTAGGAGACTTGGGAAATAGAAATTTCATTTATTTAGTGGGTACTTTGTTTTGATAATCTTTGCTGTTTATCCTGAAGTTCTGCTGTAGTGTTCAAGGTTAACATTTAGTCAATTTTTTTTTCCACTTTCATTATATTTTTCTGAAAAACAAAAAAACAATACTCACCGTGTCAACTATCGCAGGTTTTGGCAAGAGGATCAGTAAAGCAACAATGAGTTTGTCACCCTTATAAGGTATATCCAGTCTCAACCTTCTCTAAACAATCATAAAGCACGCCCTAAATGTATTTCAATATGTTAAACTTGAGCTATCTATATTGATTTATGTTATTGCTGCTGGATATGTAAATACAGTTCCAAAATTGCATAGCTCAATTCACTCTCAAATGGAATCAAGTTGACTCTCAAGGTATCTCAAGGTCTTTCAGAAGGTACATTAAGTTCCCAATGTTTTTCTATTCATATTCCTGATTAGGAGTAATGGGACCAAATGTAAAACCAAATGGTAGCCTGAATTAGAAGATGAATAGAGAAGAGAGTTCTCTACATGTGTTTACTTCAATTGCAATTACTCTATGTTTTAGCTTTGCTGATACTATAGTATCCTGTGTAAGTCAGTGATTGGCATTATGCTTCGTTGCTAAGTGCCTTAACCATGGGTTATCCATGGTAGCCTTGAATTTGTGTGGGTAGCCTTCGAGTTCATTGTCCGTACTGGTAGAAGTTGGTTCTCCAATGTTAGTTGATTCAAATAGCATTCTTAGCTTCTCTTTACTTACATGTAGGCTTATGCCAATCAGTTAAACAATAAGGTGCTTTTCTTGAGGAAATAAACTAGGTGGCTCTATAGGCAAATGTCTAACTTTGATTCATATTTTGGTTTACTAACTGGCTATAAAAAAACAACTTTTGTTTTCTCAGATTGCAGAATACACAATGATCTCTTTACAAGCTCCAGAATGATCTACTTGCCATTTTATGTATGTCTAGGTGTACATAGGGGAAGTCCAATGGTAGAAAAGCATGTATTAACATTTGTTTGTTGTTACATCGTTTAAAGCTGTTGAGTTGCAATTCAGTTCAGACTATAATTAATTTTGTATCTTAACTCGGCTCTCTATTTTTGTCTCCACGTGTAAGCAGGTGTGGCAGCAAGTTTGATGGGGTTGGGAGTTGGGATCATTTGTAAACAGAATCTTTAGGGACTTAACGATGGAGATGGAGATGGACTAAAGCATCACACAACTATTAGTTCACAGTTCAAGGTACTGGGCACTTCCAAACTTTAGAGATTTCAGTCACTTTTAGACAGCAAGGTTCTGTATTGGCTTTGATCGTTATTATTATTATTATTTTTTAACTGATGAAAATTGCTTTGATCGTCTATTGGATATGCTATCGGCTGCACACAATTTCGAAATTTGCAAGCCCTTATTTTTTAATATGGTCTTTGTTTAGTTAAAGGAAAATTCGGATGCACTTCATCTTAAATGACCATGGATTTATTTTGTGGGCCAATCTAGGTTTTAGCTATTCAATCATACACTAAACTTTCTCATGATCATGGATTTATTTTGTAATGGTCTTTTTTGGTCTTTAAACAATTTCGGTATTCTACAGTATGCCCCTTAACTCCACTTGCGACCCAGTAAACATGAGCACAATTGGTTATGTAGCTGGCCTATAGCAAATATAAGGCAACTGTTGCTTGATAATGATATATCAACTGTTACGTTTTTTTTTTTTAAGTATTATCATTGGAAATACTTTTGATTTCTGAAATTTTTTTTTTTGGTTGTGTGTTCTATTTTTTGTGTGGGAGAATCTCAAAGATTGTGAGTTGAAGATCTTTTGAATTTGTTGCACGACAATTGAACTATCATTAGAGGAGATGTACAACACCTGTTTGATGCACGGCACCTGTTTGACAAAAGTACACAATGGAAAAATTGGTATTGGCAGCTTCTTTCCAATTTAACTCGCACTTTGCTTTCTCTCACAGGCTTATTGGAGGCCTTGATGACCACGGATGAGGACAGGGGATACTAAGGAGGATGTTGGTGAGATATTGGATGATCCACAAATGCGTGGGGCTTATGTATCTGAGATATACGAGTACCTTCGTGAAATGGAGGTGAGTGGATCAGTGTTTCTTTAACAGTTTGTTTTTATTGGAAATGAGTTTGCTTGATTTTGGAACATAGGATATGGGTTGGTGTTTGTTGGTCCTAGAAATTTGTTTAATTTGACTACTTTTTTCGTCTGAGGTCGTGGGTTATCAGTTTAATTTGACATTGATTAGGCTTTTGCGATTTGGAAGTTTTTAGGGGGTGAAACGGTGGTCATTTCTTTAATCTTTGTTGCAACTGTTGAAGTTTTGAACTTTGGTTGAGTATTTTGGTGGTTTTGTGTTTCTATAGTGATTTAAAGTTTATTAGGTTCTTACTTCTGACCTTATTTGGCACATTGATCTGTCGATTTCTTCCAATGTATATTTGGATATGGCCTTGCCTTTGTGGTTAATTGGTAACAGGGGTTTTTGCCTATTCTTTGGATGCCCCCTGAATACATTTGGTTCTTATATAGTTTTGTTTGTGGTTAAGTGTTTCGATGCTTTCTACCTATTTTTTTTGCTACATGATTGGAACTACACAAAAAAAGAGAGGCTATTTTAGCCTACCATTTGTCGCTGGGAAAATCTGTTTCGTGAATGGTTGAGTCTGTTTTCTTTTCTTCTGGTCTGTTTCTGCTGGAAATACCTCACTTTTTTTTTTCTCTGAAAGGCCAAAATGCCAAAAAAAAAAAAAAAGTGTGCACATATACTGTTTTTTACTGTTGCACTTGGAATGAACATGAGACATATATGAAGGCGTAGGTAATCAAGCCGATATCACATGTATGGATGTATTTTTATTTTTTTACTTTGCTTTACTCTGACTGTTTATGTTTTTCTCAAACTCCTGCAGGAGCCTGGGTAGATTAATAACGTTGAGGGTAAAATTTCTCATTAAGTTAGATATATATATATATATATATATATATATATATATAGAGAGAGAGAGAGAGAGAGAGAGAGAGAGAGAGAGAGAGAGAGAGAGAGAGAGAGAGAGAGAGACGAGTTAATGGGTGTGGATTCGGAAACCTTAATATTTCTCCTCTGATTAAAAAGTAAGTTCAAAATTTCTAGTCTTCCATAGTTAGTTCACTGTTTATTTATTTTTAACGTCTGCTTCAATTTTAGTTCTACAAAATAATTCACAACTTTAGGAGCTAGGTTAGGGTTTAATCAGTTTAAGTTTATTTAGTTTTCCAATAAAAAAAATTGCAAGTCCTTATGGGTTTGACCTCGCTCTCGCCCTACTATATTACAATACGATTCATGTGCTTGTGAGTACAATAAAATTTCACAACAGCCAGAGTAAATCGCAGTTGCCGGAGAAGATCAATGTTGCCGAAGTAAACCAAGATCACAGTGGTTAGTAGATGATTGCTTTGAGAGACAGAGAGGGAGAAGAAGAAAGGAGGAAGTTTTTCTCAAGAGTGGGTTTGATGTAAAAAGCAGGTTTTGTTCTCGCGATTTCGGATACGGATTTTAATCAGATCTGACCCGAATAACATTCAGATTTTTCGAATTCAGCCTATCAGAAATGTCGGATTTGGATTCGAATTTTTTGGATCAGATTTGGATCCAATCTGATCCATTGACCGGTCTAATTCGAGGTATAGGCGGGGATGATTGGAGACAGACCTAACCTTTGGCAATGTGCACAGTTGCTGCTCTCAGAATTCTAGAGGTGTACATGGCCCGGATTGGACCGATTCGATAGAAATTCAAGAAACAAACCATATATAACGGTTCCAAAAAATTGAGAACCGTAACTAGACCGTTAAACATATGGAACCAAACTACAACTAAACCATTAGACTTTTCAACTTGAAATTTAGACAACTAAACCATTAAACATAAATATTTTTGCATATTTATACCAATGTACCTATATAGGGAAATTGTCACTTTGACCCTTGTACTTTTAAGTGTGAATCAAATACACTTTTCAACTTGAAATTTAGACATCTGAACCCCTTAACTCAAAATTAAAGGTGAAAATCAAGGTTCTGAAATCTCGTACCGCCTTGAGTACCAGTTCTCGTTTTGTATTTATAGGTATTACCTGTGTGTGTGTAAGGAGATATTAGATGAAAAAAATAGTTGCAACAAAAGTATATCACGTCAGAGTTTTTGTGGTCCAAATTCGAGATTTAAAGTATAGTGAGAGAAGGAAAGCAGTTCTCCCCTGAGTGGGAGTCTCTCTCTACAACTTTTTTTTTGAACTGCTCTCTCTACAACTTGAGAGCCTTTTGAGAGCCTTTTAGGGTTTATCCCTACCTTATCCCTCTACAGCCGCCCTTCCCTTCCTCTCCACCGATCTCCCCACCCCTCCCTCCCATTCCCCTCTTCTCATTCGTTTCTCTTGGTGGGGCTGGGGTTCCGCCTTTTGATCCCTTCTCCCCCCACCCCCGTACTTCTCGCCCCGCCGCCATCTCCTCACCCTATCGCCAGAGCTACCTAGTCACCACCACCCTTCGCCTACCACTCCCACCTCCTTTCCTCCGCCTTCAGCCTCCCACCTCTGCTCTCTTCCTCTGCCGCTGTTCTTTTCCTCCGTTTTGGGTTTGTTCTTGATCGTGAGGTTATGGTGGCCGGGGCCCCCTTCAGAGAATAATGGTAGCCAAATACCGTTTGGCGGCGGATTTGGTGTACGGATCTTATCCGAGGAAGCAACTCATCCAATACTTTGTACAACTCAAAGGATCTCGGCGACTCAGTGATGGGTATACGTTTTTCTTCAGTCTCTGGGTTTAGATTAGTTGATTTTGCTGTTTTAGTTTCCTTTGGATTTTATTTTGTTGGTTGGTTGGAGCTTACTGGTAATGTTTGCTCCTTCGTGAAGTGAACTCTATTTGGTGTTTCTTTGGTTGATTCCACCTGTGCATTCTCTGAAATGAAGTGGTTCCGTGTATCGTTTTTCAATTTTTTTCGCACCAAATTAAAGTACTCCTCGTGTACTTTTAATTCGGTGTGAAAATTTCAAAAAATAATACACGGAAACACTTAATTTTTTGATTCGAAATGCCATGATTTTAGCACCTGGTGAACTCATTTGCTAAAATCATGGTTAATTTTAGCAACTGAGTTGCTAAATTTTTTTTGGAAAACTAGGCCTGAGTTTTGGGATTTCCCTCATCAATCTCGGCTGCCATTTCTTGGACGGGTTCTATGCCTTCCAGAATGGTTGGCGCTGCTTTTGCAGCAGGTGCCTATTAACCGACTTATGCCGTGGTTAGTCTAGGTTTTGGTAGTTTATTACTTTTCCCTGTATTTTTTGTGGAATTATTGTATGGTCTCGGACCTTTTTCAGCCCTTTGGCCTTTGAAGTTAATGAGATTGACGAAATTAAAAAAGTTTAGTGAGAGAAAGTGATAATACTCCTCCCAGTTTCGATGGCTAGAGAGAGAGAAAGTGATAATCCGGCGATTGTGAAGCAGACAGGGAGAGAGATCAGGTGATTCAAGTTAGTAGGAGTACGAATCTAGTTTCTAGAGAGAGAGAGAGAGAGGAGAGAGAGAGAAAGAGCAAGAAGAATAAGAAAACCGCATAAACCTCAACAGCCGAGTACCAAATCCCCTGGGGGACCGCCGCTATGAAAGACAATGACTTCGCCTTGAAACACCTCATCTTCTTCGCTGCCGGCGACGGTAGAGATGTCAACGCTGTCAACGAAGCCGGCCGCACCGCCTTACGTCAAAATGGTTTGTTTTTTATTTTTTCCCAATGTCTTCTAGTCTTATTGATTTGCTCTGTTCGGGTAATTGTGCTATAGTTTTTGCGCATGGTTTGGCTTGTCTATTTACTTATATGTTGTCTGAATTGAGGTACTTATTGCAAGAAAGTGAAGAGTTTGGAGAAAAGCTTTAGTTATCATCTAGTTTTATTATTTATTGGTTCACTAAAACTGACTGTTTGAACTTTGGCCAAGTATTTTATTACTATACTATATTTGCTTGTATAACAAGAGAAGTCTTGCTTCTTTGCAAACCCCTAGCTGCCTTATTTGATAAATTCGAAGTAGAACCAAGGAATATAGACGCTTACTGTCCATTATGATGATAAACTTTCAATTGATATTGCATCAAATTTAACCAAGGTCCAGGTGCTCTTCGGATGATAGTTTTTCCTTGCTATTATGAGTTTGCTTTCTAGACTATCCTCTATTCGGATAGAAATGCCCCTATGAGTGATTACGCCGATCTTTATATGTTTTGGCCACGTCTGTTTCCGCTCCAAAGGGGAAGGTTTGGATATTTCAATCTTATGTCATGAGGGATGTGACGTATGTTAGGTCCATAAGATACCACAGCTTTTGGTGTTCTATGATTCACCTCCGAATAATGAGGTGAGATCCTCTCCTTCGTGGTTCACCTTTGTTATGCATAGCTCAATTCAGGTAGAACCGTAGAACCACTGTAATGTATCACTCATTTAGTACGATAGTATCAGCTATAAGTGAATTGTTACCTGGTACGATCGTGTAGCTAACCCATCAAGTAGCTCTCCGAGCATGTACCGATCGAACTGGGAATAAACGCGTAGGTGGAGAAGCAAGAGTATTCAATAGGATCTTCAGCCACTTTTACTAAGTATTTGTAGATATGTCCGTTTTGTTATCTTTAATTTGAAAAGTTGTGTGAGGAACAAAGACGTGCTTATAGATGGAGTTTGAACTCTGAAGTAGTCAAGCTCCAAATAAATTGCAACATTGTTCAAAAAAATAAACTACTACCTTTGTATATAAGCACAATGAACTCATATAAATGTATTTGCTCAGGACTAATACGATTGACTATAAGCTAAATCTGTGTGTTGAGTATGATTCACAAACACTAGTGATGTAGATAAATTTCATAGAGATGCTTGGGTACCTCCGGCTATGGACATTAGGATTGAGTAAAAAAATCAAGAAAGACTTTGTTTAAGCTTTCCCTCCTGTTAACTTCAGATATATGAGTTTGTTGCAGATAGAGGGAAACGGAGAACAATATTCTCATTTTAGTCAGAGGTTAAGAATTATTGATGAATTAATATATGTTTTTCATTCCTCAATCTCTGCTTCAATTCATTAAGGGTATCAGAGGTTTAAGCCATACAAAGACGGTATCAACGAACTTGTCTTCTTCTACCTCCATTCCTGCAACTTCTTCGTTCTGAACGATTCAAAATCAAACCTTGGTTGGAGTCCCCTCCCCTCTCCCCCCAACTTGATGTACCCTTTGACAAGTTTTTATTTATAAATTTTTTGCCTATAAAAAAAAAAGAGATTCAAAATCGACTGACTTTGCTCTCTGATATCTCTAATCTCATATAGAACTCGATCCCTACAATTATGTATTGCAGAAACACCAAGTCACTTCTTGCGAAACTAGTTTCTTCTCTGTTACGTTGATGCATCACAGCCAGGTTCTCCTAAATTCGTCGTTGATGAACATGGAAAAACCACATATAAGGTTACTCTATCTTTTCCATTGGAGGACTCTCGATCAAGCATTGTCAAGTTGTTAACTCTTCTCAACTCCAGCTTCTGTGCTTCTGCTCTTTCTCCTGTTAATGAGTATGAGAAGTGCTTCAGAAAAGGTTTACCCTAAGTAACACTGACATGGACACGTTACACGACAAGGATACGACATAGACACGCCAACGCATTATGTTTTTAGAAGTTGGAGGACACAACACGTTAGGGGACACGTTCTAGAAAATACTTGGGTATACTATTAAATGGATAAAAATTAAAACCCAAGGCTTTGATTGTCATATGTACGTCATATCCTATTTCTCATTCGCAAAAATTTTCGAACTAAAAGTGTTTTTCTTATATGGGAGATCAATAGAAGTTCGTGCATTTATTCTTAGGAAGAAACTACTACCTCAAGTATGGCATACCTGAAAACCTGCAAAGTCTGGGGCTCTGGGCTACAGGAAACGCTAAAAAATTGTTTGAGATCATCTACAATCCTTGGGACATAAATTCAATTGAAGCCCGCATGTCTAAAGGTAGGATTATGAAGGAGGGGACCTTTGCTGTGGCTCACTGGTTTTGAGATCAGCCCAAAAACGGTAGTCGCAGAATTTATGTACTCAACTCCATAAGCATGTCAAAGGCTGGATAAAGTAGGAAGACCAGGCAATGGATTTCCTTCAACAGATCCGTAAACAAAAATGCCACCAAATTTTGGGCCCAATAATTGGCTAATTAGACCTCTATCCCCTATAGAGTATGCAATTAGTGGTATCTGCAGAAATTCGAAAAGAGGGACAAGTCAAGAATACACCAAAAATAAGGAGCTGAAACTAAATGATGCTATCAGTCATGACATAATCTACACTCAATAATCACATTAGATTATTTCTATAACTATATAAAATGGAAATTACAGGTACTCTTGGGGTTTATTCTGCCCTCAAATCACGTCTCTATTTGAATTTACAGGTGGTCCTTATTGTGTTACTCAATTTCCACAACTTTGTAAAATTGAGGAAATATGTATTTGCATCATTTTGTTCCTTATTTTTTTGGAAGAAAGAGATGGATATTTATCTCCCTGACTTGATATTCAACTGTATGCAGTTTGATACACAGTCCCTGGATTTTTTGTTGAAATATCTATGACCAACTTCTGGCTTTAATAAATCTGAATTATGAAGTGCCACTTACCTTGTCTAGGTTTACTTTTTTATTTGAAATCAGTCAAATACAAAACACATAGTCTTTCCCCATAAGTTGCAGAAATGTAGCAGATACGTTATCAATTCTCATACTTGACCTGACAAGCAAATAAAAATTTTCTTGAGAGTTCTGTAATGCTACTTGAATTGGAGACAAGTTTGATGATATCTGCTCCTGTCGATTGCATGCGTGCAACAAGTTGGGTGAGATCTTCTTTTGAGTGTTTACCAAACAGGAAAAGAACCCAACAACATTTAACATGTCTTTTTTATTCCATGTTTTTTTTGTGTGTAATGCAGATAGTACTTCGGTTCAAATCTTAGCACAATTGGTGAAAGAAGGAAAAATTACCGTCGGTGAATCAAAGTTTTCGCGAGGGAGTATGCTTGAACTAAAAGTTCCGAGGAATGAGAGCCCTCAAAGGATTTATTGGGAGGCAGACACCTCTTATTCCTATCCGTTGGGGAAGGTGAATCTCAAGTACTATTTGACGGAAAAGGACAAGAATGAGAGGTTGAAAAAAGCTAAGAAAATGATGAGTGCTAAGGAAAAATTGGCCAATTTAGGTTGTGTTTGATTAGATAGTTTAGTTTAGTTTTGATGATGTCATCAGGTGTAATGAGTGGAGAGAGATAGAGAGAGAAATGAGGGAAATGATGATGTCATCAAAACTAAAACTAAAACTAAACTGGGAAATGAACATGGCCAATAGTAATTTGAATTAGAGCTATATCTCTACAATTCTTGCATGTTACTAGTATCAAACTACTTATTGCATCTACTAATCAATTCATATCCCAGAGGCCAGAACTCATGTTCTTATACTCATGTATATATAGCAAATACCACCACTTAAGTATTGCGAACTACTTGCTTTCTTCATCATTCACTTCGATCCCGTCATCTTTCACAACTTCGTCTTTCTCTCCCTTTTTCTTCTCACTGTGGTTGTTTTTCCCATTCTTTTTCTTCTCCGCTTCGACACTTTTATTTCCCCCTTTGTTTCCATTTTGTTCATGGTCCTTTTCAATCTCAGATTTCACCCCAAGATGCTTTTTGAGGGTTGCATATCATTAGATAGCTTCTTCAAATCAGCAGAAATGTCAGTGAACTTCCCCATCTCCTTTGTCATATCTCCGGACATTTTTCCCATATCCTTCTCCAGATCTTCAATCTTTTTTATCCAAATTTGGTTTAGTGAATATGTCCACTACCTAACCAAGTGGGTCTCTAACAATTACCCCAAGTTTTAAAACCAACTTCAATACCAATTCAATTGCGGAAGCCCCTACAACTATATCGTCCACTCTCCAGGGTTTCCCACATATTTTCATGAGATGCCGGAGAAGAGAGGTAGTGGACATATTCAATAAACCAAATTTGGATAAGAAGATTGAGGATCTGGAGAAGGATATGGGAAAAACGTCCGGAGATATGACGAAGGAGATGGGGAAGTTCACTGCCATTTTTGCTGATTTGAAGAAGCTATCTAATGATATGGCAACCCTCAAAAAGCATCTTGGGGTGAAATCTGAGATTGAAAAGGACCATGAACAAGATGAGAACAAAGGGGGAAATGAAAGTGTCGAAGCGGAGAAGAAAAAGAATGGGAAAAGCGACCACGGTGAGAAGAAAAAGGAAGAGAAAGACGAAGCTGTGAAAGATGACGGGATCGAAGTGAATGATGAAGAAAGCGAGTAGTTTGCAATACTTAAGTGGTGGTATTTGCTATATATATAACAAAAACATGAGTATAAGAACATGAGTTCTGGGATATGAATTGATTAGTAGATGCAAAAAGTAGTTTGATACTAGTAACATGCAAGAATTGGAGAGATATAGCTCTAATTTTTATTATTGCACATTATTAATTATGGTTTTGACTATGAGAGAGTTTGAGAACATGGGATTAGTTGAAATTATTATGTCATTGTGTATGTCGGGTATAGGAGGAAATATCAAGGGGTTAATTGGCTGATGGATGTTTTTACAGCTTTTCCTTAATGCAATTTTCCATCTCTATATATACTCCATGCATGCCTCTGTTTCTGTGTGACTGCAACGAGATGCAAGCCCAAGGCATTTGGAAAAGTGTAGGAAACAGGAAAAGAAACCAAGAAAAAAAAATAGGAAAGTGCATCGGACAGTTGAGTTCCGTTCGGTGCACTGTTTAAACAGTGCACCGAACGGATCTCAGCCATTCGATGCACTTTCTTGTTAAATTTTTTGGTTTCTTTTCATGTACTATACTATCCCTCAAGGCAGTTAGGCCTCCGGCTGTAATCAAGTCTCTCGTGGTTTGATTTGATTCTGATAACATTTATTGCCTCAATATTTAATTTTTTTGGGGGTAAAACCACTAATTCATGCTGAGGAGATTCAAAGTGAGCCAAAAATCATGAGAACGCAAATGATTGTGTAATGCCGGGCCGGACCGGTGCAGGAGAGAGACCTTGATCGCATGCTTTTGGAGTTTAATTAGCTAGAAAGAGTTATCCATCACTGAGGTAAATTTATTTTCATTTTCTACTGATCTCTTCACTCAAAGATCATATTTGTGAATTTGCTCTATTGATATTGAAGCCAGTGAGGAAATAATTTCTGAGAAAACCTCACGTTGGGAAAACTCAACAAAATGTAAGAGATGAGTCATTTTAGCCCCTTGAAAAAAAATGTCTGTTGCGTTAGTGGGCAAATTGCTCGAATTTGCAAATATTAAAAAATCTTCTCTGGAAGCCTAATTTTTGGTGGATTTAGATTTCAGTACAGGTTTGCTACGAGTACTACAACAAACAGGTTTGCTACAAACACATACACTTATACCAACAATTATACAAACTCTCTTACATGGGATATGTGAGACCTTCAACTTGTATGTGAGCCCCACATATCCCATGTGAGAGAATTTGTGAAATTGTTAGTAGAAGTGTTAGTACCTCTATCTTTACTTTTATACAAATGTTAGAAAATTTTCACTCCTCCGAAATGGGGAGAGGGAGAAGAATCAAGATATTAATGATGCGAACATATTTTAGAATTACTTACAAAAAAAAAAACACCATATTTTAGAGTCATTGGAAGTATTATTCGGAACTTAGAGCAAGTCCAGCCCTGACTCAATTTTAAACTCAGATTTGAGTGAAATTTTGAGTAAAAGCTTAGTTTGATATGAGCAACTCCAGTCCTGCAACTCAGATTTTCTAGGGTTCCGCTGCCCCTAGCCACACGCCGCCGTTGCCATATCCACCGCCGCTGCCACCAGCGTGAACCATTGCCGTCGCCCCCCAACCAGGTCTCTCTCTCTCTCCCCTCTGCGACTCTCTTCTTCCACGACGCCTCAAACACCTGGACCGACCACTGCGACCGCCGTCGATTCTTCGTGTTCGTCGACCTTCGTAGCCCGATTTGTGCTCTGCTACCACCACCAGACAAATAGACCACCACCCATCGTCGGCGACCTCACGATCTGTGTTCTACTACCCTTGCCGGAGTTGACGATGGCGTCGGTGGCAGAGTTAGGCGATGAGCACCACCACAAGGTTACCGTTGGAAATTTGGGTAAAGGTTTGAGTCCCCCTTGATTTGGGTAAAAATTTGAGTAAATCTCAAATTGGTATGTGTTTGGTTCAAAGACTGGAGTGAGGTTTTGGGGCTTTTGACTCAAATTTTAAATTTGATTTTGGGTCTGAGTTAGGGCTGGAGGTGCTCTTAGAGAAGATCCCAAATAGAACAATCTAGTAATGATGAACAAAAGTCACATAATGATGTGGTGATCGGCTAACCCAATCGCTTTGTAACATTTGCAGTATGGCATGCGTTGGCTCTCACCGGTTTGCCAGTCTGTTTAATTAAACCTGCATATTTTTAAGGATTTTGATCAATAATTAAGTCAGTAGTGGAGTCAGAATTTTGACCTAAGTAGGGCCGACTTGAATGGATGTATTTTCGTAACAAAATATATTCTACATAACGTGCATTTATTGTAATACAATAATATTTTGCATATGATATTAGTTTGTTTTTGCTGACAATTGCATTGCCCGGGTGTGGTTATTTTCGTCTTTGAAACAAATTAAGAAAATTTAATGTGACGATGTGAAATACCTTTTATTTTTATTAGATCAAATCAAAATTATTTAGATTTTCAGATGTTGTACATTCCCTCCGTTGGTTTGTCTACGTTTTGACCCTTACATTACATGTCTCGAAATGTGACCCTTACATTACATGTCTCGAAATGTGACCCTTACATTACATGTCTCGAAATGTGACCCTTACATTACATGTCTCGAAGTGTGTGTCTATTTCAAAGTTGAATTTTTAAAGTTCCCTTAATGCCCTCCCTCTCTAGAGACTACTAGTGGCAAGGCATACAAGATGTGCCTCCATTTGTTTTAGGTAAAATCAAGAAGAGAGAAGTCCAACTTTTTTCTTTATTGCACAAATTCAATTCCCCCCCAAAAAAACAAAACAGAGAGAAAGAGAGGGCAAGGTAGTTTAAAAAAGAGAAAGAGCAATAAGGACATAACTTGAGACTTGAGAGAGAGAGAGAGAGAGAGAGAGAGAGAGAGAGAGAGAGAGAGAGAGAGAGAGAGAGAGAGAGAGAGAGAGAGAGAGAGAGGAGAAACTAATGAATGACAGTTTTCATCTTCATTATCCTCAAGGTAGTTATAAAGGCAATTGGTGTGGGAAAGCACATATACCAAGGGTAATGAGAATGTAACCAATCTTAGAATTTTGTCCACACCAACTTGTGCCCTCCATTTATAGACACACTAGTTTTAGCCCATGTTCTTTGCATGTCATCGCGTGCTCATTGGGTTTGATATTTCAGTTATGGTACGCGTAATTATTGAAAGGCTAGGAACAGATGAAATAGTTAAAAGGTAATGAGAGAAAATTAATTAAGCTTAAATATTTATATTGAACAAAAGAGTTTTGAATTTGACAACACCACAATAGAAGTCATAGGTGAAAGTGAACATAACCAATGAAAAGATATATTAAAAGCTTTGATTAGCTGATATTAGTGAATGGAGAGTTTCCACAGAGGTGAAACAGGCCGTATTCCTTCATAGCACTTAAGAACTCTATTTCAGATGAACCCCTCTCATGCTTCTTGTTTTTCCTACTGATACACAGTCATCTCTGTGGAGCTTGTCTGAATTTTTCATGCACATATACAGGATACAGGGTACAAAAACTAAAACATACAATTTTACACCTCTATGCCATTTTCGTACGGTTTGAAGCACAATTGATACATAGCAAATAATACATTAGCATAAAAAAAATGTACTGAGCCATGTCCATTAGAAGAAACCAAATATCCATGAGAAGAAACAATTCGGTTTCTTAGAAAAGGATCTTACACACAATCTGTTTAATGCATTAAGCTAGTAGTGCATATAAGCAAAACACATGAACAAGCTGAAAAAGAATATGATCGGTGAAATGGATTGATTCTGGAAGAGGTAGACGGTAGGTAGTCTAATTCCGACAATTCATTTTTTTCCTTTTTCTTTTTACAAAGAGAACTTCATCGAACCATAGCAGGTAAACTTGTTGAGATAGAAGAACAAGAAGCCCTTGAGGGCCCACTAATATTTCATCGAGGAAACTGATTGACCCAAACCAGACCAGACCACAGGGAGTTACATCGATCCACTCCTGCAAGAGGTGGAATCAACTTTCAAGTTGGACTAAGAAGAGGTTCTGTCCAAGCATAAGCTACTACGTACATATGGAAACTTCTCAACTGGAAGCTTTGATACCAGGACATGACTATCCAGCAGGAAACCATAGCCTACTGAAAAAGAATATCCAAATCAGCACACTACTGAAAAAGCAACAACCGAACACTTGATACTGTAACAAAGCTTCCTATAAACAACAGCCTTTTGCTTTGGTGGTTGGAGCACCACCTTCATAGCCGCATGGAATACAGCCTTCACATTTTGTAATTTCAAACCAAAATGCTCTAAAGTACTATAAATTCAATAGTGAGGTTCATTGCAAGATTTTAGACAAAGAAACACCGTTGTAAGTAAGGTATATCACCAAGCTGGGTCTTTGAAGTACACTCAATATAAGCAGTAGCTCCAATTAGCTTTCTCAGTTCCTCACCTTCGAAAGAATGTCGAAAGTCAGGCCTTCCTTTGGGAGGCTACAACACAAGAATAGAAACCGTGGAGGCAAAGCAGAAGGAAACAAGATACCTATTGTTGTCGATCAAACAAAACAAGATACATATTGTGGAGTGGCCAGGATTGATTTCATGAAGATAGAAAACTGAAGCAGAGATGGTAGTAAGATTTACATCCAATGATATGTGATACGTACTGATGATGCTCCAGGTACAAAAAATGCACACACACACACACACCCAAAAAAGAGAAATTAGTATGTTTGTCATTATCAGTCATGAAAATATGAGAGGTACAGTGTGCCATTGTGCTATTTCCCAGGCAAACAACCACCAATGTTTTCTAAACACTCTGCAAACTTGACTGTATATCCCACCCTTAGTTTCTGTTGAATTGGAAATAACGACAAACTATAAGCAGTTAAACTATGAGCATGAACGCGAGTACTTAATAGTCCAGAATCTTGAGCTTTATCCTAACTTCAATACAGTTCAGCTGTGGCAACGAAAGGGAAAATGAGTTAGACGATTACTCAGGGATGCATCCGTATCCCTTATAGATGAGACGGTCTTTGCCCCAAAAGTTCAGTTTCAAGTTTTACTTTAAATACACAAGCACATAACTAATAAGAGGAAATAAGTGCAGATACAAGGGCTTACCAAATGAAAAGATGGCAAAGGATATCAGAGTACCAATTGCACCAAACAGCATGATAGTCGTGAAGTTAAGAAATAACTTTTTCTTCTTTACCTGGAATCTGATGAATAATATTTCAGAAAAATGGAAAACGACCAATTAGAGTCACAATGTGGTATTTGAATGAAAATTTTGTTTCCATTTTCTATATGAATGTGGAATTGTTGGAATTTCACAAAAACATTGGTTCCATTTTCTTATGCCTTACTTATTATTTACATAAAAAATTAACACATCCAGTAATTAATTGACACGTAATCAGAAATTTCAAACGTTGGAAACATGTCGTTAATGAAAAGTACTGGATTATAGTGTTTATAAGAGGATCAAAACGATATCGTATTGTCCTCTAGTTTAAAAGGTAGTTATTGGCAGTTATAGCCAAGGAATAAATAAAGAAATAGGCTTCAAAGCCACATTACAAACTGCTAGAAGGCATGAACTCCACATGTAAAATTGGGTAGTTAACAGTTGAAACAACCACACATGAAGTAGATCGTGCAAGGAAGTTATCCTTTGAAATGAATCATGTGCAAAATGTGATTTGAATGAGTAACCGTGCAGATTCAAGTTCAAATGCTTCTGGAGGGAATTCGAAGCGATGCAAGTTCAAATGCTTTTGGAGGGAAGAAACAATCTTTTGAAATGAAATGATGAAGTTCGAAATCAAGAGATCAAGCGGGAAGTTCAAACTGCAAGCAAGGTCTATAAATAGAAGAAGTTGAACAGTGAAAAGCCCCCGGACAAATCTTCAACAAACAACAAAAATGATGCTTGGTTTGTTCTATGGTAGTTAGAATTGTAGTTTTAGGAATTTGACTCAGTTCGAAGTAGTTTAGGAAGTAGATGATAGTAGTATTTGTAACAATCCAGTGTTTGAAGTTCTTGTTGTCTTTCTATTTGAAGTTGAAGAAGATTTCGAAGTAAGTTTACTTTTGATTTCTTAATCAAAGTACCTTGTTTCTTTTTTGTTCTTTAATTTCCTAAGTAAATTGATTTGTATTTCTTCACTTTGAAAGAAAAAGCCACTTAGTTGAGGTAATTGAACCATTCAAACACAGTCGTCTGATTAGATTTGGTTTTCCAAAGTTAATCTGAGAGAAATGACTTAAAGGCTTTCTTTGGCACGCTCGCACACAATAATTTTCTGTTGCAAAGAAGTAAAAAGGCCAAACACTTATATTGCAATAATTCGTGCGCTATCGACCATCACACTCTCAGGTAAACCCCGCAGAACTTAATCGCCAAAGCACGTGCATCGCACGTGTCCACTGCTAGTCTTTCCTAAAGGCGGAAGACCACCGTTGTGAATTGTGATCAAATAATTCACAACTATGTACCTGATCGCTTTGTCAGGTGTATCTACCTGATTTTTCATCGTCGATGAATTCGATGAAGAAGATAGGTCGTATTTAATCTGTTTCATGTATATATGCAATAAATTAAAATGAAATTTTTCTTTACTATAAATAATTCATTGTCATTCGCTAAAAAATCCACAAGGACATTGGAATTAGTGCGGTGTGTATTATTTTGCCATTCAAAAAAAAAAAAAGAATTGTTTTTATAAGAGTGAACATTCTTTACACCGCTGGTGTAAAACCCCTTTTTTCCACCACCACTTTTGTAAGCCTCATTGCTAATTAAATGTTGATCTGAATCTTTCATCTTGTAGGGCCCGCAAAGTACTTCATCCCTGTAAAAAAATTATCTTGATCGGACATTGACATTCATACCAAAAATTGAATTTTGTTTTGTAAAATGGGTGGTCATAGATTTTAAAGTTAAGTTATCCTTGACCATCCATTTCGCCAAACGAAATTAAAAATTTCATATATCTATTGATCTCCGATCAAAATGATTTTTTGCATGGATGCAATACTCTATGGGCCCTACAAAATGAACGGTTCAAATTAAAACAATAAACTCACGGTGGGACTCACATATGGCGGTAGTGAAAAAAGGAGATTTTACACCGATGATGTAAAAAATGTTCTCTCTTTTAATAAACCAATCAACATATATATGAATATACGTTGATTGGATCAGAGAAGCTAGATGTCTCTATAGGGTAACGTGGCAACATGGAACCTGCAAGTCAAGGCTGAGCCCTTTAAAGTATAAATAATAATTTAAAAAAAAAATAATAATAAATAAAAATGAGTGCATGAGGAAGTTTCTCTCTCTCAGCTGGTTAGGTCAAACTTCTTATTTTGGAAAAGTGGGACTCCCACACCTAACGTGGAACTTCACTCGTACCTTCGATCCGAGAAATGCCAGCACAAACACTTGAAGTTATAAAATTAGGCCATTAAATGATTACCCCGAAAAGAATTTGTTTGTTATTGGTCAAAAACTCCTGTAGCATATGTAATTTGCAAACTTAAATGGGAAAAACCTCTTCAAATTTAGAGATACAAAATTTTTATCTAAAGATTTATTATACAATTTAACAACTTTATCCCTCTCCAATCGTACATGGTATCAAATTTGTATATCGAATAGAGCTCCAAAAGGTCATAAATGAAAGCAAGGAAGCATTTGGTAGCTTGTATCAAATATTAAGTGAATTGATGGTTACCATTTCTGCGTATGATTTGACGTTACGTATGAAGATAAATTTGGAGAGACTTTACGTTCCGTTTTGTCTGGCCATTGGAGCTCCACTGAGGATATGATAACTCTCGGCCCTTTGGAGATGTTGTGATTAAGTTTACAAAAACTAGGACATCGTTTGAAATAAACAAAGCTACGACTGAGTTTCTCTCTTGATATATCAACTCATTTCGGACTCGTTTAAGATCGATCGGTTATGTTTGATTGATAAAAGCTTGAAGCATTTTTAAGTTGCTAAAGATTAATTTCAAAAACCAAATATAAGAAATTCACAAGGTAGAAATATAGGGTAGGAGTGTTTAAAAATCCGCTCCTAATATTAATAATCTGTTGAATTATCAAATTGTGATGGGTAATTTGGATTAGTGTCGCAACTCTAGGTGGTTGGATGGGCGGTGACGTATTATTTAAGTACTCCTACTCAATTATGAAAGAATTATTAGTAGAAAAAAGACAAAGAAAAAAGAAAGAAAGAATTATTAGTAGAAAAAAGAAAAAGAAAAAAGAAAGAAAGAATTATTAGTAGAAAAAAGACAAAGAAAAAAGAAAGAAAGAATTATTAGTAGAAAAAAGACAAAGAAAAAAGAAAGAAAGAAAGAAAGAAAGAAAGAAAGAAAGAAATACGCCGGATGCGATCGATCGTACAAAAGCAGCTCCATGTGGACGGGCGGAGTATCAAGCAAGGAAGCATCTACTAATAATCTAACGGTCTCCGGCCCCATTAGGAGTATTACTATAAAACATGATTTTTGAAGGGTAGGTAGGTGCACGATAATGATGATATGTTGTTCTTCTTCGTCTTGGTCTTCTCTGTCTACGTTAAATTTATTAGTACTATTAGACTTCTTTTTGCAATTAAACAGATCAAATTTGTAGTATTTTATTCGAAGCAAATCAGGTAGCTAGCTAGCTAGCTAGGGAGTAGTAATTGTGTCTGCCTGCTAGAATCTTGGGTGTTTCACTAACAAAAAAAAAACTGTTTTTTTTCTTCTAAAAATCGAGACAGATCATTCTATTCACATAAAAAATCGTAAAAAACTAATTTATTAAAAAAGCTAACCGGGAACACCCCCTTATTAGTCTCCCTCTCCCATGCAAATTCCTTTTGTTCATACACCCTTGAATTGGGACGGAGGGAGTATAAATATCCAAACTCCGTCCCATGTTTTTTTTTTTTTTTGGAGAAATAGGAAGAAAATATTATTAAATGAAAAACTACCAACCAAAAAAAAAGGGTACACACAAAACCGCCGGCCCTAAAACCACCGGCCATAACGTTGGAGCTATCACCCACCGTCACAGCCTTCGTCTTCGTCATGGGCCCGGATCTAGAAACCTCAGATCCGGCTCCCCCCCGGTCCAAAAATCGGGTGTGGTCACCCATACCACTCGTCCCTTGTTTTTTTTTTGTCATTCGTTAATCCTAATCTACTCTATCCTAGGGGATTTGGGGAGGGGATGAGTGTTTACGGGAATCGAACCCTGCCCACATGCATGAGAGTATAAGGGAGGCACCAACTGCACTCCACTCCACTTGCCACTCGTCCCTTGTTAAAGGGGCATTTTTTTTAGTACAAATAATCGCCGGCTACACTTTCTAACAAGATTTAAATTGAGGGTTAATTTCTCTAACCATCGCTCAACTATAAGCGAGGATTACACCGACTCTCTCTGTCTCGATTGCGTAAACAATTCAATGGAAATTGGTCAAGTGGCAATGTGTACCTTCAGCTAACTTTCAGGCGCGATGTTATTAATTGTTTTCTCTTAATTAATTCTTACTAGATTTGAATTGAATTTTTGCATCTAGTCTTCGTTTCAATGAGAGATATCGGAAAAGTACAAAAATATAGACTAAAATTGAATTTTTTTTATATAAGACGACAAAAAAGACTCAAAAGATTAGTGTACTTGGAAAAGACAGACTTTTGGAGTCTTTTCATCATCTTTAATGATTTTTTAAACTTGTTACAAGTATACTTTTATGTTTTTCCAATTCCTCTCGATGATGAAGTATGCAATGTAAATTGACCCAAATCTAGTAAGAATAAAGAAAAAAAACAGTTTTTTTTTAAAATGCACGTAAAAGTCGCCGAAAAATTAGGCGAAGAGGGCCTAAGTCATCTTTTCGTTACCCTTTGTGGGGGTCTCGATTCTGGAGTGAACTCTTTGGCCGTCTAGTCCTGTACGGAGAAGGAGGACTGGCTGAACCTCACCAGAGGTCCAGGATCACGTCAGAGGAGAAGGCTTGAGTCTCAAGAGCACGTCGTCCAGAGCCCTGGGGGCACGCCTGAGGAGCAGGCCGGAGCCCTGGGGGCACGCCTGAGAAGGAGGCTGCGGTCCTAGGAGAGCGCCTGGGAAGGAGGCTGGAGCCCTGGGGGCACGCCTGAGAAGGAGGCGGGAGCCCTGGGGGCACGCCTGAGAAGGAGGCCGGCGCCCTGGGGGCACGCCTGAGATGGAGGCTGCGGTCCCCGGAGAGCGCCTGAGGAGGAGGCCGGAGCCCTGGGGGCACGCCTGAGATGGAGGTTGCGGTCCCAGGAGAGCGCCTGAGAAGGAGGCCGGAGCCTTGGGGGCACGCTTGAGAAGGAGGCCGGCGCCCTGGGGGCACGCCTGAGATGGAGGTTGCGGTCCCCGGAGAGCGCCTGAGAAGGAGGCCGGAGCCCTGGGGGCACGCCTGAGATGGAGGTTGCGGTCCCCGGAGAGCGCCTGAGAAGGAGGCCGGAGCCCTGGGGGCACGCCTGAGATGGAGGCTGCGGTCCCAGGAGAGCGCCTGAGAAGGAGGCGGGAGCCCTGGGGGCACGCTTGAGAAGGGGGGCGGGGTCCCAAGGGCACGCCTAAGAAGGAGGCTGGAGCCCTGGGGGCGCGCCTGAGAAAGGGGCCGGGGCCCCAAGGGCACGTCTAAGAAGGAGGCCGGAGCCCTGGGGGCACGCCTGAGATGGAGACCTGCACATGGAACAACCTCGTTAGCGCCTAGCCCGGATGGTGGTGGTCCGGGAAGGCACTCCGATGGTAAAGTCAGCGACTGAGGGAGAGATATAGTAGAGAACTTAGAGAGAGAAAGTGAGTAAAGAGTGTCCCGCCACCGCCCTGAGTGAGGTATGTGAGGGGAGGATCCCTGTATGAAGGAGGTGAGAGTCATATTTATAGGCGAGGGAGCGCGTGTTCGGCACGCCCTTCGGGGGCCTCACGCGCCCCGCCCCTGGCATTGCATTAAATGCATGGATCGACGTATGCCCCTAAAGTGGCGCCTCGGCCGCTGTGCTCTCAGAGGCGTCACGTGCCCCTGATGTCCCTATCAGTCAGATCCCCCGCCCCCCTGCAGGCGTAGGTTTGCAGGGTTCGTGGCTTGCCATGATGCAGTGCACGTGGGGTGGTTGAGCTCATTAATGTGCCACTCAGACCGTCAGGAGGTGCCTCGATCGAGCCCCCAACATCTGACGTGACCCTTCGCCGCCCCGGTACCGAGGTCAATCGACTTGTCCCGGGAGGCGCTCGGGAACCGACCCCGGGCTGCTATCTGGAACTACCTGGGGCAGGCTCCCGAGGGGGAGGAGTCCATCCGAGGCCGCAAAGGTAGCTGAGGCCTAGGGGAGGAGTCCATCCGAGGCCGAGGGGGAGGAGTCCATCCGAGGCCGCAAAGGTAGCTGAGGCCTAGGGGAGGAGTCCATCCGAGGCCGAGGGGGAGGAGTCCATCCGAGGCCGCAAAGGTAGCCGAGGCCTATACGGACCACCATCCTGGCACATCTTCCCGAGGGGGAGGAGTCCATCCGAGGCCGAGGGAGAGGAGTCCATCCGAGGCCGAGGGAGAGGAGTCCATCCGAGGCCCAAAAGGTAACCGAGGTCTTGACTGCGCCTCCGGTAACCTTGCCCCTGTTACTTCGTCATTCCTGCAGACCCTCCCTGGTAACCTTGCCCCAATGGACGTTGGTTTGGTAGGACCTTTGTAGAAATTGTGCCCCTACACCCTTCGTCCGGCACACTGTAAAATCCATGAATGAGAAGCTCTCCTCTTCTCTTTCTTTCCTTCCCTTGCATTAAAATATGGCGTCAAAGTAGTGGTGATGTATAATCACCAACCAAGGTCCTTTCAACTATGAAATTATTTCCCCTGTGAAGTAAGTGCTCAAATTCAAACATAAAGTGAAAGCACAAAAAAAGAGTCTTAAATTTACCATGAAATAATATGATCACCATGGAGAGCTAGTCCTTTCCACACACCTCTGCATTCCTCCATGCCCCACCACACTACTTCGTGGACTCACGAGGGCTCAAATGGTGACCTACATTGCTCATTTTGTAGAACCCACGGATAAAATAACTTCGCAATAAATCATTTCAATTGGAACTTAGCAAGCAAACAAACTAATGAATTGTTAATTTGAACGGTGTAGGTTTAAATTAAATACCATTTAGGTCCCGTTCCATTAAACTTGACTTTTTTTTTTTGGCTTTTTAAGCTTTTTTAGTTAATTTATGTGAGGAAAATGGTTTGTCTCGTAAAACGTGAAAAGTCAAAAAGCTTATCCACTTTGGGGAACGGGCCAAAATTTTCTAATGCGTCTATTGTAATCTAATTAAGTTAATTTTTGGCTGCTGATAATGCCAAAACCATAAGTGTTGCTGCCAAAACTAAAAATGTTGCTGCCAAAACTCTGATATTTATTGCTTCCACAATTACCTACATGCCCTTTTATCATTATATCCCATTTATTACAAACTTAACCCTTTAATTTTAATCCCCAACAAAACTACTATGGTTAAATGAGACCTGTTAGTTTTACGTTATCATCGGCCGAAACGCACTTGGGGTGGTAAAATGAGACCTGTGCACAACATGCTTAATTTGATACTTCATACTGCACTGAACTTAACAATCTACTTGTTTATTCCTAGAATCATATATACACAACCTGTTTTTTTTTTTTGGTTTTGTTTTTCTTTTGATGCTTGATTGTTAGCTAATGTTTCTGCTTCCGAAAACACAGCAACAAAGCTTGTACCCTTTACATGATAAGACGAGATGGAGCCTCAGCTGGAGCCTACAATTTTTGCAATCTTGAATCACCCTAAGAGTAGTTAAGAAAGCACTCCAATAAACTTAGGGGAAATCAAACAATCAAAAACTCAAGGTGAGAAGTAAAAATTTTAGAGCAAACAATTCAACATTGACATCCAAATCCAAGTCAAATTAACAGTTCACATAACATAGGAATTCTACCCCAAAAAGCTTCAATCCAAATCGATCCAGATTACGACATCAATTCCAAAAAGTTTCAAAATGAAATTATAAAATGGTAAAAGTTTCAAACGCAAACTCAACTAATTGTTTACTAAATGAGTCGAATCAAGCCTTAATAATATAATATTATTCCTAAACATTCAAAAAGGTTAATCATTCATAATTTATCCAAAATAATATTAGTCCTAAAAATTTATCTAGGAATTATCTAGACTCATCACCGCAAGATTTTTTAAAAACTTTCATCCTCTACCTACCACAAAGGTAAACTTTCATCCCTTTTAGATCTTTTAAGCACATCCAAATTATGGCATTCTTTGTTGCTTGTCGTTGCATATGGGCATCATTCTGTTGGCTTGGGATTCACTTTTTATGGTTATAGCGATTATGCTTCGGACAGACACGGCTGCTTCCTTTCTTCGTTTTGGTTCGTGCATTACTAAACACAACTTGTAATTCTCTTAATTTTTTGTTTGTTTTTCTGGTAGAGACCTTGTTTAAGGTAATAAGAATACTGTTGCCAGGTTTCGCTTAATTCTTTGTTAGTTGTTCAACATTTTCTTGAAATACTTACATAATTTGTAGCAGTTGGAACTGTCTTTTCATAGTTTTGTTGGATATTTCTCAAAATATTTGGGTAGTTCTCATGAGTTCTGCTTTTTTGATTTCTCATGTTGAGACAAATTAATAATCTACAAAAGCTTGACGTAAAACTAACAGGTGGAAAAAATATTTAAATAAAGACAAAAATAAAAAAAAATAGAAAAGACAATAGGGGGTGGAGCAAACTACACCATTCTCAATTACAATGTCCTTTTACCTTTGATGTGAAAAAAAAAAATCCTAGAAAACCCATCTGTCTACTGAAGTTTTAGTTTGGTACTGATCCACCCCTTTCCGAAAAATGAGAGAATGAATGTTTCTTTAAGATTTTTTGATGTTAGAGATTAAAATTAAAGGGTCAAGTTTGCAATAAATGGGATCTAATGGTAAAAGGACATGTAGGTAATTGTGGAAGCAATAAATATCAGAGTTTTGGCAGCAACATTTTTAGTTTTAGCAGTAACACTTTTGGTTTTGGCATTATCAGCAGCCTAATTTTTCATAGAGATGTTCTTTTTCTCGTGTCCCTCTTCAAAGGAGGTATTTTGTAGTCATATAGGACGGCATTTAGTAGAGGATATTTCCTTGAGAGTTCGTCGAAGACGGCATTTAGAGGAAATGAGAATATGATGCATTTAATAGAGGATATTTCCTATGCTTGGATGACAGTAATCTTAAGGGGAAATGAGAATGTGATGCCTTCTACCCATGATTCCAACGTTTGGAACGGACATGAACAGGAATATGATGCCAGACTTTTCTAATTCCAACGTTTGGCAGAGACAGGAATAAGAATATGATTCCTGATGACATATTCAACTAGGAATCACATTCCTAGACTGAGTGGGAATCTGATCCCTCCCTTACCCCATGAGAACCTCAGATTCCTGGCTCATTCATTAAGAAAAGGAAAATGTTGACTTTAATAAATTTCCAAAATAATTGTTTCCCGCGTAAGATTATTGAATTAATCCAAACACCGAAATGTCATTCCTCCAGGTATCAAATTCCTAGGAGTTCGATTCCCAGTAATCATATTCATATTCCTATCCAAGAAAATTCCTGGGAATTTGATTAATTCCTGGTAATCATATTCCTATTCCTACTTAAGATTCCGGTCATCCAAATACAGCAGTATCATAATGGAGTGTTAGAATCAAATGTACATTATGTATTACGTCAAATAAGAGTAAATTAGTAAATTATGGGAGTGTTATAGGTCATCTCATCTCTTCCATCAATAGAGCTAAGAGCCATTTTTATTTTTTTTGAAATGTCAAGATTTATATAAAAGAAAAACTAGGACAAATCTTTACTCAATACAGACTCTAATTCGGGCGGAATACAACCCGTGGAAAGAGCATATCTTTGAGATCTACCGTTAGCAGCTATCCAATGTACCTCTCTATTGCATTCTCTCCTACACCACTTGAATATCCATCTTCTGTTCTTAGCCCAAGCTTTGTTGTCATCCACGATAGTAGCTATCATCCAAGGTATCTCGATTTTCGATTCATCAAAACAATTGATTGAGATTTTACAATTAGATTCAAAGATAACCTCATTCAGATTTGTCTCCTTTGCCATAGCACATGGAGGGCCCAAGCCTCAATAGCTAAGAGCCATTTAAGTTTGTAAGAATTCTCTCTTATTGTGCAATTGGGTTTTGGGTGAAATTGATCCTCGCTCATAATTGAGGAGCTGTTGCGAAATTAACCCTTAAGTAGTGACAGGCAGCGATCATTCTAAAAATTGATAAATAATAAAATCCTCTTGGAGAAGAGATGGCACAGAAAGAGGAAAATAAAGTGCGAAAACAAAACAACAATAACAAAAGAGGATAAATTTCGCACGCGATTAATGGCATCGCCCTCCTCTCTCTAACTCTCCAGACCCGCTCTCTCTAACCTTCTCTTTCGAGCAGCCCCCCTCTCCCCTCCCCCTAGGGTTTTCTACACCCAGGGCGGCGGCGGGATGGGGAGGTTTTGTCTCAGATCTAGCCTTCTAGGAGCTATACTCTCCCCTCCATCTTTTTCCCTTCTTTCACCTACCTCTGCCGTCCCTCCTTCCGTTATTGAATCTGCTCGGTCCTGTCTTCCTCACCCAAGATCTATTCTGGGCTTTGGTAGTCGAGGGCTGGTGGGTTGTGGTTGTTCTCGATGGTGGCCGGAGAGCAGCGGTGGGTTTCAGACAAGAATGGGTTTCGGCTGGGCTTCAGCCGGTGGCAGAGGCCTACCTCGTACTGATTCTGGTGAGGAATCTATTTCTCATACTCGGTTTGCCGGAGTTTGGATTTGCAGAACTTTGCCTCTGCTACTACGCGTCTTGTAGCGCGTCTGCGTGTTTTACGGGTTGAGGCTTTTGGCAGCTGGGTTTGTGACGGCGATTTCTACCGGGATTTTTTTGTTTTTGTCTATCTCTTTTTTGTGAGATTGTTATTCCCTTAGTGGAATTTTTAGTACCCTTTTCGTATAGATAACCTGATAGTTGTGGATCTTCTTTCCCAACCGAGGGCTCTGGTTGGTGGTATGTAGCCCTCAGGGCATTTTCTTTGATCAAAAAATAATAATAAAATAACAAAAGAGGATGTGCAGTTCAAAAAGAAAAAAAAAAAGGAGAGGATGTGTACCAAAGGGAAAAAAAATAATACTACAAGAGGATCAGAAACGACGGTTCTGGATGGATAGGACCGGTTGGAAGGTCAAGATTAGTTAGGTTGCATTGTCACTACTCACTAGTCACCTCGATCCCTCCCTTGTCTTCTTTATACAGTAGGAGTAAGTGAGAGTTCTTGAATGGATTTTATGAGATAAAATGATAAAGTTGATTTTAGTTGGTATTTTATGAAAGGGTGATAAAATTACTTTGTTTTCCCAATAGATAAAATCTTGGTGATAAAATAGTTGTGGACCACTATGAGTTTAAAAAATGATTGATAAAATCTAGTGTGATAAAATCTATTCGTAAAAAATGATGATAAAATCAAATAATCCATTCAAGAACTCTCCCAAAAGTATTTTGATTGACTTTCGAAAATTACAACAATTTCCGATTTCCATATTCAATTGCTACTTCCATGGAATGAGTTGTTCATCTTCCCACTTTCCTCCGCAATTTTAGTGCACTTCCGTACCAGAATTTTGGCGGTTTATTTTGGGTATATGATTCTGGGCAGGCAGGCATCTATGAGTGGAGTGGAGAGTCTCACTCTCACATTAATTCCTGTCACATGGTTTCTTTCTGGCCGTGAAAAGAGTGGTCGGAATTAAAGTGAAGACGATCACAATTCCTTCTTCTGGGTGTAGCTTGGAAAGTAGGAGTATTTCTTTATACTCCCTCCCCAGTAGTGAACTGAATCGTTAAGGGACTTTTGAAGGGTTGTTGGGCTCTCTCTCTCTCTCTCTGGGTACTTCTCCTACTACTACTATTTTAATTGTCGGTATCCTATAGGATCCCCACAAGAGCCAGCTTCTCTTTAAAGATATTTTATACGGAGTATGTAAATGCTGTGTACAAGGGAACGTTTACCCTCTCTCTCGCTCCCTAGTCGAGTAGTAGCTCACTCGGATTGGTCTCGTGTTCAACCACACCTTTCTGTTTCTCAAAAAGGTTAGCAATCTTTCCTTTTTAAAGATCTCTCAAATTCTCACTTTTTCAACACTCTTTCTTGTTCGTGGGCTTTTCTCTTTTTAGTTATTCGTCATAATTAGTGGCTTTGATTTCCCATTTCTGTGGGTTTCTCTTCTGTGACCGAACAAAATTTTGACCCAGTCAGGAACTTTGATTTCTGCAGTGATTTGGGTGGCTAATTTAAGAGCATCAGATCTTGGTTCGATTTTGGGATTAGGTTGATCTACGTTTATCTCCTACACTCAAGTCGGAAGATTTTGGTGTTGAGTTGATTACAGTTCAGAAAGATGAAGGAGGCTGCGTTTGTGGCCATTGCTGCCGCAATTGGTAACTTCTTACAAGGTTGGGATAATGCCACTATTGCAGGTACTTTTCCTTCTTCTAAAGCTACCAATTCCGCATTTTTGAAGTTTGAATTTACTCCTAGAAATGACACATGTGGATTTGATACTGCCGAAGTAACTTGGTATATCCATACCCTTCTTGCCGAATTCCCTATGAGTGTGGTTTTTATGCAGTCCAATTAGATATATCCTTGCTCCTGAATTCCCAATCTAGTGGTTAGTAAACTGGATTGCCCAATAGGTATTTTTCTTCAATTTGACTTCAGAAAACTAAATTTTCTGCTTTTATGTGTGTTTCTTAGTTTTCTTGCCCTCCTAGGAAACAAGTAGACAAGGAAAGATCCATTTAGTGCTTGATATGATTAATCCAATGTACCATTGCCTGAAATTGATCATATGTCTACTTACTGTTGTTACAGGAGCCATAGTGTACATAGTGGATGAACTCGACTTGGCAACTACTGTAGAAGGCCTTGTCGTGGCCATGTCACTTATCGGAGCCACAGTTATGACAACTTTCACGGGACCCGTATCAGATTGGTTGGGTCGGCGTCCAATGCTAATTGTTTCATCAATGTTCTATTTTGTGAGTGGTTTGGTAATGTTGTGGTCTCCCAATGTCTATGTTCTACTTGTAGCAAGGCTATTAGACGGATTCGGTATTGGTCTGGCTGTTACTGTTGTCCCAGTTTACATATCTGAGACAGCTCCAGCAGATATAAGGGGATCGTTGAATACTCTTCCGCAGTTCACTGGTTCTGGTGGAATGTTTTTGTCATATTGTATGGTTTTTGGAATGTCGTTGATGTCATCGCCTAGCTGGCGGGTGATGCTTGGAGTTCTTTCTATTCCCTCTCTTCTTTACTTTGCATTAACAGTGTTTTATTTACCTGAATCTCCACGGTGGCTTGTGAGTAAAGGAAGGATGCGTGAAGCAAAGCAAGTTTTGCAGAAGTTACGTGGCAGGGAAGATGTTTCAGGTGCATTCTCTGACCTCATTATTTTGTGATTATATGAATCTAAAAGGTTGAGCCAACTACAGATACTAGTCTGTTGCTTTGGATTTGGTGGATCTACTTATGTACCCTGATTCAGATGTTAAATTATGTGCTGGATATTCTCAGATGAAAGTGAATGCTGATATCACTGCACCTCTATTTCTTTGGATTCATTTGCATGGAAAAAAAAAAAAAGAAGAAGAGAGAAATGTGTAGTATATTGAGCTAGACAGACCTTGGTTTCTCACACGTCTCATCGCATGTGTAGTACTTGTGTAAGTTATAAATTGCTTTTATTTGAATTCAAATAAAGAAAACGAAATTCTGCTTCAATCCTGCTAGCATGAGAGATTAGGTATCAAATAAAATCATAATTGTTTCATATAGGTCTTTGGAAGCAATTTTTTTTTTTATCGTGATCCTGAGCATGCAAATCCTGAGAAGAAGATTAGTCAATCGAATGTGTTTTATTATTTTTGGGTGGACATTACTTGCAAGACCTCTTGTTGGATATTTCTTAACCATAATTTTTTTTTTTTTTTTGTGTGTTCAGAATCTAAGTTTTAAGGCGTTTAACATCAATATCACCTTGTCCTGGATAGCGGTTTTGAAAATACACTATTCTTCCTTTCTGGCTGTTTTTTGTGACAAAAACTTCACAATCAATTAACCATGTGGATTTTTATGCTTCTTGATTCTCAGGAGAGATGGCTTTACTAGTTGAAGGTTTGGCTGTTGGTGGTGAAACATCCATAGAAGAGTATATTATAGGTCCAGGTGGAGAATTTGAAGAACCAACAACGGACAAAGACCACGTAAGGTTGTACGGAACTGAAGCGGGTCGCTCTTGGGTTGCCAAACCTGTTACTGGTCAAAGCAGTCTTGGCCTTGTTTCTCGCCAAGGAACCATGGTGAACCAAAGCATGCCACTTATGGACCCCCTTGTGACTCTTTTCGGCAGTGTCCATGAAAAGTTCCCTGAGACAACAGGAAGTATGCGAAGCACGATGTTCCCAAATTTCGGCAGCATGTTCAGTACAGCAGAGCCTCATGGCAAAACCGAACAGTGGGATGAAGAGAGCCTTCAGAGGGAAGGTGAGGGTTACGCATCAGACGGTGCCGGGGCCGATTCTGATGATGATTTGCAGAATCCATTGATTTCGCGTCAAACGACAAGCCTGGGAAAGGATATGGCCCCTCCTTCCCAAGTCAGCAATCTAAACATGAGAAGAGGTAGTAGTATCATGCAAGGAGGAGATGCAGGTGGTAGTACAGGAATTGGGGGTGGTTGGCAATTGGCATGGAAATGGTCTGAGAAGGAAGGTGAAGATGGGCAGAAGGAAGGAGGGTTTAAAAGAATTTATTTGCATCAGGAGGGGGTTCCTGGGTCAAGACGTGGCTCTATTCTTTCAGTTACTGGTGGTGATGTTGGAGCAGAAGGAGACTTTATTCAGGCTTCTGCTTTGGTTAGCCAGCCTGCTCTTTATTCCAAGAGTCTCATTGATCAGCAGGCTGTGGGGCCCGCAATGGTTCACCCATCTGAGACCACTTCAAAAGGGCCAATTTGGGCTGCTCTTCTTGATCCAGGAGTCAAGCATGCACTATTTGTTGGGATTGGAATTCAATTTCTTCAGCAGGTACGATATGGCTTCTTTCAATGGTGTCTCTTGATAATCTTCTGGTTTTCTTGGTTAAATAGAAAAGTATGCAATCTCCAGTTCATGTATGTGGATTGATTTAGCTTTGTTTCTTCTGCACTTTTAGAACCCTTGTCTTTTTTGATGTGGACTTCTGGACTATTATCCAAATGTGTGAGTGCGCTTAAGTTTCATGTAGTATTATATAGACTTGAGATTGGAACGACAGGAATTTCTGAAAATTATCCAAATCTTTGAGTGCATTTAAATTTCATGTACCATTATGTAGATTTGAGGTTAGAACGACAGGAATTTCTGAAAATTATTCTGTGCTCATGATGATGGGATCATATTTTTAATCTGTAGAAAGAAAGGTAGTGCCTTGCAACTCGCGTTGAGTTTGATGTTCCAAATGATCTTATCAGCTTTCTGAACCTTATACTATCGACTACAGCTAATGTGTGGAAGTCCTTGATATATTTGATTTCTGAGAAAATGTGACATGGTTAATTTGTCCGTGAGGACCAACCACAGAGAATTTTGTTTAGCTGCCTCTTTTGTTTAGTTTACTACCTCAACTTTGTCCTGAGTTTCATGGTGTCTAGCATCTTTCTTATGTTTTTCATTGATGCGTATGTGCAGTTTTCTGGCATAAATGGGGTTCTATACTACACCCCTCAAATTCTTGAGGAAGCAGGAGTTGAAGTTCTTCTTTCCAGCCTTGGCCTTGGTACAGAGTCCGCATCCTTCCTCATTAGTGCAGTAACAACCTTGTTGATGCTTCCTGCTATAGGTGTTGCAATGAAGCTCATGGATATCACTGGCAGAAGGTAATTGCTACTTTTCCTCTTCCCTTTTCATTGAACAAGCCTGTATAACAGGGGGAAAGCTAAAAATGTACTGGTTTTGGCCCATTAAAAGTGATCTTATTTAGTAGATCGGATATATATGCAATGTAGCAGGCCAAATCGATGAATGTGAACACTAATACCTAATTAATAAAATTGTTTTAGCTGTAAGATATTTCTTACACCGTTAGAATGACCAGATAAATTTTTAGAAATTAGAATGTAAATTTGTAATAGATTTGCCACTAATAATCTGACTCTTAGAATTACATCATTGCTATCTCCACTAACTCTTGAAGAGATGTGATTATACGGTCTTGTGATTCCGGTCCATTCGATATTCTGATGTATAAGTTCTCCACTCAACCTAGTCATTCTCAAACATTTCCATTTTGATCAGACTTCAATGCTTACCTTTTGATGCATCCACGGCCACAGTTTACCCTTTTTAAAAGTTGGAAATGCTGGTTCAACTATTTTTGCCATTTCCTTAATTGGCGATAGGGTGATGGATATAGCAATGCGGCCACAGTTCTCAACTTACTTAAATGTTTTTCAACACCTATAAAAGATATAGGACAATGGTGTTTCCATTCCTTTTCAAATTGTTTTGACTCTTCCATAGAGTTTTCGAAATGTTACCATAACGTTTCCTTTCGTACCAGGACAAAATTTGGATCCACTATTGCTTGTTTCCTTTACAAGATTTATTTCTCCCGTTTTGTTTTTCTTTTTTGCTTAACATCAGCTGATCAAATCCCTTGTTGCAGGACACTACTGCTCACCACAATTCCTGTGCTGATAGCTTCGCTTGCCATCTTAATAATTGGAAAGTGTATAGACCTGGGCACAGTTCCTGATGCCATAATCTCAACCGTCTGTGTCGTGCTCTACTTCTGCACCTTTGTTTCGGGCTATGGTCCAATACCAAATATCCTCTGTGCAGAGATCTTCCCTACGCGGGTCCGTGGCCTCTGCATTGCAATCTGTGCTCTAGTTTTCTGGATCTCTGATATCATAGTAACCTACTCACTTCCTGTGTTGCTCACTACAATTGGCTTAAAGGGCATTTTCAGCATTTACGCCGTTGTCTGTGTCATCTCTTGGTTTTTCATTTACCTGAAGGTTCCAGAAACAAAGGGAATGCCACTTGAAGTCATCACCGAGTTCTTTGCCGTTGGTGCAAGGCAAGCTGCTGCTGCCAAGAATGAGTGATTTGCAACTTTCAACGCAATCGGTTTGTCCTTCGACAATGCTAGTTGAGTAAAGATGATATTCATATTCCTCCCTATGGAGAGTTTTGCGCATTTGTATTGAATTTGGAATTTAGATATCTTAGTTTCTTTTTGCATTTCTTTCGTCTTTTGCAATAATAAATTTGAAAAATGGGTAGGAGGAGCCGTTTATCTGATGCCAACAAGACAACAGTAGTAAAGCATGCAGGTAGCATATTTGATGTATTTCTATTGTGAACCAATGATCTCCACAGGAATACAATAATGTAGTTTGCAAATTAAAACGCCGATATATAGTCTGCTTGAAGATGCAAAATCCCAGGAATTCTATTCCCAGATAGACCTTTGCTGCTTAATTAAATTGAATGCCTATAAGATTATAACAAGATGGGCTCTCTCTATTCTCATGTGCCCATCTTGAATGCTCTTTCCAAAACATTGGCAATGCCAGGAAAATCGTTTTTCTCTCTCAAAAGAATCATTTTTCCAGTGATCGATAAGCCATGAACTAGTAAGCGCATTCCGCACCATCTTTCTCATTCTTGCTTGTGTCGAAAAAAATCCTGAAGTATGTTGTGTTTAATTTCCAGATCTATCTTTTTGTATTGTATAAAGAAGTAATTAAGCAGTTATGTATATCAATCTGCTACCTTTGCTCTTGCCGATCAAAAAGAAAAAAAACACTTGCTCTATTAAATTTTGTTTTCTGCTACATTTCTTTTTAATTCATTCACACACACAAACACAAATCTCAAGTCCACACAGCATAAAACGAGCGCAAAATACGCTTTTGTATATCATTAATTAGCTCAAGTAGCCCCTAGTCCCCCTACCCTAATAAATTATGGTTTTCCTTTTCAACATGTATATAGTTGTATGTTACTTAAAAGAATACAATTCTACCTTGCTTGGCTATCAAACGATTGATCCCTCTAGTATGGAGAACTCTCCACTTAATAATTTAAGCTTTTTGTGCGCATAAATACTCATTTCATACCATATAGGCGGGGCGGGTACTCATAGTCATCGGGTTTGAGGAAAATTGCCATCTCTACCAAAAAGAAGTTATACGTAACAGACCTCAAATTTCCCAAGGAGATGTTAAGGAATACAATCCTATGGTGCTTGGATACGGAACAAATAGGGATTTTACATGATGTTGCCACTCCACTTTATTCCCTTTTTTTTTTTTATGATGAAACGCTCAGGTCAGCTTGCGCGCACCTCGACTAATTTCTGGCCCTGGACGTAACGACCGGATATAACCCACAAGAGTTTGCTGCCAAGGGCAATCGAAACTGAAACGGAGGAAGATGTTGCCACTCCCACTTAATAGCAGAAATTTTTGGATTGTATTGGTTTGTCGTTACTCTTGGGGTAGGCCCTATGTCTTGTTTTATTCGGATGGTTGTCGTTTAAAGGGAATAAATAGTGTATATATCAATATTATAAGATTGCCAATAAGGTGGAGTAGTGCTAAAGCTATATAATAGTATTCGTTAGGTTAAGACCTAGAAAAACTGGTAGCTAGATGTTTGAATGGAGTTTCCTCTTCGACGCATATTCATTGAAGCATTCATTACTAATGACATCTAATTTGAATTAAGCTAAGTATATATTCTTGTATTGCTTGCCATTTCTGGTAATAGATTAATGAGTGGCTTATACTTCACCACTAATTAAGATAATTATTATTATCATTTCTACACCACTAGAGCACAAGTTTGCTAACCTGATACACATGCTAAGTCCAATTGATTGATTGTGTTCTCTGGTGTCCTAATTTTTGCGTCATTGGCTACTCCATTATAGTATTAGAGTCCATAACATCACTTGATCAATAGAAAGTTAAAGAAGCATATTCTAGGGTCAAATCCATCACCTAAACTAGGTAAGTCGTTCTTTACCCATACACAATTTTTAAAACTTACTCTGTTGACATTATGTTTACTTAACAAAAGTCTTACGCCATTGGCACGAACTGAGAAATTATTCAATATTCTTAGAACAACATGATACGCTCCTCTGTGATTTCTCCCCACCATACATGAATTGATCAAGATGAAGAACAAACGAGTTTTAGAAAAATGGGTGTTTTACTTTTGTATCAAATTGTTGTATAACGAGTTTTAATCGAACAAACCACAACTTATAAGGTGAGTTTATTTATGAAGATAAATAAGTTTATTGACAAAATCATGCGTGCTAATCCCAAATAAATCGAGCAAGAACATTATGACACATTTTACAGCCTAATTAACTAGCAAAGCTCTCAAATTTACTATATATAGGAGTACTAAAATATAGTAACAATTTCTCAATTTAGATCACACACACACACACACACACTCATTCTACTCAGAATGAAATGAAAATTGCTTGACGTCAGAGAAACTAAATAATAATACAACAGGGAAACCGATTGAAATAACACAAGTAGTAATCACTTAATTATAGCTACGGCAAGAACCGAATAATCACATGATCTTCTGTATGTACATGTCCTAATCTTGTCGCCCTCGTCTCAGCTCCGGCAATCGAACCACTACACGCGTGGCACCGCGGGACAGCAACTGGAAACTGACGGCACGTCGGGCACGATGAATGAGACCCGAGCCACGTGTCGATGCATCCGACGTGGAATCCGTGGCCGCAAGTCGGCAGCACTCGGATTTCATCATCACCCACGACGAACTCAGTCAAGCAAATGGCGCAGTCGGACAACTTTCCGGCCTCGTCAGCCGTGTACACTACTTTCGGAAGTGAATTGAAGACTTCCTTCTTCAGGGCCTTGTTTTGAGGAGAGTCGGTAGTTTGGGCTGAGATCCGCCATAGGCAGGCGCAGCGAGCTACGGCGACGAGGCCTAGGACGCATATTAGGGTGCAAAGTAGGATAGTGAAGATAAGCATAAGATCTGAATTGACATTGCCGATGTTTGTGGAGTTTTCAACTGGCGCCGTCGAGGAATTGATAACGTCGACGAGTATTCTTGAACGAAGATTATTCATGATCGATGTGGGAGAATTGGTTTCAAATTGAAGTGAAGAAGAGATCTGGGTAGGGTAGCTGTGGTTTTTTTATATAATCACTGTTTGCGCCATATTTTGAACCAAACTGCTGAAGAAAAAAGAAATTAATTTGAACCACAAGTTCATTAAAGTGAAGAAGAGAGAGAATGGGCTAATAATAAAGTGATCGGAAACAACTTTAATTGTTTGGTTGAGAAGAGATGAGTAGTGAAATCATTTTTTTGTCTTTATTATTCAATTTGCTTAACACTAAAATAGTGTTAAATTTGAACCACGAGTTGATGTACAATATTAACATGCACCTGATTAAGAGCCGTGCTCTATCCTCCCACCCAATATATACCCCCAAACGGATTCCCGGCCGATAGATAGTTGGCCACATATGTGGAGGGGTGGAAATTTATGACACGACACGATCGATAACAAGACTCGAACTCGACACGAAATTAGGGGGTTTGGGTTGTTGGCTATTTCTAATACGAAACACGTATATGACACGACCCGAAAACACGTTTAGCTTAACAGACAGTTAGTGTTGAAGGTTATCTGACACGAATCCGAATTAACATGACACAAACCCGACCCGACATGACACGAAGCCCAACCCTACATATGTGGCAAGGAGTTATCTAGCGCGATATGTTAGCCCAAAGGTTTTTATATTTGGAGTACGTTATTGAATAATAATAAAAACACATAGGTAATCGAAAAAAATTATAATCCCTATATTATTGATATTTGGTATTGATTTCAATAAACGTTTTAATTTGTAAAATTTTATACGAGGAGGGATTCCACATCAAATCACTATCTCCAATAGTCGAGATAAAGATAGAAAGAAGAAAGATTAAGCACATATCATCTTTTAAATTAATACTATGAAGTTAAGTGGAGTAATTGATGGCCTAAGCATTGCGTTAATTATCATTTAATTTTGTGCCTAATAATCTCTTTGTTCAGGATTGAGTTATTCCATCTAATTAATTGAGCCAGCTTAATCTGATAATGTAACATATTTAATTAATCTCGGTCTGGCGTTTAATTTGGCATTGTATTTGAGAAACTCAATTGATCATCCGGGGTGGTTATTTGGACCAACAAACTAGATACTGAAATACAATAAAGCAGTGTTTAATTCCTTCCCTCTCTAAAGTAACGAAAGTGATAACAATAATAATATTAATATTAATACTTTATTATTAATATTAAAAGCAAACGTTCTCAAACCCAATCGAAAGAAAAGAGATTGGTATCTCCCTAATTATGAGGAAAAAAAAAATTCGTCTTGTTGACTGGTTTGAAAGAGACGAACTGATTCACAATTGAAATAGTATTATTAAACTCGATAAGGGTAAGCATCTGATTCACAATTAATTCATGCAACTATTATTATTTTTAAGCCAATACAATAATCGTAAGTTGTTGTGGCCAAACCAAGGAAACTAACTCATTTATAAACTAACTCGGTCCATTTATAAAATCATTTGCCTAAAAATGGTATATTAAAAAGTATGGTAGTAAAAATGACGAGCAACGGTTGCAAATGCATTTTGGCGAGAAGCAAAATTGAGAATGATGCTACTTCAAAAGGGAAACCTTCCACGCTAGTTTAGCTAAATGGGACAAATTAATAGAGATTTCTGATGTTGACGCTCATAACACGAGCCATGAGGAATAATCCTCCTCCCGTGTATGAACTTCAACTTCATATACATATGCTATTACTAACACCAAGGTTTTAAATAATGGTTTTAGGACACGTAATGGTAACAGAACCGTGTAATGATATCGGGAGGAACGAATTATAAGTAACATGAATTGCTATTGACATTCGTGAATTTTTGGAAATTAATTGTAGGTAGCCGAAATAAAAAACATTTCAAGCGCTTAAATCCTTCATAAGGGTCGAGTGTCGGCCATGAACCGTTCAATGAATTGGAAATGGATCGATGAGTAACGCGAATTGGTCTAAACGCATGCAATTTTTCACCTCACAGGTGTATCGGGTACAGTATCAGAAGGCTAAAACCCATAACATTATGTAACGGCCATTACGTTTCTACATCCGATTTTTAAAAACCTTGACTAACACAGTTTATAAAATATTACTCAATTTAGATCGCACGCTCATTCTACTCGGGAATGATAATTGCTTGATGTCTAAGAAACTGATTGAAATAACATAAAGTACAGCTAGGGCAAGAGAGAATGTAGACAATAGCTATTACGTAAATCATTTTGGTTTGGTGGTTCAAATTGTCTGTATCATTTTCCTTTAACACTAAAGTAGTGTTAAATTTGAACCACAAGTTCATGAACAAGGAGTTAGCAACTAACACCTGATTTAGCAGCTTTGGATTCCGTACGTGCTATCAAAAAATTTGGACTTACAGTTAGGTACAACGGAAAAAACCAGTCATAAAACTTGTTTTTGTCTGATGAATGATGGAGTACACGAATGCAAACCAAACGGACATGATTTTTGAGCAATTTAGTCCTCCAAAAGCCACGATCAGTTGGTAGTCGTTTCACCAAAACACAATGAGAGTCATTCTGGCAAAAAAGCAAACATCAACACCACAAATACCTAATGTTGCATTTCTGCCCCAATTTATATATATGAGTCATCCATGAGAAACAAGCTCAACAAACAATGGTCTTTAATCTGCTAGCAAGACTACAATTGCAGAAGTTATATGATTAGTGCTACATTACCGAAAGAAATCGTCTAAGGTTCTTAAGACAACCACTTCTGGGATATTAAAGATTCGATACAGCTCATTTCAAAACTTGTGCACTGTTATACGTGACAAAAACTTGCCTCTATAACATGACACAACAACAGGTTCTGAACAAAGTAATCAGATCGAACCACCAATTACAACAACAACAATAACAGAACCCATTTAGTCCCTAATCATTGGGGTTATGGGCGATGTATGATTGGAGACAGATCTAACCTTTGGCAACATTTGCACAAAGTGGCTGCTCTCAGAATACCACTGAAAATATATATAGATCGAGCCACCAATTGGGGGAATATATATTACTTGAAAATTTGGCGCTTCAAGGAAACTGTGGTTGTCCAGGTGAAAGAATGGCTATATCCCAATGTTTTGCACAAGGTCTCGAATGAGAAACAAACTCAGATTAGCACGATCACAATAACCACCAAATGCTACTTTTCTTGCGGTGGCTTTATCACTTGCAGAAGCTCAAGATTCAGCTCAAATGTAGCTCCTGGCTGCACAATGAACAACAAATTTTGAATAAGCTCTATGTTGTTGGTGTTGATTTGAGTTTTTTTTTTTACCATTCCTTTCAAATAATCTTCCTCATATAGCATGATTCATTGAAAAAAGTACACACTCCACTATACTTTTTCCACTTTTCTATACACTTTCACACATTCTTATACACTCTTCACACATTTCACTACACTTTTTAAACCTTAACCAGTGGGTTGATTTTAGAATTTTCCTACCAAAATTTACCAAATGTACACAAAGAGATTACGTTTATGGTCAAATAACAGAATAACAACTGCTGATAAGGGTTTACCGGAATTTCACCCATCCCCTTCTGGCCATACCCAGCCTCAGGAGGAACTATCACAGTCCTCTGCACAGAGAGGATAAGACAAAGGCTGTGAATGACATCAGATAAGGGAAGCTAAATGCTAAAAAGGAAGAGTAAGCAGGTATTGAGAAGAAAACTGGGCAGAAAACCAAACGTAAAGACAATAAAGGGGATGTCATCACCTTTCCCCCAACTTTCATTCCTTCTGTTACTGAATACATAGCTGGCGGGGGTTTGGGTGCAGCCTGTGCAGAGAACAGGCCATTGGGGTTGTCAACAAAGTCACGCTTCCGTTCTTTCCCTGGGGGAGCTCCAACCTTGAACTCATAAGGCTACATGAGTGAATTCATTAATTCTCGTCAAAACTCAAGGCACCAGGGAAAGTACACACTTGACTAATTTATGAAAAAGAGAAAAAAGATGCAATTTTCTTATATTTTGTCTGGTAAATAGAAGCAACAATTTAACCAGGGAAGGGGAAAAGAAGGAAAAACCTGGGCAATAATGCGATTTCCAGCTAGAAGTTTAGATTCTCGGCTTGACACTGCCGTAATCTTGCCATATAGACAATCAAAATGCACCTGTGGAGAAGCCAGAGAAAGAGTGAGCTGAAATCCGTACTTGAGAACATAAGGTTGCCAATTGCATTACAAACACACCTGAACTGTAGAGCCCCTTTCAGCTACAGGACCCTTTCCTTCAACAATATCGAAGTATTTCAGCCCATCAGCTGCTTCAGAAAGCAACCATTGAAACAGGAAAATACAAACTAACCTATTTCATTGAAATTGCTTTCTGAGTAATTCGGAAAACACTTATAAAGTAATAGTAACAATTCCAATATTATTACATGTCATTCTGACGTGTTTTCCAACAATCTTCAACTTGAACCAATTTATTTCAGTTTGACAATATAGCCCCCTATACATTCTCTCGGGTGCAGCGTCTAGATGTGATTGCTCTATTCGGTTGTTGCCCCTACTTCCAAAGAAGCTAGAAGAAAACTATCAGAAAGCAAAAGGAAGGTGAACAAAATTTCATGTGATGTCAGGAAAGAAATCTTTCAAGAAGTTGCCCTCAAACTGTCACCAGCCCTTCATCTTTAATATGGCATTAATGTGATATTGTAGAGCATGTACCCAAAGAAAACAGCTAGCTTTCAAGAATATTTCAATGACCAATTACCCCCCAAAATTACTTCAATAAATAAATAGAAACTCCCAACTCTCAACGAATTATGAGAAGGAAAAAATGCCACAATCCCGTCTACCAGATCGTTTGTAGATCACGATAACAAAAATATTTGTGCTACCATTTTACCACATACCCCCAAATGAGTGAGGTAAAACTACTACTTGTTGTAGCAAGTGGTTGGAAAATAAAAATTACGTAGAGAAATTGTTCTAGGGAAATCTCAGTCCTAATTTTATTTGAAGAGACTCCCAGTGAAGAAACAGCCCACAATTTTGTCCGTCTTCCTTAATTCTCCCAAGTTATACTTTTAAAAGCTATTAGTTGTTGTTAAAGCATCTAACTCAAAATCGATTGGCAATGAGTGGAGAGGCAGCCCAAGCTCAAATACTAGCTTTGGAGGTCATAATTAACCAATGCGGGAAAGCTCTAACACTTCCCCACATGTGGTGAGGTAAACAAACGATTCAACACATACGCCAACTATCAACCCATCACCAACAAAGAAAGGGGGAACCAACCATCATCGACATAGAGTCTTGTCCAATAGCCTCCGAAAGTCTAACTCTGATATCATATTAAAGCATCCAACTAAAAACCAATTGACAATGAGTGGAGAGGCCGCCTAGGCTCATATACTAGCTTTGAAGTTATAATTAATCAATGCGGGACAAGCTCGAACAGTTTCTACCAATTTAGGCACTGAGGTTTGGGAGAGAGACAGATATTAAACAATGGAAAATTCAAAGAACAAAAGTATTATCCTATAAAGGAAACATAACATCAGTCAAGGGATAAATGTCCGAGAAAGAAAAGCCACATGCCATGATATTCTAGTCACCAAAAGAAGCCCTGATTTGCTTACGTTATGTAAAGAAGTTGTCACAAACATTCCAAACCTTGGGCTGCTGATAGTTTACCCGGTCGTTCACTTCAGGGCCCGGAATTAAGTGAGGCGCGCAAGTTGGCTTAAAAACCCGGTTATCAAAAATAAAACAAAAAAACTCATGGTTGTTAGAATCACGACCAATTCTTTAGAAAATATCTTATGGGTTTCCATTTCATTACATATTTCTATGTTAAAGGATGAGAAAAATCCAATTCCAGGAAGTACCATCATGCGATTCTGGCCCTTTTCTATATCCCCATTTCGAAATCCTACCAGTTCAATTCTCACTTAAAAATTCTATCAACTCTAAACAATAGAACTTCCATTTTCGAATACAAATTTCATCCAATTCCATCTACCAAAAACAAATTGAAACAAAATTCACAAGGTAACGGAGCAAGATTCTCATGAACAGAACATACATAATAACAATATCAATGTACAATTCTGCCCCTCTTCCTTGTTCCTCCCAATTTATACCTTAAAAGCTACTGGTTTTTACTTTTCACTCTATAGGGCACAGGGGTTGGGGGAGACAGAGAAATCAGAGATCAGACTATGGAAAACACAAAGTATATATAGAAAACCTAAAATCAGTCAGGGGAATAGAGTCCCAATTTAAAAAGAACAAACAAAACCACAATGACCAGCAATTCCTGAGAAAGCAAAGAAACATATGCAATAATATTCCCGTAATAACCACCAGAAACCTTGATTTGCTTACATTATGTAAAGAAGTTGTCAAAAACGTTACAAACCTTTTGGGGCCACTGGAGTCTTGCCCGGTCGGTAATTTCAATGCCTAGGGATAAGTTGAGGTGCGTGTAAACTAGCCCTGATACCCGATTATAAAAAGAAAAAAGAAACTTTCTCGTTGTTGCTGGAATCGAAACCTATTCTTTTAGCTGGGATCGTATGGGTTTCCATTTCATTACATGTTTTTTTATGTAAAAACATTAAGAAAAATCCAATTCCGGGGAATGCCCATTTTTTTCATAGGATTCGAAGATGGCCTGGCCCTTTTTCTATATCTCCTTTTCCAAATCCTACCAGTTCAATTCCTGCTTCAGAATCTAAACTATAGAACATCCATTTTCTAATTCAAATTTCATCCAATTCCAGCTTCCACAACCAAATTGAAAAAAATCCAAAAGGTAACTAAGCAAGATTCTCATGAAGAGAACATACATAATAACAGTACACACGGACGAGTAACCACAAGAGTGAGTAAAATCAGTAGTAAGAGATAGAGAAGTGACTAACGTCCGGTGAGGTAGTCTTCAGTGGGAATAATCTTTCTGTTGCGTCTCTCTCTGGCCAGTGATGGTTGGGGCAAAGCCGAAACGAGGCCCAAAGGCAGCAGAGGGGATAGTAAAATTGCAGACCTTCTCGAAATGGGTAATGGAAGAACAACAACGACAGCCTCCTGTTTTGCATTCAGCTGCAGCCGTGATTGGTGGTTTATGGTGGTGGTTTTGAAACGCAGTAGAGGATTATGCACAGTCCGTGCCTCAAAGCACTTTACCGAAGCCATAGCCATTGCACAACCGAAAAAACCCGAAAAGATTGCTACAGAAACCCGGGATAATCCTCCCACGGATCAGCCAGTCACCCTCACCACTATTTTCTAGTTCAAATTACTGTTTTATCCTCTCTTTTTTTTTCCCTTCTATAGTTGATACAAAAATTCTACGCCTACGCAAGCAAGTCTGTGTACGTATAATGCACGAACGGTGCATCTTGACCGTCTAAAAGTATTTTCAATAGTTTGGATCTTAATTACTCTTTGACCGGTCAAAAAAGCTCTTTGACCGGTCAAAGAATAATTAAGATCCAAACCATTGATTTGTTGAAATGAACGGTTAAGATGCGCGCGCGCGCGTTGCGTACACGTGGGTGTGTACGGATAGTCGGGCTGTAACTTATATTCGTGTGTGTCTAGTGTCTCTCCATGCATGTAAATAAGAAGTCTATGAACACAACTTTGAAAACTCCTCGAACCCCTCATTTATGCCTCTTGAATATGCAGACCTCTTAACATTTAAAAATGTCTAAACACAACCCTTATCTACTTGAAATTGGAAAAAAAAAAAAAAAAATCCTAACGGGATGGAAATGTTTATTTTTAGAGTATCTCCTATCAACCTCTATATCTCCATTTTGGAGACTAGATGTAACATATTGATGGAACATTTTGTAATTTCTCTTTTTCAATTCAACTTTTTATACTTTATGAGATTATCTTTTAGAGATTTAGCGACTAAAATAGAGGTGTGAGACCTCTATTTTGTGCAAGACTCTAATTTTCTGGCAATTTCCCTTAGGAAGATTTTCATGATGATTGCAGTATGTTGTTCTAGGATCAAAACTAAATATGATTTTCTTGTTGAAATTTTGGAGTTTATGGCTTCTTCTTTTTTTTCCATATATACTCCCTTAGTCCCTTTTTAAATGTCCACTATAGTACGTGTAATTTCAAATTCCCAAAAAATATAGTTTCTCAATATAATGTTTTAATTTGCTTTATACCAAATTAAAGTGCTCATTACTTTAATTTGGTGCAAAAAAATTTAAAAACATTTCACGGAAGTGTTTTTTAACGTTCACAAAAATACACGTTTGACTTTTTGCCAAAGGGAACATTAAAAAAGAGACTAAGGATGGAGCCAGGGGGACAAGTGGCCTCCACTACAAGGTTTTCAAAAAAAATGCAATTATTATATAGAAAATAAAATTTTATCCACAAATTATATAGACTTGCCACCACAAGGTTTTTGTGTTACTATAGTTTTTTGTAGAGTGGATGAATATTCATACTGCAATTTCTCTTTTTATTTTTTAAGTACATATTTTTGCTACTACAAAGGTAAAATCCTGGTTCTGTCCTTGTAACGGAGGGTAACAAAACTTAGATTCAGGACCGCAGCATCATTTATAGAGTTTGGTTCTAGAGTACTAGGGATAAATTTTTGGAAAATTTTGACAAAAAAAAAAACACAATATGCTTATATATATCTCAATTATTATCTTCTCATTATTTTACCGTTACATATATATTAATGCGAATAAATCAGTGTCCCTAACAAAATAATGAAGACACAATATGTTTATATATATCTTGATTATTATCTTCTCATTATTTTACCGTTACATATATATTAATGCGAATAAATCAGTGTCCTTTACAAAATAATAAAGGAGAATTATTTTGTCATTATGTTCAATTATTGCGATTTATGAGACTTGATTCCTATTACATCTATATATTGGTACTCTCTACGAGCTAGGGAAAAGAGAGAGAGGAGAGATTTCACATATTTGGTGAGCTAGAGAGTTAAAATCCCATTTCTACATTCATTGGGCAACTAGTATGTGACTCATTCAAATTCTCAAGGTGGTCATGCACACTAGAAGAGGAAAGTTTGTTAGCACTTGGGTTTAATCTTAGAACTAATAAACTCCGGTTCGTAGTGTATTGGCCCCAAGATTCAACCCAAGCGCTCACAAATTCCTTTTCTATTTAAAAATTGAGAGAGGAATTTTCTAGTACAATGGATATTTGCTTATGAAAATTAGCCTTCAGATGGTACACCAATGCCTCTCATTCTCACAGGCTAGATCTTTGTTCCTCTTCTTATTTTTTTACTTGCTTGGTTTAATTGGTGCTTTATTATAACATGTGTTCAAATATTTTAAAAATCCTTGTGCTGAAATCATATAATTGAATGTTCTGCGTCATGTCATCTTGTTTGTGGCTCATTCAAATTCTCAAAATGGTTGTGCATACTAGAAGAGGGAAGCTTGTAAATGCTCAGGTTTAATCTTAGGACTCGTATACTCCAGTTGATACTGTACTGGCCCCAAGATTCAACCCAACCGCTTACAATCACCTTTTCTCAATATTATTTCGTAACGGGAATTTTCTAGTAGAATGGATATTGGCCTTTTATACTCCTTCTCACAGGCTAGATCTCTTGCTCTTACTTGTTTTTTTAGAATATTTAGTTTGTTAAAGGGCGTTGTCTGGTGTTTTGTTATGCATTTTCACTGTTCAGTTCAGAATTTTGAGTTTCCATTTGCGATCTTATGGGACTCTGGAGGTAGTAGTGTCCAAAATTACTTTCAGTACTCAGTCGAAGCATAAAATGTCTAGTCAAAGTGTTCAAATACTTTGTCAATTGGACACGTAGTTGTGTCCAAATTTACTTTCAGTACTCAGTCGAAGCATAAAATGTCTAGTCAAAGTGTTCAAATACTTTGTCGATTGGACACGTACCTGTTATTCAAATGAAATACGTTGGGGTGATGAATATTAAAACAAGTGAAATAGATTAACCTATCTATTTTTTTTAGTAGTAATCGATTGTTTAGAAAAGAACAACGCATAAATTTTTTCAAGTTTGGAAGGATGGAGATTGTCTAATGCCGTATTAATGAATGCAAAGGACCTTTTCAATATATAAGAAGCTCACGATTCTAAACTGATTTTTTGTATGTGTTATCTTGTTGATGTAGAACGAGCTCCTAACGTATAGATTATATGATAGGTAGAGTCAGGAAAAACATGTAGAACCCTCATTCCGATACCATTCCGATACCATTATACAACTGCAATAAGGCAATAGTACTATATGGGTGGTACTCTGAATTGCTGCTCTAAGTTTTGATTCCTGATAAATTAGGAACGTGCATGGCTGAACAAAAACTGTAGCAGTTTCAATTTGAGTATCCCGCGCAATACAAATACAGACAACATGAAATTTAACTGAAGGAAAGAAAACAAGAAAATGATGCCGCTGCAAGGTGCAACAGCGGCTTCATGATTATCAGCCAATTTCAACCTCCCTAATTGCCATAACCAACGGACATAATATAATCATTGAATTTACAGTAGGTCACCCTTCCCAAGTTCGAGGCCTTCATCATTATCCCGAGGTCTAGCATTCCCACCAGGGGAATTATCAGGGGATTCACCTGGGCTCCCACCTAGTGTTTGAGTAGCAGTAGCAGCACCTCCGGTCTTCCCCTCGTTCTTTTTCTTTAAAGCATTCTTATGCCAGTTCCTTAGAGCCTTTGAAGTTTGTTCATCAAAGATAGACTTCTTCATGTTTGATCCCATCTAGTTAGAAATTCCCAACAGCACGAAAATGGAAGACCCCTTAGCTAGTGTTATGTGAAGTTAAGGTGGATGTACAAAGTAAGGATGCGGATATGGAGACAACACAGCATGGACACCCAAACACGCTGTTTTAAAAAATTAATAGGATACGATACATTGGGGATACATCGAATATATGGAAGATGCATGTATTATATATTCATAAAATGAACAAAAAAAATTCATTATTTCAGTCGAACTGAGGATAACAAAATCAGAAACACCTTTAATGAGATGGAGATATCAACACAACAGCTACTAATCAGGCATTCAAAAATTAAGCATCTATGGAAATTTGGCCATCCCTCAACATTTTACAATTACATTTTTTGACCCTCCCTCAACATTTGACAGTTACAATGTGTCCTGGGCTTGGCGTATCAGACGTGGAAAATGTAATCAAAACGAACACATATCTGATACAGATCCGAACATATCCATTGGGGACACGATAGGTGAGGCCAGTAGACATGTACATGATTTTTAGGCATGGACTATACATTGCAAATGTTGGTCACTGGCTGAGTACGTGATTTTTGAAAATGTACATAAGAGATCGTTTACTTAGCACAAAGTTTTTATTTTGAGTGCAATTAATCACCTACCAAACTTTCTGTGAGTTCTTTTGAATGCCCAAATTCTCCCCCCAAAAAACCAAAATACAATTGAAAATTGATTATCAAAAAGCAATTTAGCAAGTACCTGAGTAACGAGGGCATATAGTGGAAGCGTAATGTAGCTGCACAAAATTTGTACTGCTACCCTGCACCAATAAAATATTTGCTTAGTTAAGCAAGAATTTCATGGAAATTGAATGAATTAATCTATGCCTAACTAAACTAACACAGTCATGAATCAACCAGTTCGGTCATTTTTCATCCAAGTAAAGGATTAGTTGTTAGACTGAGCATGATTTAGCCATTTTTCAGAGCTTTAGTGCCCTCAAACACAACCCTAGGGTTTGACCCAATGGTTGTGTAGCGCGAGGTCCAAGGTTCGACTCCTATAGGTAGGAGGTTGGGCATTATAGTAATCTAACTTATACTTATTAACATCCAATAGTCGGGCAAAAAAAAAAAACAAACAAACAAAAAAGGACCTCAAACACAGCCACGTGAAAATCTTCACTTACCCAAGAACAACTCTTAATATTATGAGCGTGAAATTCTGATGGAAGCAAGATTTCAGCCCGAACTCATACTGCACAGAAAACAGTATTGCATAAAATGATTCTAACTTAGAGATAATGACTAGGAAGAAACATGAGAGCATTAATTACCCAAATCCAGAAGAAAAATGTTATCTCGAATGCATTCTGCACACATTACAAAGATAACAACCTTGTTAGTAAATTTGGAAAATAGCCGATGGCAGCCCTAAAAATGTAATTCCTCTATTGACGATTGTATGCTACCTGAAAGAGAGTAAGATGGATAAGATAAAGAATTAACTGAGGCCAGCAAAACCAAAAGTGCCTATCAGAGACTTGCACAAGAGGCATCCCTTGGACTACAGCATGTCGTTCTTGGATTTCAACAGCCATCTGAGTGATAATCGCTTGCAGCTTTGTTCCAACAGCTAATATAACCTTAACCAATTCAAAATGGTTGGTTAGTTCCTCTATCAAACTAAAAGGTAGCATAATGAGATAATAGAACACAAGTTTCTTACAACTAGAGGCATAATGGATAACCAAAACATGGACTGCCACCCTGCATGAATTGAAACAAATCAAATAATGACAACATGTCATTTCATAGTTCAGAACTTATATGCTGCATATGTTATATGTATATTGCTTGGTTCTACGGGATAAATTCATTACAGACATGAAAAGAAAAAGAAGAGACTTAACTCACCATCAACGTTGAGAAATAGATAGAGGACTGCAGAAGACCATAATAAAGGACTGGTATCATATTGAATAAAAGCAAAGCAAATCAATTAGCTCATTGTTCTAACAAAAAAAAAAGGAGAAAGAAACCAAAATTAGTAAAACCATCCTAATAGTAGTACCTGATTCCCACAACTACCTTGAAGTCGTCTTCTAGCGACCTTTTAATATACTTTTGGAAGTCAAACTTACTTCCAGGTGCTAAGTGAACCTAAAAGAGCAACATGATTAGTCCATGAACTATAAGAATATTACCGCGTTGACATTGTTCTCACAGTAAGTTCTTATTCCAGAGAGGAATGATTGCATTAAAGAAAGAAAAACTCACGGAGATGAAACCATGGCGCATTGCCAAGTAGTCAGCTTTACGCACAGACCTGAGGAATTGACGAAAGAAGCATACCTGAAATGTTAATTTTACTCGATTCAGACAAAGATGATATGAAGGAGAACCAAATGACCGCATCAAGAACTTAAGGAACCCTTTGGATGTTATACAACCAGACCAATCATATGTATGTCCTGACATGTGGACCTTGTTAAGCTAGACAAAAATGATACACCATGCCTTCGAAAAAGAATTTAACTCATATGTATGTCCTGACATGTGGACCTTGTTAAGCTAGACAAAAATGATACACCATGCCTTCGAAGCATGGTGAATTTAAGCTGCGTGGGTGATAGAAGCTGTGCCAATAAGTTTATTGATTTCAGCTTTTTTGTCCGAGGTGAATTTAAGTAATGACGTAGCTCCATTATGCTTCAGTACAAGTATTTGGACAATACTTACATTACTGCCTAAAGTAAGAGCAAAAACTTCAATTCAAACTATTCAGTGGAAGAGCATTTGAAATTTAGTTCATTAATAAGAGATCTCTTTTGAGCCTTACAGTGTTATCTGATATATTCACCTTATGGTAGACCATAAGCCACGACAATTGTAGGTATTATAAATGTTGCTGTACCTATACTTGGATTTGGATATATGACTACCTACCTACCTACAATACTTCTTTTTGTTTGAGCTGAAAAGTCATAATGCAAGCTACGATAGCACTGATACTTCACACTCTAGTCAGACATCAAATTCACTGCGCCGGTCCATTATCTAAAGAAATTAACAAAATACTGAAGAAGTATAATCTTGCATCTTTCTTACAATATAAAAGAAGACTGGCGTTTTGGTCCAGAAACTCGTGTGGTCTTTCACAAAAGACGTTTCATGGGTAAGCCTGAATCTTGTCGGATCTGCATGATAGGCATGTGCGCACAACGAAGTGCACAGAGATTTAGCAATGAAGAAACTGATAAATCGGTAATCCTGTCAATTAAGTATAAAATTTTAAATTGATAGGGAAACAAACATATTAGATAATCCTGGAATTTACCGTTCAATCCCTCCTCCTTAATAGCTTCACGTTCCCATTCTTTCCACCCTCGTATCTGAATGTTTGTAAATCTTGGATTAACAATATTAAGGTATAAATCAGCTCATGCGCTAATTGAATATCAGGATAGAAATAAGATTTAAGGCTGTGGAAATGGGCAAGGGCATTTCCCCCGGGCTAGAGTTTAGGAAAGCAATCATGACCATCTGATCGTGTTGCTTTCCAATAACTCCCATTGTGGTTCTTGTGATTTTCTGCCGCTTCCATCCTGATATCAATATAAATGACAAAACTTCAAGTATTAAAACAGAAGCACTCATGGAATTCCCAATAGGCACCAACCTTCAATCTCCCAAGCAACATTGTCATGGCACTGTATATAACGTGAAATACGGCCAAAAAGAATATGAAGATGTGCAACTGATGTAATCCACTGACTGATATAAGTGGCACGTGTCCCTATCGATAAGAATTGCATCAGTATGACATGTGAAGAATGGGTGTTCACCCGATCAAAGCAATTACAGTGCATCCTCGCTTATCCAAAAGAAGAAAAAGGAATCTACAACACTAATTTTGCAATCGGAACCTCTCTTCATTTTATAACTCAAACTCAATACCAAGTATCCACCAGTTATACGCACAGAGAAGTTTTTTCATGAAATTAATAAAACAGTATCTTAAAGTCCCAACCCCGTTGGTAAGGAGTCGCATCCTGGCTAATAGTAAATCAAGCAGGACTATCAACATTTTCTGAAATTCCCTGTTGGAGGAAATGAGTGCATACTCCAACATTTTCTTGTTCTCAGGTATAACTGGAGTCTTGGACATAAGAGCTTTCTATTGCATGATTAAAAATCAAGATCTAGTATATTAACAATTCACTCACCTTCTTGCATCCTTTGGCAGTACTATCAGCTGCTAAAAATCTATGCTCATTCCATAGAAGCCTTCTATGATGTTCTGACGCCTCGTTATGACCGTCATGGGCATCAGTTGTTATATGACACGGCAACATTGTGTTTGCGAGCTTTAGTGGAATACAGATGTTGGAAATATAGTTTTGGCCAAATGTCAACAGAAGGGAAATGAATCCTAGAACCATAAGCTCTGCAATACCAATCAAGAACAAGATTGGTTGCTAAGAAACAGAGAAACTTTTGAGGAAAATCAATTGTAGAAACCAACCATTTGTCGCACCCAACTTTACAACCATGTAGCGCTGAAACTATGAATGATTAGGGCTAAGTGCTTGTGTACATACCGCCTTTAATCTTCTCGAGAGCTTCCAGCATAGGTTTCTTGCGTCTTTCCCTAAAAAACTGATGCGAAATTGTAGTTAAAACGTTGAGGCAAAAACCACAAATCCAATCAGATGCAGGTCTTTTTATACATTCAATCCTGTATTGGGAAAAACCTTTTGCATGATTTAAGTTTCAAACTGAAATTGATAATATGGAAAGGAAGGGCATTATAAACCGATACACAAAAATAAATTCTGTGGAAAATGAATTATTTTCTTGAGTACTCCACCAAATTATGGATGTAGTTTCTTCGAGCAGAGACGGTAAAACAGGGAAAGGAGAAAGCAAACACTTTATGCCCAAGCTTAGATGAGTAATCAATAAAGTGGGGGAAAACCTCATTGACCGAATGAAAAACTAAAACAGAAAAAAGGTTTTTCTTAGAAACTTATTCTGCTAGTACTTCTCTACGCCTTTTCCAATCCATTTTCGTTTTTGTTTTTTATGTTTGCAATTCAATTCAACAGGCAGTAACCGAAAATAGAAAAAAAAGATGTATTTCTCATAACCGAAAAAACATTATGCAAAATGGATCTCTTTATCCCTCCCATTGATCAACATGCAAAATGGATCGTAATCGATCTTGAAAAGATCGGGAGGGAAGAAACTCCCATTGGAAATCAAACAACATAGCATTAATCAGGCAAAAATAACAACGTCATGCAAGGTTATACCTCTCCAACAACGTGAAGAACTTTCTCCAATAGAATAGAGATTAAAATGATAATCGCACAAACCAAAGCAACAGCCCATGTGGGTGTCTGATCGAGCGCCCTCGCAGCAGGGTCTTCTTCTCCTCCCGACATTTTCTGTAGCTCAATCCAAATGAACCACCCTTACACACACACACAGAGAGAGAGAGAGAGAGAGAGAGAGAGAGAGAGAGAGAGAGAGAGAGAGAGAGAGAGAGAGTATAGGTTTACGGTGGTGGCTCTTGTTGATTGATGAGCAAAGGACCATTGTCTCTTCTCATGGGTTTGGCTTTGATGAAGGGGAACGGTTCAAAGTTTTCCTTTTTGCATTGTAACGGAACTGAACCGGGATTGTACGGACAGAAAAAGATGGCGGTTACTGGTTGTAGATTCTCTTTGTTGCCCATAATTTTGGCCTTCTTTTCCCGAGGTTGCCCCTGACGAACCTCTTCGTAGGGATTTACGAAATTTGTAGGGAAAGGTCCAAAAATGGCGAAATAGGAAAAAAAAAAAAATTGGGTACCAAATGGGTACCACGTGTCCATGCCGAACACGATCTCGACCGTCCAAAAGTGTTTTGGACGGCCGAGATTGATTCCCTCTCTCTCCTCTCACCCGGCCACTCTCTCTCCTCCTTTTCTCTGGATTTGGGGTTGCCGCACAGCACCTGCTGTGCATCATCCGGGCCGTCCGTTGCTCGGATGGACGGCCCAGATTTCATCTTGCACGCACGACAATGAACGGTTCGGATGCAAAGGTGCTGAGGTGAAATCTGGGCCGTCCATCCGAGCAACGGACGGCTCGAATGATGCACAACAACAACCCCGTGTCCCTTTTCTCTCTCCTCTTCCAGACCGTTGGATCGTATTTTGGACGGCTGAGATTGCCGAGTGGGTACCACGTGGGCAATACCCACTTGGCACTGAAAAATTTCTCGGCGAAATAGGTAAAGAAGAGCATTAAAAAAATGTCCGAAAACAGTATCGGACAGCAGACACTCATATGCGTAAATAATCATCAGACGAACGAGAGAATTATACGTGATGCATATCGTACCCATACACATCGAACAATCCAAATAGATGTACATGATCTGTCTCCACTGGACTTTCCGATATGATTATAGATTTATGAGTTTAAAATATTTCCACTGCCGGTCCTCCAAATCGATTGCATTGAGCCACATGTCCATATTTTACTATTTTAGACTACTGTTTGAACACATGACGCAATGCAATCGATTTAGAGGAAACTTTTATTTTCACCGGCGATAGAAATAACTTAATCTCTAGATCTAGATTTATAGTAGTATTACTATATGCCTTGAATTGACAAAAAAGCTACTCATTGTGGTCAAAAGAAATAACTCCCTTCATCCCCATTTTATAGTACCAGCTAGTATTTTTTGCAGTCCAAAAAAATTATCCCAGTATTTCAAAACTAAATGGTTAATAGATAATGACTTTACTCTGTTATTCTTCCATTTCATACTAAAAAGTAAAAACAGGTAATGATTGACTGATAAAATGAGAAAAGTAGATATTTAAAAATGCAATGATTGTGTTCTCTTATTTAAATGGAATCCTCAAAAGAGACTATTAAATGGAGATGGTAAGTATCTTGTCAGCTCACACTTGATAGGTGCCAACGGGTTCAAAGTCTGTGCGGCCCATTTGGGGCTCATCTCGGGTCCCGTTGTTTGATCCGAATCATTTATTTTGTTCCTCTTGTCGAGTATGTAGTCTATGTAAAAATTCATCTTTATTGCCCATCGGTAACCATTTGATCGGTGACCATTGAACTTCTCGTGTTCTAGAAAAAAAATCACCTACAATAGTTTCTTTGAATGTTCCGTTTTCAAGAAAAATATAGTTTGAAAACATAGTTGAAAATCTCCGATCAATTTTAAGTGGACCGCATACTCAACGGATGTTGAGCGTCAAGGTTAAGCAAAAGGAAAAGTCTATTCTACACACCCCTCTGTTATTTAAGTTGAGTGGGTGGCGCTAAGTGCGAAATTGAAAAACATGGTATGTTAGGCCACTGCCAGCCTTTTTGCTGGTTTGTCATCATGGGGCATGAATTGTGAATTTTTTTCAAATGTGGGGTGGCCCTGCTTTGATACCATGTGAAAAATCTACATCTATCTCAAACTAATTGGCAATGAGTGGAGAGGTTCATCATACATTAAGTGATCACTCATTCTACTCCCAAACAATGTGGGACGATATTTCTTAACATACACCGATATTTGCTTTTACCAAAAAGAAAAAGAAAAAAAAAAGCGTAAGTACTACTATAAAAATACTTAACTAATGAAACGCTGGGGCTGGCCAAATTGTGGTATTATTAAGCATGTCTGTCGTTTCAAAGGAGCAAGAGATGAGTGAACCATAAACATATGGGTGCATTTGGATTTTGGAAAATGCAGCCAAAACCTGATCCTATCTCCTATCTTACCATTCTCACCACCACACGTTCCTTCACCTCATTTTCAACCATAACCATTACTGTTATATTCCATCCATACTGGCCCAGCCCTTAGCATAAAAAATGATACAGACACACCTTTTTGGCCACACTCTATCACATCCTCACTCACATGTGGTGTGACACTCACATGTGGGTGTTCCCCACACCCACATGTGAGTGAGAGTGTGGCCGAAAGGATGTGTCTATATCATTATTCCCTTAGCATAGGCCCAGTACCCAGTAGGGCAGTGTCTAGGGCCCCTCAAATTTCACATGTGGGTGTTCCCCACACCTACATGTGAGTGAGAGTGTGGTAGAGTGTGACCGAAAGGATGTGTCTGTATCATTATTCCCTTAGCATAGGCCCAGTACCCAGTAGGGCAGTGTCTGGGGCCCCTCAAATTTAACCCATATTTGAGGCCCCCAATTAGCTAAAACCTTCGATTACTTCATATAATTATAATGCAACAGAAAGCCCAAACCACTCCTAACCAAGAGGTGCTTGATTCAAATCTTACCTAAAGCAGTTATATTACAATTGAGGCTTCATTAAAGTGACATAGTGTAATCTTTTTTAGCATTAATTGAAAATTTAATTTATTTTTTATAATTTATGTAGTAAAATACGTTGTGTGCCATTTTATAAGTTTATCTAAGACTCTGAAAATCTTAGGGCCCGGACCTGCATCCGTAAGTTTTGACAACAGGGTCATGCAAAAAACTAACAGCTTAAATGTATACATAGTCCAAAGGGAACTGTTCTTAGTCGAAAGGGAACTTATAGTTTTTAGTTGGAGCTATGGCCACCATGCACGCAGCTATGGCTTCTTCAAGCATCCCGGCTAACACAAGACTTCCCTCTAAGACCTCTTACTCCGTCCCTACTCATTGCCATTCCAAGGCCTGTTTCTCTCTCTCTCACACACACAAACGCAATTACATAAAGACACAAAAGCGTCGTAAGAGGAGTAAATTATCAAGTTTTTTTTGTGTACTCACTCTCATTTCTTGGTGTACAGAGACTAGCATTCGCAGAGTTCTCTGGGCTTCGCTCCACTGGAGGTGTGACCTACGCAATGAATTCTAAGGTTATCTACTTAATCCTTATTAATTTAATTGGTCAGCCAGATAATTAGTTGGTCCAACATCAGTTACACAACTTCTTAGAACCCTGTCTTTTGAACTTGACAGCATAAGCTCTAAATAGTTTTCCGTTCATGCAGTTTAATATTTCTATACAAAAATCTGGGGGCTTACCACAACTAATGACCCGGCTGTTGCATCTTAATGACATGGTAATTGGTACCCATGCATCAACAAAAGTGAAGTTGAACTGGAACCCCTCTGTACTGCTGAATCTGTTTAAGTGAAAAATAATATTGCAATCATTCAGTTAGTGGATGAAATGTCTTCCAGAGAGGGAGCAAGAAAATTCTATTTCATAAAGTTATTTATTGCTTGTGATGTTTTCGAGAACTAATTTGACATATTCAGTTTTTACAATGTCCAGAAATTAATTGTAGAGATTCAATTAGTGGAGGTCCTGAAAGAAAAATTAGATCAACTTAGAACAAAAGAAAAAGGAAAGGAAGAAGTGTCATAATTTGTCGTGTGAATACGCCAATCAGAATGCAACTTAATCTGAAGTCTTGACCAGAAGCAAAAGAAACGTTCAAAAATTTCTCACAACAAAGAATTAAGGTATTTAGAGTTTCTGGACCATGCATGACTATGGTGTAACGAATCCAAGAGTTTGTTGGTTGAAACTAATATATGTTGGTGTTTAGTAGGTTAAGAACATTATATACTCCGCAAAATTTAATCTGACGGTGATAGGTTGATTTTTTATATTGGAATTAGACTGCAGGATCTACCCCATTCAGGTTAAAGCCCGTGGCCAAATTGAAGGTGGCAATTAATGGTTTTGGACGCATAGGAAGGAACTTTCTCAGGTGCTGGCATGGTCGTGAAAACTCGCCGCTAGAAGTGATTGTAGTTAATGACAGTGGCGGTGTCAAGAATGTGAGAGAAATTATTACTGATTTCTCCAATTTATACGGTTTATGGAACATAAGTCAGAAGTTGAACATTTTCTTAAGACAACTTTTTGACTAAGTAATTTTTGTGTTGCAATTATAGGCTTCTCACCTGCTGAAGTATGATTCCATGCTCGGTACTTTCAAGGCAGATGTGAAAATAGTGGACAATGAGACTATCAGCGTCGATGGTAAGCTCATCAAAGTTGTATCTAACAGGGACCCTCTGAAGCTCCCGTGGGCTGAAATGGGCATTGACATTGTTATTGAGGTATAATACTTCTTTTGTATCTCGATTAAAGAAGAATTAGATTGGTTTGCATGAAAAACACGTATCCTTCAAGCTAATTACATCATGCCAACCACGTAGGGGACGGGTGTGTTTGTGGACGGTCCTGGGGCTGGGAAACACATCCAAGCGGGTGCTACAAAAGTTATTATCACCGCTCCTGCAAAAGGCGCTGACATTCCCACTTATGTTGTTGGAGTAAATGAAGGAGACTACGACCACGAGGTTTCTAACATTGTAAGGTTAGTATTGCTAAACTCTATGTGGACGGTCGGATCCACGCGGCTCGCTCTCGAAGTTCGGATGTGAAAAACTAAAGAAAAACGTGAGTCGCCACCCGGGGTTTAAATTTGGAAAATGTTTGGTACCCGAGAAACCGTTTTAAGAATGATTGTTGACTCTCATGCCGTTTTGGAAAAGGATTTGATCCGCGAAAAGATTCTTTTTGGATTCGGAAGCCAGATTACGCGCGGGGAAGGTTTTTATTGAAAAATGCACCCCGCTCGCCCGGGAAATTCCCGGTCTCTACTAAATAATTTGTGGGATTTTTGTAGAAAATATTTTATTAAGAACTTTGACAAATAAACAAGAAAATAAAGAAATTAATTGAAACCATAACGGGAATAAAATTTAAACAAAAGGACTAAATAGTAATAGTAAGAAAACAAAGGGTGAAATATGCAATAAACATAGGAAAATGGCAGAAAAGAACAGAGAAACAGGGTACGAACAGGGGAAAACAGAGTATAAAAATTTGATTCAAACGGGAGCCGCGCGGCTCCTGCATAGGGGCCGTGCGGCTTATGCTACAAGCCGCGCGGCTTGCACGCAACCTATTTTTCAAAAATTCTGTTTTGGGACCAGTGAGCCCAAAATCCGTTCAAAACCTGATTTTCTTCTTCAAATTAACTCAAAATGGATTGTTTTTGTTTGTGATCAAGTTATTGAAATGAAACTCATTCCCGGTACGGATCGTACCGTGCGTTTATCGAGAAAAATCACCCGGTACGGCTCCGAAAAGCCGATTTTTGTTTCGAAAATGGTTTGTCGAGTTAAGATACGGTTGTTGAAACCGTTATTAACTCGGGAATGCCCTCGGAGAGCCGCGATTTGAAAATCAAAGTACGAAAACGGTTTATACCTTTCTGGAACTCGAAACAGAGGTTGAAAACTTCAGATTCTTCGGGTTTGAACTCGTAGGATCAAGACTTGGTATGAATGGGAATGGTATAGAGGAATCGAAAGGGAATGGGAGATGTGAAGTTTCGGGAAGTTTACTGGCGGTTTTGAACGAGAATTTCGTCGGAAAATCGAACGGAAATTCTCTCTGGAAATGATTTTTTGGTGGTCTGTATTTCTGTGTTTTGAACGAGAATTTCGTCGGAAAATCGAACGGAAATTCTCTCTGGAAATGATTTTTTGGTGGTCTGTATTTCTGTGTGTGTTTTCTGTGAGGAGGGAGCCTCCATTTATAACCGAAATGAGAGAATAAAAATGATGATATTCGGCAGTGGCGAGATGATGATATTCCTTGAGCTGGTCTGTCAGGAATTTTTCAGAGATAACAACACTAGCCGCGCGGCTTGTATGAGGGAGCCGCACGGCTTGCATAAGCGAGCCGCACGGCTTGATCTTCGAGGAGTGAACCGTACGGTTTGCACAGTGAACCGCACGGCTAGGGCTATTTTTGTCCAAAGATTCTGAAGTTCAGGATGATCACTCCAAGGTACTGGTAAGTATGTCTTTCATCATTGGGGATGCACAGGGGTACTTATTTTCATAAACCAAACTTAAGTAAAGAAAACTTTTTCTTTACTTTAATTTATTTATGAAAATAAGGAAGTACCCCCCTTTCGGAAACAATGGCATTTCTAGAATTTTGATATCCCAATCCAATCAAAATCTCATCCCCCCACTTTTAGTACAAAACCGAAAACGGACACATTTTTCTCCGAAGAAAATGGGCGAAAGATGACTTTGCCTTACTCAAAAATAGCTTCCGAATATACCATTTTGATTAGAAAAATCCAAGGAACAAATACCGGGACTTTTTATTTGCCAAATCAAAACTTCCCCAAAAAGTTAATTTTCCATACTTAGCCAGATTTTCAAGCAACAGACAGGGGTGTCTCGGATGAGAGACGATGATGAAGGAACACTTGGTTTAAAATTGGGGTGTCTACACTCTAGTACATTCCTCCTGAGTTCTTTGTGATATAAGAACAAGAAGAATTTATGGCATTCTGTTTCAATGCTTTCGTTTCAACTTCAAGTTTGATGTGAATTGTATAACTGCAGCAACGCTTCTTGCACCACAAACTGTTTAGCTCCTTTCGTGAAAGTCATGGATGAAGAATTAGGTATGCATCCTTTTCTTCAAAGATTAGTTTGCATGGCACCCTTTTCAGATTCTACTTTTTGCACTAGCTTACTGATCAAAGAAAGGGTGTGCTAGCCCAGTGGCGAAAGCATCTAGCGAACTAATTCGAGCAACTACAATTGCAGATAACTTCATAGAAATAATCTTCTTGTTGTTTCTTCACGCACGCAATCGTTGCTGAATTATTTCAACCAACCTGTTGAAGTTTCAAACACTGAATTATTTCCTCGTATGATTTGCAGGTATTGTCAAGGGAACAATGACTACGACTCACTCCTATACTGGTGACCAGGTATTGTCTAATAAAGAAAATGAAAAACAAAAGGTGGCGTCAATCAATTAGTTTCAACATCTTGCCGATTTCTTTGGAGGACGTAATGTCTTGATCTGTAGTTCAAGAATGTAAATAGCTTGTCTTGTGTGCAGAGACTCTTAGATGCTTCACACAGGGACTTGAGGAGAGCCAGAGCTGCAGCACTGAACATAGTCCCAACAAGCACTGGTGCAGCCAAGGCTGTGTCTCTAGTGCTACCACAGCTGAAGGGAAAACTCAATGGTATTGCTCTTCGGGTGCCCACACCGAATGTGTCCGTTGTTGACCTTGTTGTGAATGTCGAGAAAAAAGGAATAACTGCTGAAGACGTCAATGCAGCCTTTAGAAAGGCAGCTGAAGGGCCACTGAAAGGCATACTGGCCGTTTGTGATGTCCCTCTTGTGTCGGTAGATTTCAGGTGCAGTGATGTTTCTTCGACAATTGATTCGTCTTTGACAATGGTCATGGGAGATGACATGGTCAAGGTGGTGGCTTGGTACGACAATGAGTGGGGATACAGGTATGCATCATGACAACTCCAATTTCTTGTATTTTAAGTCAATGGGCTTTCAACAAGAATAAAACATAAGAGCAATTTCTGTTCAGTTTAGAATGTTTGCTAACGTATGGAAGTGTGTTTATGTTTTGTAGCCAAAGAGTTGTCGATTTGGCGCATTTGGTAGCGAGCAAGTGGCCAGGCACTCCTGCACAAGGAAGTGGAGACCCATTGGAGGATTTTTGCAAGACAAACCCTGCTACTAAGGAGTGCAAGGTTTATGAAGCTTAGGTAGTTAACTAGTTTGCATTTATATATATTTCCCCTTTTAATGGTTTTGTTGAATATAGTTTCATTTGAAAGCCAGAGCCTTTATTTAAGATTGTTGAGAGAAGGGAATGGAATCTCTATGGACTTTTTTTTTCAATATAGTTTCATTTTTGTTTACCCTTGATATACTGGTTTGATGCTTTCGCCACAGCCACTTATCCTATAAATAGGTATTACTCCTTTTGAGAAAAATGCATTTTCTTTTTGCATCAGATTTTAATTTTTTGAAGGTGTTTGGTTGTCAATGCTTGAAACCTTGCACTTCTCATAAGCTTCAACCCAGATTTCTTCTTTGTGTGTTTTTTAGCTACCACCAGCCATTTCACTCCAAACTGCAGTCTATCTTTTCCCAGATCATTGCTTTTGACAGCATAAATCAGGTCATCAACGGAAAAGTTCCTATGTGAGAAGTAGAGGAGTGCGATTTGTCTGATTCTGTTCTTCCTTGTTAGAGAGAGAAGTGAGCCCGTTGAGAGCGACCCCTTTCTGAAACTTCTTTATCCTCTTTCACTTCTGTCTATCTCAAATTTTCTTTCCTTTGCATGAATTGATCCTTGGTTGTTGAATTAATGTTATTCCTTCTTTTCTCTGGTTGCCTTTCTATTTTCAAGAAGATCTTGGGCTCGATCTGGTTTAGTATCAAGGTGATTATTTTTCTGTTATTCTAACAATAGAGATCGGGTTCCATTAATTCAACTAGTCTAAAACAATGTTGAGCATTATGCTTCTAGAGATGAAATCCCCAAATCTAATGTGATAGTCTTGATTCATTTCCCTCCACAGGTGGCTATCATTTCAAAAGAAATTAACATAATACCACGTGTCTCATTCACGAACCTTCCCAAATCTGGTTTTTCTCCGCCGGGGGAGGAGGCCCTCCTCCTCCGCCTCTCTCCCCCCCTCTCATGCTCGTTTTTTTGCTTCCTCTTCTCCCTTTCCTCCATCCTTCCCCCTCTGGTCTCCATGTCACCGGTCTGTGGTGATTCGGGCGAAGCTAAGCTCCGGCGGGTGATCTGCTCCGGCCGCTGGTTCGTGGGTGGATTCGGGCCGTCTCCTCCTTGATCTACTTCAGGTTCCGGTTGATGTGGTCGTGGTGGAGTTAATAAAGAGGCAGGTGATTGAGGGGTTTTTGGTTGTTCCCGATTGGTTTCCCAAGTCGGATGTTGTGTCCCGGTCTGGTTTCCCCAGATCCGGTGGGTGGGTTGGTGGGTAATAATGTTTTTTTTTTATAGTTTTTGTGTTGTTGTTGTTGGCCGGAGGTGTTTCTCCGTTGCCGGTGTTGTAGATTGTCTGTTGTGCGCTTGCCGGCCACGGCCGTGTTGGGTGGGGATCGTAATGTCCATAAATGGCAACATCCCCGGATCGGCTCGTGGTTTTCCTTACTTGGTTGGCATAGCGTTGTTCCGTTGTCGGATTGGGTTTGTGCGTTATTGGCACATCGTCTGTCCAAGTTGTTCTTGGTTTGTCTGATGTGTAATCTGTTGTTGTAACCTGATCCTGTGTTTAATGAAAAATCTACAATTTTCTTGTTCAAAAAAAAAAGATCTTTTATAACTCACTAGAAATAGACAATACAAAACGAACCATTTGAAAAAAAATAGAAGATGAAACAGTGGAGAAAAAGAGAGGCAAGAAAAAATCCAACTCCAGAAAAAGGCAACGCCGTTTCACCGTCCATTCAACGATCCAACGGCTGCGACTTACCTGTAAGGCCATTCGGTCAACCCGGAGAATCCACCAATTGAGATTCTCCACGTGTCATTACTTTATCTCCCGCCTGACACCTACTTTCTCTACCGGATTACCTGTTATCTCCGGTTTCGCCAACCGACTTCTTCTTCTTCTTCTCTCTCTAATGTCCATTTTCACGCTCTCGTTTCTCTCTCTAAATTTCTCTTCCGAAACACTCTTCCCTATCTAGATCTGCTGTCAATCGTTTTGAGGTTTCTTCGACGCCTGATAATTACCAGAGAAAAAGCAACAATAAGCAATCGCCATCGTCATATGTGAGAATTCCCAATTTTTGTTTTTAGGGTTTCTCGTGATTTGATTTTATATGAGATCTTCATAAATTATTGGCTTCAGTTGGTCGGCATAGTGCTTGACTCCTTGTGTAGAAGATTGTTTTCCACTGTTCTCGCAAAGATTTGTTTCATTACGTGTCAAGTTTTTCATACCTGATCTGGGTTTTGGGGGAACTTGGTTTTGCAATTGTGCAACGCTGGTTAGGATAATAAAAGATGTATTCTTTTGTCAGTGCTGCCTTGGATTATTTTTGACGAGTTTTGAAAATGCTAGAGATTTTGAGAACTTGTGGGTTTGGAAGATTGAGCAAGGGTTGCTTGGTAGTTATTCTTTCCATTACCTAGACAGTTTGGAGGAATATTCACATTCAACAAGGCTTCATGCTTATCGTATCGTGGGGTATTGTTTTATTGACATAGTTTGTGAATTTTTTGCTTGCTTCATTTGGGTCACCATTTTTTATATTTGGGATCCTCTGCCGGTACCTCAATTTGGTTCTGTTGGATATCAAAGAAGAGTGAGAGTTTGAACAGTGATTTGGAGTTACAGGATTATTTGGAAAAAAGTTGTTTGGAGTTGAGGGATTCTTTCAGAGGCTTGAAGTTTATGTTTAGTGAAGGAATATGGCTGCGGTTACTGAATTTTCGCCTCCTTTTACTGTATTAGAAGGTAGTTATAGCATGGACAGTGGTCCGGGAAAGAAAGATGAAATTTCTGAGAATTCGGATAATTTGAAGCAAATGACACATGGTAAACCTCCACGGCACCTCTCAGTTGTCCGGCATTTTATAAGCTCTGATGCTGAAATGGCTGCCAGTGATCTAGTAAGTCACCTTTACCAGCCAAGTTTCCATCATATTAACTTCTTTGATTCCTTCGTTGGATAGTTTAACTCAGTCTGAGAACCAAAGCTGTTCATTGAGGCTCAATAGATACCCCTAGGTGCAAACAAGAAGAAGAAAGCCATCCAAAACAAGACATACCATAGCCTAAAACCTTTCACAGCCCGAGAGGCTAGGCCAACACACCCGCGGACATATCTTGCACCACCTGGAAGGCCTAAACAAAGTATGCAACACCTGGGACCACATCCCAACAACCATATGCCAAAACCACAAAGTATCCCGTGGCCCTTAGGGTCTCAGTACTCGCACCTTCACAGGCACGAGTATGATGTCACAATCACACTAAAGGAGCAACTGTAGACTGACCTCAGGTCCCCAACTCAACTTTCCTGTTTTGAGTTTGTTGTTCTTTGATTATTAAGGGAACAAAAAGTTTATCACTTGAATAGGCCATGCAATTGGGGAAATTATATTACAACCTTTGATTGTCCTACATATCTGTTAGGTTCCATATTAGTGAAATGTATGAAGTAATAGAAATCAAATCGTCTCTCCCTGTGTGCATTTGGTAAGAGTGGGTGATCCCTATCTGAGGATAAAAAGATTGATTACCATGTGAACCCAGAGTTTGTATTGCTATTTATGTCCCAATTCTATCCCATTGGTGTAAGATCAAAGCAGTGTCTTCTTCCTTTGTTTTTAACTTGAAGTGTAATCTTTAATTTCTTCTGATATAGTGGTTAAAGCACTGCATCTAACTTCATTTCTTTGATAGGAATCTGATTTTGGGGCAGCTGTTATGTTACAGTCAGATGGAAGATCAGGTTTTTGCCCGGTGTTTCGATCAGGAAGTTGCGCTGAGAAAGGACCTAAGCAATACATGGAGGATGAGCACCTATGTGTAGATGATCTTCTTGAACATTTAGGTGCAACTGTAGATTTTCCTTCCCCGGGAGCTTTCTATGGCGTACGTGACTAACATTCCAACTCCTCTCATTTGGATATTACTTTGCCTATATAAGAGTGTTACGTCCTTATCTTAAACTTATCTTTTTTTATGGCTCAATTATCTCTTATGAGCAAGTGTTTTTATGCCCTTGCCCATTGCCCGTAGACTGGGCTGTTGACCATAGTTAGGCAATTACATTTGAGGGTGCGTTCGTGTGGCATAAACTTGTGTCACACATCAAATTTGTGCATCACCAAGCATGACTCAGATAAGGTACCTATATTGGACAATCACTTCTGATTTGTCATACTTAATAGCTGGTGGTGTTGTGAAATTTTAATGTACTCGCAAGCGCACGAATCGTACCGAAGTATAGTAATGCAAGTGCGAGGTCGAACCCACAGGGACTTGTGATTTTTTTGTAGGAAAACTAAATAAACTTAAACTGATTAAACCCTAACCAAGTTCCAAAAGCTATGGTTGATTTTAAAACTAAAAATTAAACAAGCAGTAAATAAAATTGAAATTGAACGAAACTGATAAAGGGAAAGTGACTAAGGTATCGGAATCCACACTCATGTATTCATAACAACTACTCACAACCTCTTATTTATTTTCCTACTCTTCTTCACAGTAATTTGGTGGCTAAACTCTATTACCATGGAAAATATCATCTAAGACCTTTTAGAAAAACAACTTATGTACGCTCCTCCTCGCCGTAACGTTCAAGGCCGAAAAATCATATGTATCCGTTTGCAAACAAATCACAAAAGATATCCAGTGCTTGAAATTAAAAGCTACATAACAGGGCTAAATAATTAGCTAGCAATTCCAAATCATGGAAAAAACATGATTGAATCCATATCCAAAATTATTAACTTAATTAATATGAGATTGGAGCGATTATTCGATTAAATCAAATGTTCGGAAAATAAATAATGAGTATGTAAATAATTACTACAAAAACATGAGGTTTCATCCTTAACCCTAGTCTAGAAATCTAGCCGCGCATAGATAAAATTAAGTCAAGCAATCGACTAGAATCCATAAAATAATAAAGCTTACAAATATTTCTTTTCTCTCTTGTTCTTCTATTCCCAACCGTATCCTTGTTCGGCCCCAGCCGCGGTGTAAATGATACTCACTGCCGAAGTTCACTTTGAAACCCTACGGTTTCCTCTTTATAGATGCCGAGCATTTGCCTTCTAAAAGGCAAATTCCTTTTCTAATCAAGACTATCCTTTTCCATTGGTCTCACTGCCTCATGAGTTTCATGGACTCAATTGCTTAGATTGCCTAATTAGGCACTAATTACTCTTTCTAAATTCTAACTTTGGCAATTTCAATCACATGCAAGCCATGAGTTTTAGTGCTGACCGACCCACTTGGCCAAATTCCTAATTTCATCACAATTTCATACCAAGTAACATTCGACGTTGCACTTTTTGAATCCGACGGCTGAAATATAAGATGTTATCATCTTTTTCCCTGCAAATTAATAATTTAAAGTGAATTACCAAAAAGATAACATCAATATCTAATTAAGCACAATAAAAAACTTAACAATATGCAATATAGGGGCCTCTACGTGTCAATATTTTAGGCTCATCAGGTGGCGATAATAATTATCAACGTCACTGTTCGTACTGATATATTGTTCTATTTACTGATTTTACTTCATTTATATTATAATATGAGGGCAGTAGCAAGTCTTCGTTTTTGTTTTAGGATGAGCTCCATAGATTTTTAATATACTGCATAGTGAAGAGCTACAGTGATGGAATTGTAACATCCCCAAGTCCTACATCGGTGGGTTAACGAATGGCTTGACATCAACCTTTTAAGCCATATGGTCAGGCTAAGGGTTAGCAGGTCCGCTAGAACAGGTCGTTACAGGAATGGACTGAGAATTCAACCTTTTTATAGTACTCCCTCCATTCTTTTTTAAGTGTGTACCTTTGTAATTCCAACTTATTAAGAAAGCATCATCATTGCACCTTTCACATCAACTTTTGCATTCACGTTCCACTATTGCCCTTGATGGAGACATCATCATTAAACTTTACCCACTAACTTTTCAAAAAGGAATATACTTTTAAGGGCAAAATAGGAAATGTACTAACTTTTACCTACTAACTTTTTAACACCACACTTATTTAGGAACAGCCCAAAAATAGAATACACTACTCTTTTTAAGGAAACGGAGGGAGTAGTTGATTTTGTATTTTCTCATGGCTGAGATTTATTAGCATATATTGGCAGGTGTTTGATGGCCATGGTGGTACAGATGCAGCTTCATTTATTAGAAAGAACATCCTCAAGTTCATAGTCGAGGAATCCCATTTTCCTCTTTGTACAGAGAAAGCAGTTAAAAACGCTTTTGTCAAGGCTGATCATGCATTTGCAGATGATAGTTCTCTTGATATCTCCTCTGGCACCACTGCTCTGACTGCTCTCATTTTTGGAAGGTATTGAGCCCCGATTTCATAAAGGTTTCATGCTTACTGCCTTGCCCTGTGGGCATGGATGATGTGGTTGTCGTATGTGTTATCATCCATATTTCATACCATACTATGAATCCTCTGTAACAAATAATAGCACTGCAGGTAGATATTAGGTAGTTGTAACTCATATCAACCATTTGTAATATCCCTGAAGCACGAATATGAGTATTGACACCGAGATATAGACTCTAGACACAACAGTTTTTAAAAAAATCAGGATACCGATTTCGGGAAATGCCAAGAGAAACTACATTTCTTGTTTCCAGTAGTTTTATTTATGGAGTTGTATCCACAAAGGACCAAAACTAATGTAAGTTAGCATTGGCTTTACATAATTGCCATGCAATCAGTGAGGAATAGTGTGAAATCTTGTATGTATCCCTTTACTTGATGTAGAGTATCGAATGTATTGTACATACCATAAAAACACTTGAGAATTCCTAAAATGACTGTTAGACTCTCTCTGTTAGGTTCGTTTTGCTTAACGGGTCATTAGGCCTACCGTCACTGACCTGTGATTGGGAAAGCCCTCACAAAGCGAAGTCTCACACCCTCTCTTTCTCTCTAAGAGTGCCTCAGTTCTTTCCTCCTCCACCTCTTGTCATCTCTTACCTAGCCTAGGGCCCGCTGGCTTCCATATGACCCTCAGCCGGCCATTCTCCTAGAGAGAGTGAGAGGAGAAATGAAAGTTAATGTAACTGGTGAAGTAGAGTTTATGAAGTTAAAATGGTTAGAAGTTATCTCGCTATATTTCAATGTTTTGAAGTTTGTATGGTCATGCAAAAACAGTGTCTCACACTGACTATTTAGTTCCAGCAGAGTGTGAAACATGACCATCATTGTGTCGTTTATCAGTATCCATCAGAGGCCTTCTCATTGTACCCTTGGCCAACTTACATATTCTGGGATTCAAAAAGAATAAATGGAAAAGGAAATATACTGCAGCCTTCTGTCTGAGAAAGTGGGACCTATACTGGTATGTCATATGTGTCTTGCATGCTGCATTCAAAGTTTCTGCATTCGTTGGTTGGTTGCATGTGGGATGTCGCTTCTTGTAATGATTTTCCCTGGGGCTGGGGGTCAGAGTTTGGGTTACTTTTAACATGGTTTTTCTGTTTGCAGGACGATGCTTATAGCCAATGCTGGGGATTGTCGAGCTGTTATGGGGAAGCGAGGTAAAGCAATTGAGTTATCCAAAGATCATAAGCCCAATTGCTCATCTGAAAGGCTAAGAATAGAAAAACTCGGCGGGGTCGTATATGATGGCTACCTAAATGGCCAATTATCAGTGGCACGTGCTCTGGGGGACTGGCATATGAAGGGCCCCAAAGGTTCTGCCTGCCCCTTAAGTGCAGAGCCAGAATTACAGGAGACCCTATTGACTGAGGAAGATGAGTTCCTAATAATAGGCTGTGATGGGCTCTGGGATGTAATGAGTAGCCAGGGTGCTGTGACAATGGCAAGAAAAGAACTGATGCTTCACAATGATCCTGAGAGATGCGCGAGAGAGCTGGTTAGGGAAGCCCTCAAGCGGAATACATGTGATAATTTGACCGTGGTGGTGGTTTGTTTTTCAGCAGATCCTCCACCTCGTATAGAGATACCTCCATCTCGTGTTAAGAGGAGCATATCAGCTGAAGGGTTGAATTTTCTGAAAGGTGTACTAGACAGCAATTCGTGAGAGAGAATGCTGAAAGGTTTGCAAGAAGTGCTTGTACAGGGAGATGGGGGTGAATGGGTGCTGCTGATGGCTTGGGTATAGTTGATATTTGGCTGCTTTGTTCTAGGATTTAATCTGAGGAAGTTATTTTTGGGGTTTTGATTTGTGAATGTCATTGTTGTACATCTAATTAGGTCAGTCATGTTGTATCAATGTGAGAAATCATTATCTAATTTTCCAGCCTTTGTGGGACCTTTCTTATACGTTCTTTTCATTTATTTTTAACAATATATTATGTCTCAGTTCTTTGTTTATATCCTTTGTTTACTTGTTTCCGAATGTAGTTACCAAGTAATTGAAAAGAACAAACGCAGTCTTGGAACGCAGAGACAAAAAACTTAATAAGAAATTTTTGCAAGGCTGAAATTCTTTAGCATTGGTTTACATTCTAAGTTCTCTTTTCTATTTATTACAATGGGATACCCAAAAAACAAAAGACAAACGAGGCAGGAGCTAGAAGCAACCAAACCAAACCAAACTAGGCCTCAAATCCAGAAACGAAAAGGGAATCTCATCACTCAACTAACCAAGACACAATTTGCAACAAGAAAGACACAGCTCACATGGCAGCAAAAATACTAGGGGAGAGAGACCTGTTACATGCACACCAGTCTGTTCGATCAAAATATTGTTCACCTGTCTCCTAGAGTTGATGCGATACCTCAGCTCAGCTTCTACTTTAGCAATCAAAGGCTCAAATCCCAAACCCAGATTCTTGGATATCCCGCCGTAGATGCAAAGAGGCTTGTGTTCTTGACATCCTAAGAATACCTTAGAATCCACAAGAAATACAGAGAAACTGAATTGACATTAAGATTATCCAGCTGTTTAGGCTAGTTATTTACCAATCAGAAACCTAAGAAACCAGGCAACTTAATCTGATACAGAATAGGAACCTCATATGGTCATGAACTAAGGCTGGACAACAAAAAACACCTAGACAAAATCCAACTCCAAAACAATAGAAAGAAATAACACAATTGGAACTTCCTAAATTTCTACTGTGGACCTCCTCTACGCCTAAAGTCACAAAAAGAGCTCTTTTGAAAATTGTTCCAAATAGTACCGAGTCCACTGACCTACCGATAGGGTATCAAATCAAAGCATTCCCTGACAACTAGAATGTTTGATATATTTTTGGAACCTTTTCACATGTATGCTTCTAGACCCATCTTTCACGAATCAGACACAAAATGGGAAAGAACAAATGACAGTTGATTGAAACTTTACAAAAATAATATCCAGAAGACTTTCTTATGTAGGAGAGCAATTTTGTCCCCAACCTACCAAACTGCCCAATTGTCCCGAAGACCATCTAGGATTCATCTCAGGGAGGAGACATGCAGTAATTATGCAATTCAGGATGCCCTCTTGCTGGCTTACAAGGAAAATGTGTCCTTTTGCTTCAAACATCCATGGGTCGAATGTTTATTTCTGTGTTAATACTATGCAACCATTCACAATTTTTTCAATATGTGTTTAAGATTGTTTAGATCCTTGCAAAACAAAAAAGCAAACCATGCCTTCATAAATTCCTATTTATAGTGTTGTGGTCCAATTAAAGCCCAACCCAGAATTCTAGAATCAGAAATGGGTAACATCACATGCATAATGCGTAGATATCAACAAAACAAAAAAAAGCTATCTTGTCACAAGAATCTAATAGCACTAACACAGAAAAGAAGCATATAACAAGTGAGTGTAGGGTGATTCCCTAACCTCTTTTGATGGTAAAAAATCTTTGAGCACAATAATCATAACCCCAAAGAAGGAAAAGATGGGAGTTTGGCATGGTTTGATCACATTTTACAGTATGTAGACAAGCCCAAGCATGCAGTATATGTTTCTTGTGTAAAATAAAACTGACGGGAAGACAAACGATGACATTTCTGCAGCACTCGTGAGCTGACAAACTCGGAAGCTTGATTGGAACACAAGTGAGGCCACTGCACTTATAAGCTGTAGAGAATCTGCAGAAAATTGAACATTACACTTAAAGAGTATTGAGTAACTACTCCTTTAGCAGGCAAGTAACTAGCTTGTATCCAGAACGACTACAGACAGGCCCATCAGGTATTTGTGCTTTGCTAGCTGGTAGAGATTGGAATCTCAAAAATGCCACCCTTTAGCACGCCAAAGTCTCCGAGCATTTTCACCACGACGAGCAACTTTGATCTTCAAGAAAAGCTTGTAAGCCATGTCAACTTTATTTGAAGACAATAGTTTGTTACTCAATTTGCTATAAATAAGCTTGCTTGGACAAAAACCTTTGCGAACAGACTCCTCCATTACAAGGATGGCATTCTCCAGCTGCCCTACATTGCAAAGGCCGTTAATTACATGCTCATAAACTTCCACATCAGGAGGGTAACCACTTTTTTGCATCTCATCCCATACATTCAACAACATGCCACATTTACCAAATCTAGAAAGTCGCATAAGTATAAACTTGTACGCAGTCAGTGATACTCGACATCCGACCTTTCTTGCTTTCTCATAGATCATCAAAGCTGCATGCGGTGGACCATAGCTACAAAGACGTTCAATGAAAGAGGTTACAGTCCCTGAAGTTGGAATCAACCCTCGGGATAACATTTCATCAAACATTTCAATTGCATCTGCAACCTTTCGAGCTTTAAGGAAAGCAGCAATCAATCTGGTGTATGTATCCATATTTGGCTCACAGTTGTTTCTCAACATACACTCTTTATATTTCATGCCTTCATCGAAATCTCCAACTGAAATAAAATTAGAAATCATTGCATTGTAAACACAAGCATCTGGCGGGCACCCCCTCTCCTTCATACTATCAAAGATCTCAACTGCATCATCAATTTGACCAGCTCTTCCCAATCCCTCGATAAGATAACTAAACGTCAAACAATCAGGATCAAATCCATCCGCCATCATCGCTCTCAAACTCGTCTCAATTTCACCAATTCTTCCAAATTTTGACCAACCAGAAATAACAATATTGTATGTCATACTATTAAAGGGTATCTTCCCTTTCATTTTATTAAGGAACAAAGTCCCAGCACCGACATGGGACCGTCTGCACAAACACCCTAGAAGCACGTTTAGAGACTCGGTGTCACATTTCGACCCAAACTCTTCCAATTGTCCAAACATTTGGATTGCTTTTGACACTTGACAAGCCCGAACATAACTGTCCATTACAATCATTAGAGTATCTGAAACAGGACTTATTCCTCCCATCTTCATATCATGCAACACACCCTCCGTATAATTAAAGAATTTCCTTCTCCCTAGTGCTTTAAGAATTACATGATAACAGTCAATACCTTTATGTATCGTCGGTTGTTTAGTTGCCCAATTGAAGAACATAACCATTGCTTCACCTCCTAAATTTCCCTTATTCACTACCTTGGCAATAATATCAATACTCAATTCAACATGGGTGTTTGATAAAGCCTGCTCAATTGCAGTTCTGCCTATGAGTTTCTGAAGAAATATGCCTCTAAGTTTCTCTTCAGGTGTTAGAAACCCATCAACGGCCTTACTCTCTAGTTGCCTATTGTTAGGTGAAGTTTCAGTTAACTGGTTCGAAACCGATGTGCTGCAACGGATTGGTAAGAGGTCAGATAGCTGATTCAGCACGTGAGATTCGTCGATGTGAGGTTGGATTATGGATGGGTTTTCCAATTGGTCTTTGTTTGATGGGTTTGCAAGTAGATCAAACGTTGAAAATGGAAACTGAAACTGGGAATTTGAGGAGCAAAGGAACTGTGTTTTGTACCTGATTGAGTTCAAGCGTCCGAGATAGGCCGTGATTCGTCGGGCTTGAACGGCCATGAAAATGGGGAAATATTAGAGCATCACATGATATTACTTTGCTTTGGTGGAAGATGCATATGCTCGGGTAAAAAAGTATCAGCTTGTGAAAATGGTGGACAAAATTAAGATTTCATATCTTAATCGATATTTTGACAATACTAGTTGTTTGGAACCTTTATTTGTTTTTGCTTTTTTCATTTTGGATTTTTTACTTTTTTAATTATAGCCAAAATTTACTGTTGAATTTGTAAAGTATTTGAAAGATATGTGCATAATACATTTAATAATAGAAGTGTTTAGAAGAAGATGTGTGCAAAATATGTTTTGCAGGTCTTTTGTTAACCAGAATGAGAAAAGTAGAAAATAAGAATCTTTTTTAAATTCGAACATCTCTTATCTTATTTAAATGCAAAAATCAAAACTTCATTTTCCTATTAACTTACTTTTTGTACTTCCACCCAAACACCTCAAATGCAAAAAAGTAAAAACAAAACTAGAAAAAACAGTCATCTTAACGCCCCCTTGTGCCTCGTTTGGATGGGGAATGAGTAGGCTGGATAACTCATCCTCCCTCCCCTTATCTTGGTCCCACCTCATATCCATTCTTTGGGAGGAATTGGACAAGGGATATAAAATAAACTCCAGACTAAATAGTGAGGACCAGGGGGTATTAATTAATAACAGCCCAGTGGCAGTTATTAATTAGTACCCTTGCGGCCCAATTGGATGCCGAATTAGTTTTAGGGATATTAAATATGGACGGGGTATAAGATAGTTGGGGGTAATATATATGGAGGGTGACCCCACAGTACTTGGTTTGGATGATTTTGTAAGAAGGGGGATTAAATTTGGGTGGATGATGTAAAAAGATGTGAAAAGACTTTTTTGCCCTTGTGTGAATATTCGTATTAGTTATGTGTTTTTTTAATTAGATAAATCTAATAATTAATTTATTTATTATTGAAACTCAATAACTAGTTAAGCTATAAGATTTAATTGTAATTAATTTTTATATTAATTGTTTTATTATAAAAATTAATTTAGATGTTTACTTTTTATTATAAAAATTATTGAATCGGATCATCTTTTAGGAGTTTTCAAAAAGTATGTCAAAAAACTAACGAGATTTTTGGGTAAAGAATGTATACTAACAAGATTTTTGGGTTTTATAATTGTTTTATTATAAAAACTAATTAGTTTTTTTAATTATTTTTGGGTAAATAATACTCCTAATTTTTTAGTACATTTTCAAATAATAAAAAGAAAACACAGCACATGCCAATGTCTTGGGAGGGGTATTGGGAGGGGGTATTAAAAGGGGTACAATTGTCATTTTCCAGGGGATATTAGGGGGTCATAAATATGGACACCCCTTGGGGTGTCCATAAATAACACTCCTGCAGGGGTGATATATTAGTCCGGGTGATAAATAACACCCCTGCACTTATTTTTGGCAAACCATTCCATAGCCGTGGGCCCGGACATAAATAAGATCCCCCATATTTATGCCCCCCACTAAGACCCCATCCAATCGGGCCGTTGGATGAGGCCTCTCTAATACCCCCAATCCATCACCGACTTTCTTATTTATCATTATCCCCCCATTTCAACTACAAAACAAATCAAGTACTATTTCAAGTACTATTTTATCCCTCTCATTACCAAAATCTTCAAAAACCAAGCATTATTTAATCCACTCTTCATAAAATGTCACATCAATGTAGGTCTACTCTCTATAAATAATACATCTATTATCACATCGGCTCTTACTATCTATACCCCCAAAACTCATCCTCCATCCAATCGGGCCTTATAGCCTCGTTTGGGAGCCCAATTGGATGGGGGATGAGGAGGCAAGATAACTCATCCCATATCTCCTTATCCTGATCTCACCTCATATCCATGCTTTGAGAGGAATTGGACAAGGGCTATAAAATAAGACCCAAGCTAAATAGTGATGCCCAGGGGGTATTATTTAATAACAACCCAGGAGCAGTTATTAATTAGTACGCAAATGAGGCCTCTCAAATATCCTACAATCTACCCCTGATGAGGCCTCTTAAATTTCCTACAATCCACCCCAAAAATCCTCTTATGTATTTTTATCCCCTATTTTAATTACAAAACAAACCAAGTACTATTTTATCTCTTCTTATTACCAAAATCTTCCAAATAAAGTACTATTTAATTCTCCTCCGTAAATGTCACATCAGTGTGAGTCCACCCTCTATAAATAATACATGACAATCGTTCTTTTATATATGAAAATACATACTTTTTTGTTAACCAAAAGTACAAATTTAAGTTCCTTTTAAAAATTCTCAAAATAGGAATTTGGTCATGTAACTCCCAATAGCCGACCCCATCATACTTCTGGCTTTCAAAGCCATCCTGAAAAATAGATTAAGCCGGGAAGTATACAATATGACAGAATACAAATGCTCAACAAAGGAGGGAACAATAAACATGATCAACGAATTCAATAGAAACTATCCATATAACTGAACCACATACTAGGCCTTTTTTAGTACATGACCAGTGAACAATCTCACCCCCTCTGAGCCAAGCCTCATTTTGGCTTATTCCCGGCTACCTCTGAGTCAAGCCTCTTTTTGGCTTATTCCCGGCTACTGGGTTAAGATCTTGGTGGGTCCATTCGATCAACGTACTAAATAATTTCATAGCATTTAGTCATAACATAGAGTAATACAATATCAATTTTAACATGATCGTAACAAGGAATCCAATTAAAAACGTATGTTAGCAAAGGGAGTACAAAATGAGAAGAACAAAGAAATACTTCGAAGATTTGAAGAGCATGTATAGCACCCGGTTTACCTTGAATCGAAACTCTTGATCCACTGATTGAATTTCCTCTCCCCTTTCTTTTTCTTTCCTTCTATTTCCTCTTTTTTTTCTCTCTCTCTTTTCTTCTCCCTTGTTCTTATTTTCCTAACTACCATATGGTGTATGTGTGTGAAACTTGAAAGCCAAGCCTATTTATACCTGAGACTAATGGCATCAAGAATTCTCTTACTAATCCTAATGAATCTTACGTGATCTTACTTAGTTAAAGAGTATCGGCATATATTCCAGTATATCTAGGAATTTATGTGGTGTATTAATTGCATGGTGATTCATCCTATAATAAGATGTCAATTCGCCCACCTCCCAGATAACCTTTGCTTGGGCCCTAAGTCTCTTCAACTTGCGACGGTTCGTGCCACATTCTTGTGCCATGACGCTGACACAGAGAAAATATTTGATCCATTTTTTTTATGTAGTAAAATAGAGCAATTTTATAATATGAACATTTATTAAAATACGGGGCGTAACATAATACCCTATACTATTTTATCCCACAAAACTCATCTCGCATCCAATCGGACCCAGCCCGTAGGTGATCTTACCAAACATGCACTGCAAATCATATTGCCTAGAGTTTGTTCCATACAAAATATAGGAGTATGAGTTTAAGTTATTTCCACGTATACTCTCTTTTGGGTGACTAAACTGAATATATACATAATTACATGCGCTTTCTTTGTGAAAATAAAAACGGATAGTCTTTATTTGCTAATTTATTATATGCTGTCTGTTGAAATACGTAAAATTTAATTGACTCTTGAATTCCAAAACACATCATGTTTTTTTTATTTTTTTGGTGATAATCAAATGTCCGGTCTAGCTTGCACATTTCGATTAATCTTGTAGCCCTAAAGCCACAGGTTCATCCCTCTCTTTTTTACCTCCCTTGCGGATGGATAAAATAGTACTAGAAGTTAATATGAAAAATATTGAAGCAAGAAAAGAGGTTCAATGAAGGACCCGGGGGTGCACTCGGCTGTCCGATCATGTTTTGGACGACCCAGATGCGTTTAACAATTTTAATTTAATTTAGATTTATTTTTACCGCTAAAAAATCAAAATACACTCGAGCCGTCCAAAACATAATCGGAGAGCCGAGGGGTGCACAACACGATGAAAAGATATATGCATTAATACTTGTACTAACAATTGCATAAACTCTCTCACCTGGGATATAGGAGTATGTGATTATGTGACCCAGAATGAGTGGTAGGTCCCACATATCCATGTGAGAGCGTTTGTGCAATTGTCAGTACTAGTGTTAGTGTCTATAGCGAACCTATTTTTCCTTTTTTTTTCCCTAACAAAAATAAAAACAATAGGTATCTAAGTAAGCTTACAAAATCAGTTCAGTCGACGACATTCTGTTTCTTTTTTTTTTTTGATTAACCTACCAACCGATGGCTCATGGCATATGGCATTGTTTTTGTTGAAAATATTATAATTTTTTTAGTTGGAGTCAACCAATTATTAAAAGTGTTGCAGTAAAGACCCTTTAACATTAAACTAGTGTGCTTGATGATGGTTACACCCATAATTATTCTTACTTTTTAATAATAAGGCTCGGACCGTTCTTCAGCCTGCCTCAATAACTAATCTACTACTATTAGGTAACCAATGGACCCGAGCCTAATTATCTACTGTAAGTCCTGTTAATTAATGCAATTAAGTTTATTTTACAATGTTCTCTATTGTTGCTGATCAAATTTTCTTCTTTACATTTCTGAACTTATAGATTCAACTTTCATAGCTAGCAAATACTTTTCGAAATAATAGATTCACTTAATTGTTAGCCTTAAAATACTGAAGTTGATCGAGATGTGAATAAGTTGATCTAACACTCCCAGTTGTGAAAAAGAAAGTTCGTCATGTAACCCATACTAGCTAGTAGCTACCAAACCAGAAATACCCTTGATCTTTCTTGTTGCACAATGTACCGTGTTTGGAAAATGAACCCTATGTTGCATGGATGGTTCGGTGCGCAGAGCTCACTTCCGTGTCCCATTGATCTGAATCATTTATTACAAATTAGATATTTGTCAATTTGCTAAGTGAAAAATCAGTTCAATTAAATAACTATTAAAAGTACTTGATCCAATGTATTAGTTTTTCATTCAAAATGTAGGATCTTAAATCGTAAATGAAAAAATTGGAACATTAAATTAAGTACTTAAAGTCATCCTATTGAGGCTCGTCTCGAGAGGATTTGAGAACTCAAGCGACAATTCAGATGAGGCTTTTTCTTTTGTCAATGTTGTAAGAAAAACTCTTATATAATTTAATTAGAGTTTTGACACTTGAGATTCAAATTTAATTGTTGTACGTGGGTCATGCTAACAAGTTACATTGGGATTGATAGTATAGCCAAACCACATTATGCCACTCTAAACTCAATTGGTCAATCATATTTTTGCGAAACTTGATTTTGCACTAGAAAACATTACAGGAACAATTAAATTAATCTTCTCTTATCGAGACATGTTTTATCCCTTTTTAATTTTAGAAAATATAACTAAAATTGCAGCTTTTTGGGTATCATTAGTAACATCGGCCTCTTTTAGCATAAAAAGTGGAGCATAAATTATAGTGGCCGATAGGGTATTTGAAATAAAAAGATTTGGGTAATACCACTCGGGAAAATATATCAAATCAAATTTTCACAAATGACACAGATCATTTGCGTGAAATTAAATTGGTGTCGGGCCATAGACGGGCTGTTGAAGAATAGAGGCAAGAAAAGTTAGTTTCAAACACACTTTCGGCCAGGCACAGTTCATGACCCATTTTGGACTTCTGTCCAAATGCATGGAGTTTTTGCGTGTACTCGGAAACTGGATCAGTTATGCGTTTTTGGGTTTTGGCTAAAACAAATCTTATATGAACTACTGTAATACACAAATTAAGCAGATTTTGGCATTAGCTAACAAAAAAAAAAAAAAAAACACTAAAACTTTCAGAAGAGAAATCATTCGTATGAGACCTAAAAGTGGGTCTCCGAACATGCTCTGTGCGTTTTCTGTGCAAATGGATTTGTACATGTAGCAAGGTCCGGACTTAACTGACCAAGAACCCGTTTGGTTTACTTTTAATAGTTGCTCAACACTCAAAAGTAGGCAATAATTAGATAAACTTTTTTTATGGTTATCGCTAAACAAATGAGCAATAAGCAAATACTCCTAATTAATGTGAAAAAAAAGCCTTGAAATTGCTGCACTTGTATCAAGTAGGTCGCTCATCCTGTACTTTTATTTTTATTTTATATGCTCGTAATGTTGAAACAAAATTACTACTTAAATTGAACGCCAAGTTGATTTTTTTTTTTTTTTTTCCTCTTTCTTCCAGGAAGGCACCAATTGGAATTGGAAACCAGAAAAAAACTATTATCCCTTCTGTTATTGGGGCTCTCTCTCCGATTCTCCGTTCCTATTTTCAGTCTTTGCTATACTATTTGGCTTTCAATAATTACTCTCTAAAATTTTTAGTGGTTTAAAACGTTTTTGAAAGAAGTTATCTTGCTCGCGCTCATACATGTTAAGTGACTTAGCGTGAGTTTGTACAAACTTCTCCAAAGACTTTTTGAATTTTTTGAACAAGCAAAAAGTGTTTGAGCTAAATACAAAGAAATTTTATGTAGTAGTTGCCTCCAAGAAACAATGAATTTGGCCTTTAACATAAAGACAATAAATTTAACCCAACTAATTTGTCTTTTATTTAAAGATAATATTTTTCATAATAATTAGTAAAAAAAACCTTAAAAAAGTTTGTCTGAAATTTTTTTTTTTTAAACTTTCGCTTCTCTTTCTCTAGAAAATAAACAATAGAAAGAATTTTTGAAAAAATTAACCATAAATATATTAGCTGTGTTTGGTTAGATAGTTTAGTTGATGTCATCAAAACTTAAACTAAACAAGGAAACAAACAAGTCCATTAGATTTTGCCTTTTTTAAAGAGAAGAACACGAACTTTTATAATCAAACATAAAGAAATTGTTTTTCCATTTCTTCCACTAAATTCCAAACACTTCCTTAACTTCTCGTGCACACCCATGCTATATTTCACTCGGACGCTGCTAGGTGTACAGAAAACAAGGGACAAAAAATGTACCGATCACGTTCGGGGACCCACTTTTGGGTCCACACGAGTGATCCGAACCGTTCGTTGTTCTTAAAACATTTTTCTGAGGGGCCCCACAAAATTTCAGCTCAATCGGACGGTTGGAAGTGCTCGAAGCAAAGTCTCACCGTTTGAAAAAAACAATGAACGGTTCAGATCACTCGTGTGGGACCCAAAAGTGGGTCCCCGAACGCGATCGGTACAATTTCTTTCCCTTGTATTCTGTACCCATATCTTTACCCATTTCACTTGATCCGTGTGACTCTCACGTACGAAACCCAACCTACAATTTATTTTTATTTTTTTTCGAACAAACCACATTCAATACGTGAAAAAACAAAACAAAAAAACAAACAAAAATATAGAAAATAGTTAACGCCTGTTTGGTGACAGAGAAAAGGGAAAACAGAAACACAGAGAGAGAGAGAGAAAGAGAGAGAGAAAGAGAGAGAGAGGAAATGGGTAAAGGAGCAGCAGAAGAGACGAAGAAGAGGAAGAAGAGAGGACGTCCCTCCCTTTTAGATCTCCAAAAACGCACTCTCAAACTACAACAAGAAGAAGAACAAAAACAACCAGAAAACCTAATTACTCCCAACCCTAATTTCAACACCCCCAACCGTCGATCAACACGCCAGAATCCGGCTTCCGACTTGACACCTGTCGACACCGATGACGACGACGACGAGAGAAAGGAGAAAAAGGTCAAGCCTTTGGTCCGTTTGCCCCCTTCCAATCATTCTCTCTCCTTCAATTCAGCTTCTGAACCCTCTGATTCTAATGCTGATGGCGACAAACCCGAGATCAATGACTTCAATCACAGATCTGCTGATAATCAGGTAGTAGTCGTTGAGGTTTCTTTTTTTCCTATTCGTTAAGGTGGGTTTTTCAAATTCTTTGTTTCTATTTTTGGAAGAATGAAGAAAAAAAAGATGAAGCATGCTTGTTTTCATTTTCAGTATTTTGAAAAAAGTTTTGTGCTTTGAAGTTGTGTTGTGTGGATGTTATTTAAATTGGTTGGGATTTCGCGCGTAAGTCGACCCTTCTTTTATGGTCGCTTCAGATCGGAAGGGGTTTTGACTAAAAGTCAAGGTTTGGGGTTTATTCAAATATACATAAAATATATTTTACCTGTTCAATTTTTTTTGGAAACCTGGTTGATTTTTATTTTTCACTTTCTAGATAGGAATATTGGGTATTAATTACTCTTTGATTGTTTGTATTCAGTCGGGCTTTATCTATATGCGTAGGATATTTATCTATTTTATTTATATATAGATAGATATACATAGATATACCCATTACCCACCATCCATCATGTCTTGGAAAAAGTTTCAATTTGTCTTTTCCTTAATTATTCTGATTTATTTCCGCATGTACTTTATCTTCTATGCTGTTTAATTATCTGCTGCTTGTGAGGTTTTAAGTTTTGAACTACTGCTCGGATTTATTTTTATAATTTAATGTTTTCTTACTAACAGAACAACTGTGTATTCGATCAATTTTTGCAGTTGGAAAAGGTTCAGAAAGCGATGGACACTCTACATGGTTCTCATCAAATTCTCCATTTTTGAACAAAAGGCAGTTTTTTTTGGGGGAATTCCCAGTAATTACTTTTATCATAAAATAATTAGGCCAATTATTTGTGGGCAGGGTCGACGTTGGACTCTGGACCCACAACAACTTTGCCAGACAAAATGTTGTTGGTGTTCATCCTCGATAGGCTTCAAAAGTGCGTCTTTTTTTCTTTTTCTTTTCTACTCCTAATTTCTAAGATTTTTCATTTTGCTCGTGTACAGTTCCATTAGGTTTTAATTTCTTTAAACTCAATGGCAGGAAAGACACTTATGGGGTCTTCTCAGAGCCTGTTGATCCGGATGAGGTGCTTCTTTTGGAAATCTTGCATTTATTTGTCGGTTTTTAACTTAAGCCCCATTTGGTGGTGTACTAATTAGACAGTTTCTATGCAGCTTCCTGATTACCATGAAATTATAGATCATCCAATGGATTTTCAAACAGTCAGAAAGAAATTAGATGAGGGGCGCTATTCCAACTTGGAAGAGTTTGAGGTTGGTTGCTTAGTGTCAGCTGATGTTCTGCGGAATTTGTATTTGTGCTAGTTGCTGCACTTAGTTTCTTTCATGGTAGGTAATATAGGTATGGAGTTATTTTATGGAAAATATGTGATAAGAACCACTGAACCACATCATACTTCTTCATCTTGACCTTGTTCTTCTGTTCTATTTTCTTTTCTTTGGTAGTTATATTCAACTTCTTTTGAACCCAAGTATTATTTGAGTGACTAGTGAGTGGCGCTGAAGCTCGTTAATATTTGCTATGCACGGATGATCAATACTGTTGAATGAGTGATTCTAGCTTACCCAGAATGACACTAGTTACTAATGCTTGGATCAAAACATTAACTGGATATTATGGGAAGTGTAAAGTGCTATTTGATATGAGAACATATAGTGTTTAATGGGAGATTCTTGCACTCATTTGTGACTTGCAGCCTGTATCAGTAGTTTGTTTGTCTGGACGGTGACAGTTGAAGTCACTCAACAGACTTTAGAGGAGAGTATTATGCTTTCTCCTATTTGATCTTTGAGTTCCAAATGAGATTCTGTTATGCTTTTTAAGTCTTGTCGACATTGATCAGTTTTTGGGAAACCAGAACAGATATTCAGAAGAGATGAACTTTATTTTCGAATTAATTTCATAAATAACTTTCACGCATGCTTAGTCCGGTTCTCCCATGTGTTTGTTCTTGATTGTGATCATAGGTGTATTTTAATCTTATCTGGCCTTCTATTTACCATTTCAATCGAGAATTGTTCTAAATTTATTAAGCAGAGCCAACTACATCGACATCACCTTGAAGTCCGGGTTAAAGCAGACGCCAGGAATGTGCCGTAAATTCTTGAAGGACCAGGTGGGATGGAGAAGCAAAGAAAACTGTTGGTTGTTTACATTTTAAAGGAAGACAATGTGCCAAGTTAATGCTCGTAGGATTATGAAGTGGATTGTGCATGAAATCCATTTTTCTATTGGACACTTTTTATTCCATCTGAATTTACATCAGCTCTATCACAATGAATTCGTTCTCACCAACTTGTTGCGAATTTATGGCTTTGGCATGTAACTCTTTAAAGATGACCGAGGAAATCCTCTTTAGTAAGTTCTACAAAGTCCTCCGTCAGTTTTTGAGCATGCGATAAATGTTTGCTGACGGGTCTTCAATTTGTAGATTAGTTTAAATGACAATACTCGTATTACCTTTCTTAATTGATATCATCCATTTGAGAACTTTGAACAACGACCTATGCTATATTTATGTGGATGGATCTTAGTCGTGTTCTGCAATTGGACTGCTTTGTTGTAGACATGACACTTGATGGCAATGTGACTTTTCTGTTTCTTTATAATATTGATGATATCTTTCAGGGTCTTAACCTTATATTTAATTCTGCAGGCAGATGTGTTTTTGATATGTTCGAATGCAATGGAGTATAATGCTTCAGATACCGTTTACTTTCGACAGGTCTATTATTGCTTGAGTCACTAAGAGGATTGTGTTTTCAGCGCACTTGAATTCTTAATCTTAATGGTGAGACTAACTTTCTGTAGGCACGGACCATACAAGAGCTGGCAAAAAGGGACTTCCAGAATTTGAGACAAGTCAACGATAATGGCGAACCACAACCCAGAATTGTGCGTAGAGGCAGGCCACCTATCAAGAACCTGATATTGTCTTCTGGCAGTCCTCCAGTTGAGCGTGTTGGTCCTGAGTCTTCCTCTGATGCAACTCTTGCTACTGGGGGGGATAATGGGGCTGGGTCTAACTCTTACAATCTGAGAAGAGGACCAATATCATCCAGGTTTCAATCCAATGAGGCATTGTTCAGGACCTATAACCAATCTCGCAAGAATGAAACATGTGTTGACTGGTCGATTGACTGGAATAGTGAATTTCCAGGTTTGGTACTTTCATTTACCGAAGTCTCAATGCACTGTTGTGTTTTACAGCGCTTGTCTGATTTGGTTAATTTGCAGCTTCTATTTTGAAGGCTGAGGCAAAACATGCAAAGAAACAATCTGTGGTAGATGACAACAGGCGTGCCACCTACAAACATTTCCGTCCTTCAGCTTTTGGCCATGAGTCTTCTGTATTGACTACCCTCAGTGGAGACGTGAAGCAGTTAATGAAGGTATGCATGTATCATGAGGTAGTTATTATGCTTCTTCGAGTTCTTACTTGGTTGATGGAACTACTTCGTGCTAAAAGTCAACAATCAATATCTTCCAGCATCAGTGCTCAAAAAGGTCTCTGGTTATTCAGAAAAAAGCCTAAGTAATAACTAATGGTTCAGGTCCTTCAGGATGACCTTGTACCTCCTAAGCAGACTATATGACCTAGTCATATCATGGGAGAACTGTAGGAGAATTGGAATATGCAGTCTTCATTATTGACGTAATCTTTCATACTATTGCAGAATTCAAGATTATACATGTGGAGATCACAGCTTATAGATATGTACTTCACACTGACCTTTTTTCTTTTCACCCCTTCAGGTGGGTTTTCATGCAGAGCATGGTTATGCAAGAAGCCTGGCTCGATTTGCTGCAAATTTGGGGCCTGCTGTTTGGAAAATAGCTTCGATGAAAATCAAGACTGCTTTGCCTGCTGGTGTAGAGTTTGGTCCTGGATGGGTAGGAGTAAATGAGGCATTGCCACGGCCGTCATCTTCATCCCTTGAGCAGAAATCTTCAAACAAGTCTTCTTTGTCTTGTAAAGAAGACATGGTTGAATCTGTTCGTGGGCAAAATTCTAATATTGACTCTTCCCTACTCAGGAGTGGTGTTGGTGGAATAAGCCCTGGACCTTCATTCCAGACTCTGCAAAAGCACATGCTTAATGCTGATAGGAATGGATTCAACGGTGTGTCGCATTATGATCATATATCACAAATCGCTTCTGTGCCTTCTCAAATGATTGGTGTCGTAAACCATATTATTTCAGAACCCAAATTGCCTGGAAGTTCTAGTAATCCTCATTTCGAAAATATTTCAATCCCTAGTTCTGCACCTGCACCTGATTCACGAACAAAACCTGAAGTGGCGCTCTCTGGTTCGCAACCTTGGCAAGGGCTCCCATCACACAGCAGACAGTATTCTATACCAGTGCCACCTGATTTGAATGTCCGATTCCAGGCTCCAGGCTCACCTAACTCCAGTTTCCGTATTGTTTCACCACAGCAGCCAGATCTAGCATTGCAGCTCTGAATATTAGTCGTGTTTTTCTAATTTGAGTTGGGCAGAGTTAGGAGGAAGGTTTCTGCTTCCGGTATGGGAATAAATAGATTAAAATTTGGTACTCTCGGGGCTATCGGCAACTCCTGAACTCCGGGAAAAGCATGAAAAAAGAAAATTGTCTGAAATGGTATGGTCCCTCCTCCACCCCTGAATGAAAGAGTGGATGTTGTAGTTCTTGGACTGTACATTAGCGTTTCTTCTAATTCCAGATTAGAATAAGTGGATTTGGATGGGTATCGGTAACTCCTGATTAGAGTCTCATCAACCAATTATAAAGCTTAGCTTAGGGAGACATTGTGTACAGATTATTACACCATTTTTTTTTTTCGAGTTGTCAGATGATAGAACTGTTTAGATTAGAACCAGTGAATCTTACTATAAGATTTGAGTTGGTGTAGTGAGGTACTTCAAACTGTTACTTCATAATGAAGGAAAATTTGAAAAAATATGATGTTTGAGTGGTTTTTTTATATTCAAATTCTGTTATTTTATCTTCAACTCTCCACAGTTCATGGCCTCCCCATTGTTAGTCCAACAAGAAAGAAGGGGGTCAAAATGGTTTGGATTATGGGAATGTCTAACCTGACCCATTTATTGATGGATATATATATTTTAATTGTATACAATTTATTTTTCATAAGATTGGAACTATTCGACTGATAAATCACTATTTGTTTAACATATGCAATTAACAAATCAGGATGAATGTGACTCAAGCATGCAATTCCTTGACAGTTGATAGCCGGATAGTATATCCTTAAATTTCTTTAGTTGTTTTTCTGTTTCAACTGTGTGTTGCGAAAATTGTCATTCGTGGAACTACCGTGACACAGCAGAGAATTGACATCAATACCTTGATCATGGACATCGGATTACCGAAGCAATTTTTCACTGGATATATCCTTCATTTGTTTTGGTTATGCCTTTTGTTTCTCATTTGTATTATGTTTTTATTTTGTTGTCGTCGTTTGTATATGGTATGTAACAACTTTATAATGCAATGCATTTCTCTCTATTGCAAAAAAAGAAAAGAAAAAGAAAAGCGCTCATGACAACTTGCGCCTCGATTAATTCAGAGGGACCAATCATAACAAACCAGATATGCTAGGGGAGGGGATTTTGAGAAATCATCTCTCCAACCTCCCCTCTTAACTTCAAACCCAATTTAGTGAAAAATGACACTCACCAAGCTTTCTTGGTTTCAAAACACACATAATCTTATGATTGATAACAACTCTTTGTTCCTACTTACCAAATTTTCAAGAAGTGTGCACACACCCAGAAAAAAAAAGGGGATAAAGTGTTGGTGGCTTGGTGGTCTTTACCAAGAAGTAAACAACAACAAAAGTATACTTCCTATGCCAATCTTGAAACAGGAGGAAAACAAGTCACATTCCATCTATATTCTTTTTCTCTGTGGAGTACATATTGGTATAACACGTCAACTGTGTGCCTGATGAGCTCCAAACTTGTGCCACTGTATTAATGAGTTCCCCCTTCAGTTAGTCCAAAATGACTTAAAAACTCTAACTCAACAATTCTATCAACACAGAATTCGACTATAAAACTAGCCACAAAAAAATTCATGGAGTCAGGAGATTAATTTAATTAACTACGTAATCGATTTCTAAATTCTGAATCATCGGATCAACCTTTCTGTTTTCATATTTGCCAGGCCATGAGGTACCCAGATTCCGATTCAGTCCCAAACCATTTCCGCGTCAAATCCTTCAACCGGTTATCATACACCTCGCAAAACTTCTCCAGCCACCCTTGGGGCTCAACTGGGGCATACCCTAATCCCGGTGTCCTATCCTTCGATTCAAGATTCATCGCTTGCATCCAATCTACTACATAAGCCGATACCCGCCTTCGAAACTTGGTCTTGAATTCCGACCACGCTTGGAACTTATAGTGGTTCACCACCGCATGTTGCAATTCCACTTTCTTCACCTTATACCCCTCCTTCAACTGAAAATGGTGTATCACATTAAGCAACGACTCGTCGATCGCATCCAACAAAACAATAGACTTGTGTCTGTTTTCTTCCTTCCTTCGACAATTGTACCCTTGCATCACTCCATTCACCGGGTGCGATTTCTGATTCGATGGTCCAAACTCGTAACAATTAATCATCACTTCCCCAACACCACCAATTTGATTGTTACTCGACGTTTTTTTTGGTAAGAGAGATTTTAACATCTGGTCTGAGGGTTTTGATGAATTAAGCCATGATGGCGAATAAATAAACTCATCGATATCGATATATACCATCCACGTACAAGAGTCTTTAGCGTTAACCGCACAGTGAGAGAACCCGGCCTCTTGCGTCTTAGGCCATAGCCAAAAAGAAGTGCTCACATTGTAACCTTGGTCTAAGACCTCGGCCACGACTCTCTCCAAATCATCGTCGCTGCCATTGTCGTAAAGTATGAATTTCTCTATCCCGATTTCAGAGTGATACACCACCCACTCTTTCAAATACTTGGCGGCATTGTACACCATGGTACACGCGCACAGTAGCGATTTCGGCTGTTCGGGTGCTACCTTGCGCGAGGGAATGTAGTACGCCACGGAGGGGACCGCAAGATTTTGGCCCGGAATTTCGAGCGAGATTTTGACCGGCTTGTCATCAGAAGATGAAACGGCGTTAATTTCGGGGAGTCGACAGCGGAACACCTCTTGTATGGAGCTCGTAACGGCCGTCCGAATGCCGTTAACTGCGTTGCCGAAAACGCACCTAAACTCGTTCGGTGTTCTGTTTACGCCTTGACGATTGTTCAGTCCTTTGACGAATAAGATGACGTCATTTTCGGTAGACAGCGATTCGTAAACGAGGAAGTTCCATCGGAGCAACTCTGGCGCCGAAGTGTTCCTCTCAGGCGGATTATCCGGCGACGTCGTTAGAACAGGCGGGGGGAAAGGCAATCGACGGTGGAGTCTCTCCGGTAAATCGCATTTAAACGTGGCTCGATAAGGAAACCGTAGGATTCCGGAAGGTCTCGCTGGAGAAGTATCGTTGTTAGGGAAGAGGCAGATGTATTGGCCGGTGTCGTAGTCCGGTGGCATCGGATTCTCCGGCATGAGAATGACGAGGATTTCCCAAGCCGGAAGCAGAACCGAAATGGTAGAGATAACGTGGTCATGGCTGCTCTGTTTTTCTTCTTGTTGTTGGTGTTGTGGGATGACGATGATGGGGCTGGTAGTGGTGGTGAAGGGCGGTGAGAGGAGGTTGACAGAGGAGACTGGTGGTGGTTGGGAAAACAACTGGTGATAGAAGCAAGCTAAGGAGATGATCAGTGCTACGACGGAGACAAAGGTCGAGCGAACTTTTCGGGCCATCTGTGACTGTGAGAGAGAATTCGGAAACACAAAATATGGAGTGTGGATGGTTTATTAATGGTAGGAGTAGTAATTTTCTAAAGCTATTCCTTCTTGTTTTTGGTTTGGATGGATTTGTTTCCATTAAGGAATAGGATTACATAAGGAATAGGATTACATAAGAAATATGGAGATTGTATTGAACATGTGTATATATATATATATGTGACGGTGTATTTGTATGGAAATTTTTTTTGGTGCTAAGCGGTACCAAGTCCGGCCATCCAAAAATGCGACGGACGGCTTGGATTGAAAGTGCCGGATAGATATAAGAAAAATAAAAAAAGAAAAGGAAAAGTGTTTTAATCCGGGCTGTCCATTGCATATTTAGACTGTTGGATGTGTGCGAGTGAGTACCACGTCAACAATACTCGCTTCATACTGAAAAATTCCTAGGAGGAGAGAGAACGATGTGGGTGGAGTTCAGGGTAGATTAGGAATCGAAGACGTTTTCATTTCGTACATGCAATTTGGTTAGGTGCACAATTCTTGAAGTGGTCAAAATTTATCCAAACACATGCACTCTTTCCGTATGGTTATCCATTCCAAAATTTTGTTTATTCTGCTACAAAAAAGCAAGGTAATTTGGCATCGTTACTCGATAGTGAGAGGTGGACACGTACTTTTTTTTCTTTCAAAACTGTACGAGATTTTAGCTAATACATTGAAAAAGATGGTTATCGATAAACCTAAGGGTACAGAAAAGAGGAGTGTCGAGACGGTATCGACGACCTGTGAGACCCATTTTTAGGTCACAAACGAATAATTCAAACTGTTCAATAATACTATTAAAATATTTTTCGAGTGTCCCTACAAAAATTCAATTCAATTGGATATGCGTAATTGGGTGATCTAATATTTCAATTTCCCATTCATAATTTAAGATCTTGAATTCTGAATGTAAACTTGAAGTTTGGATCACCTATTATGCATATCCAATTAAGCTGAATTTTTGCAGGGACAATCGAAAAATTATTTTATAGTAATTGAATGGTTTAGATCATTCGTGTGGGACGCAAAAGTGGATCCCGTAACCCGTCGGTACATTTCGGTACCCCTCTATTCTGTTCGAATAATCAGTCCTGTACAAATAGTTGGGTCCATCTCGCTTTAAACACAATAACCAATTGGGAGGTCTAGATTCACAAGTGCTCACACGAGAACCTCACTCACCGATCTCCAAACAAACTGAATTCGACGATAAAACCTAGCTAACACATGAAACAGCAAGATGGACGTACGTTAAACCGGATATTTAGAATGCTATTAAAAAGTTTTAATTCACGTTAAGAACAAAACTTATAGTCTTGTTCACCGGCCCGGCCCGGCCCCTACTCAATTTGCAATTTGCATTTCGACATTTCGTATACAAGATTACAAGAAGAAAAGAAAATTGGATTCAATTAGCTTAATTTGTAATCCAATCACTTAAAAGTAGGTTAACTCGGATACTCTAGTGAGACTTTCTTCTCTCCCTAGCTAGTTGAAAAGTAACGTGTATAAAATTAAAGGTAGATCATGGTTAGTATTGATATCAATAGATCTTCAAATATTTTCTTTTCCGTTAATTCAGGAAATCCCAGTATAGAGAAAAAAATTGGGTACAAATAGGACACAGACACGTGGTGCCCGTCACCCCATCCAAACATGTTTGGGGGTAAATACCCCGTTGCATCTGGGCCGTCCAGTTTAATTGGATGGCCTGAATGGGGTGCCGGGCACCACGTGTCCGTGCCCTATCCATATGCAAAGTTTTCTTGTATAAAAAATAAAATAAAATTGGAGATTATGGTTAGTATTGATGTCAATAGATCTTTAAACATTTTCTTTTATGTTATTAGGAAATCAGATGTCTAGACTAATTTATATTTATATGTACTTCGGTTAATTCTTAAAACTAAAATTACCGACTAAAACCCCCCCAACACCCCACCTACGATTTTAATAATGCCTATATGGTTTGCATTAACCTAAAATCAAAGGAAAAATAAATTCATAATTTCAAGGCATTAAGCATCACAACATGGTAACAACTTTTGTGGTCCGTCCTAGATGTATTAACCTTGGAAAAACTGAAAGTAACAAAATCCATGGGTCATTGATTTTGGCAGTCCACATTATGATAACAACACTCTATTATTTAAAAAATACACTACAGAATATGATCACCAGCCATCAGATAAGTATTAGAGTGTGGTTACCAAATTAAAGATCATTTATATGGACGTTTCAATTCATGCACAAGAATTCTGTAAATATGATTTCGGTAATCATATATCTTTTCCATGTTTCGGAAACGGAAACAATAAAAAGCCAAAAGCATACTTAAAACTCCGGAAAAGTTTTTTTTTTTTTTACACATCCACAAAAGTGCTCGATTTTTTTTTATCCGTTCATTTTGTTCGTGTCATCGGATTGTCATTGGATTTATTTTGTTGTTAAAACCGTTTTCCAATTTCATAGTGACTGTTTGCATTATTTTGATCAATAAAAATAAACTTTGATTCGATTTCCAACGTACTTGCCAACACACATGCATGTAAGAGAGTTATAAGTGCGTGCCACGGAACTCGAAACAACTATTCAATTAAGGAAGCATAAGATAAGATATGTACTCATATACATATAGTATCAAACATGATACAAATGTCGAAAATAAACCAATAAACACGAATGGAGGGAGTAATCATTAAAAAAAAGATATGTAAATATACTATTATGTCCAGACCGAAGTTAATAATAGTATCTCATTGGGAGTTACAAGCACTCAAGGAATACTTTTAACGATTATAAAGAGTACTTGAACTCGAACATTAGAGTTAGAAGGAAGTGGGCCTTGGCTTAATGGCTTTACAGCAGGAACTTGCTTTAGCATAGCGTCCGATTTTGTCCTTCAATCTCACACAAAGTTCACTTGTTTGGACTTTAAAGCCTCATTCCACTCTTGTAAGGATCACTTGCCTAGGAAGTTGATTTTAGTATAATCCTGGAATTGCTTGCTTCAAAAGTAATTAGCTCACATGTGACTTCTATCTTGGAACGGATCCAGGATTTTTGCGTAAGGGGGACGAATATATATAATCAAGAAATTAAAATAAAGAGAGACAGCGATGTGAATTTTTACTAACTAAAAAAAAGTACAAAATAACACAAATACATATATATGGAAACTAAACATGTTTCTTATATCAACTTAGATTGCATAAGTATTAACGTTTATCTATCTACTGAAATCAATAAAGAGTTTTTGGGTTTCCAAATTTTTTGTCGGCCTTAGTTTTTAAAAGTGAGTTGAGTTTTTAGATCGGTTTTGGGCAGATCGGATTGGTTCCCAATCCGATTTCCTTGCTGCAGATTGTCGTATTCTCCATCGCAATTGTTCGTGAGTGAGGTACGGTTGGGTAGGTTTAGTTGCACATTGGGCGGATCGGGCAAATAAGGGGAGTGGAGAGTGGCTTTTGGGCGAATTGAAGGGATCGAATCTGCTAAAACCATAATAATTGGATCTGCATCCATCCATAATATACCTTGGATGGTTTCATGGATAGATCGGTTTGGGCGGATTAGACGAATCGTTTGACCCGCTCAAAAAAAATGGGAGGTTTATTTGATTAATATAATTTTTTTGGTAACAATCGGGTTAGTTTGTGGTGGATCTATAGTATACTTTTTTAACTACTAATTAATTAAAGTGAAATGTGAACAAAATCAAACTTCCGGATACCAACGATCACAAAAAAGAGAGGAGTGAGAGAGAAAAGAACCACTAAAACAGGCGCGAAAAGTGGGGCTAAAATCTCTCACGCCAATTTCTGATTTTCTTTTTATGGATTGTCCAAAATTTTAAAGATTTTTCCTTTTCTACTCCATTTTTTATGGGTTTTTTTCCTCGAAATATTTGCAGCAATGTCTGATTTTGGTTGATAGTACATTCATAGGGTTTGCTTTTCTGGACCTCTCCTCCTTCCTTTTGGGAGAGAGGAGAAACAAAATCCTCTCTCGCATTATTTCCTTGTTGTTCTGCAGTAATATGAGTTCGAATCACATTTTATTGATATGAAATTGGGGCCACTTTTGCAATAAAAACATAAAAAGAAGAAGATGTTGAGGTGTTTTTCATGCGGTGGAAAATGGCTAAAGGATGTCAAGGATTTTGACGACGACGATGATATGCCCATTCGCTCTTCTGACTCTTCTGGTTTGAACACTTTCCCATCATCGTCTAAAGCTTGAGTTGGCCTCCATTTTCCTATTTGGTACATTTAGGCTGTTTTTGGTTTGTCTAAACAAAATCATATTTTCTTCGTCTTAAGAACTTTTCTGGATTTTTTCCCGCAGTTTCTAACACTATTTTTACTTTTCTGGTTGAGAAGAAGAAAAAAAAAGAAACTACTTTTACTGTAAGGTAATATTTCTTGTATTTAGTGATTTCATTTAAAGCTTAATCGTTTTTTTTTTTTTTTGGGTAAATTAATCGTTTTCTCCCAAACACATTCTCTTCTCTTTCTTTTTTGTAATTGCATTGGTTTTGCAGTGTGTGGCACGAAAAAAAGAGAGGCTCTTATTGCTACAATTTGTGAAATTCAAGTCCTGGAAATTAATAGCTCATATATTTGTTCATGAAGCGTTTTCCGATTTGGGTTTTTCTTTATTAGCTTTGAATTATGCGTTTATACGCAGAGCATGGGAGTGGAAGAAGTTTATTGAGCGGTAGAGGCAAAGAAAGCAGTAGCCAAAAAAGGAATATGGCTCGTAGCTTCACATTCCGTGAGCTTTCTACTGCAACTAGAAACTTTAGGGAAACCAATTTGATCGGCGAAGGTGGTTTTGGAAGAGTTTTCAAGGGCCATCTAGATTCTGGGCAGGCAAGTGGTGCATTTCCAACCTCTATTTCATTTGTACTATGCTTATTTCATGTATTTGAATTCAAAATCAGCATTTCGTGGTTTGTCAGTGTGTTTGTTCCTTCTTGATCTTAGCAAGGGCAACGTTTTGTTTGTTGAAGCTTTTGAACTCACTAAATTTCTATTAAACGTGCACATACTATTTGTTCTATAGAAAATATACAAATTATTTGAAATTTGTGAGCAGATTGTTGCAATTAAACAACTTAATCGCGATGGCTTCCAAGGAAACCAGGAATTTATTGTTGAGGTTCTTATGTTGAGCCTACTGCATCATCCCAACCTTGTTAACTTGATTGGCTATTGCTCTTCTGGAGATCAAAGACTTTTGGTTTATGAGTACATGCGGATGGGTAGCTTGGAGGGTCATCTTTTTGGTAATTCTTGATCCTGCTCTCACCCTTTATTTATCTGCGTCATATATATTTTCAATTGTATCTTTCTTTCTATGATTTCGTTTTTTTAATGGAAGAAACTGTTCTTTCTTTCTATGATGAGCAATGTAAATGAGTATATAAAAGAGCTGCAAAGGCTGACAAAAAAAGCCACAAAGAACCCATCTTTTGTTTCGCTCAGTAAAATCATCTGAGTAAACCATTTTGGTGCGATCCACGAAGCCTTCATTTGTTGCCTTGATATCCTGCCACCCCTCCTGGTGGACAAAGCCTAACTTACTAATTTGAAACCAAGCGATTCCAAATAATCCGAAAGTCAAATCCATACCTCAGTCCCCTCATGATAGTGAAGGAGAAGGTGGAGACTGTTCCGTGTAGCCAGAAAATGGTAATACCATGACGGATTACCCATTTTGCGATACATGGATTATGAATCTATGATACACCTGCATTCCAGCATCGTCAATTTCTTGATCGCGAATACTTTTTTATTTCCTTTCAGAACTGCCCAACAAGAAAATAATCCTCCCTCCGTTCCTTAAAAAGAGTAGTGTATTCTATTTTGGGTTGTTCCTAAATAAGTGTGATGTTGAAAAGTTAGCGAGTAAAAGTTGGTACATTTCCTATTATGCCCTTAAAAGTAGATTCTTTTTTAAAGAGTTAGTAGGTAAAGTTTAATTATGATGTCTCCATCAAGGGTAATAGTGGAAAGTTGATGCGAAAGATGTAATGATGATGCTTTCTTAATAAATTGGAATTACGAAGCTACACACTTAAAAAGGAATGGAGGGAGTAAATTGTAATGAACTTAAAATCTAAGAGACTGAATTTATTTCCTTAACATTTCTTTTATCGGTAAAAGCTTACTTCAAGATCTGATATAAATTCCCGTTCTCAGACATTGAACCTGGTCAAGAGCCACTGGATTGGAGTACCAGAATAAAGATTGCTGTTGGTGCAGCTCAGGGCCTAGAGTATCTCCACTGCAAAGCAAATCCACCAGTTATCTACCGTGACCTTAAATCTGCAAATATATTGTTGGATGAAAACTTCTATCCTAAACTCTCAGATTTTGGACTCGCTAAATTGGGTCCCGTTGGTGACAATACCCATGTTTCAACAAGAGTAGTAGGGACATTCGGATACTGTGCCCCGGAGTACGCTATGAGTGGCAAACTGACTCTAAAATCTGACATCTATAGCTTTGGCGTCGTTCTATTGGAGCTGATCACTGGGTGCAAGGCGATTGACCTTTCTAGAAAGGCCGGTGAGCAGAACCTTGTTGTTTGGGTGAGTTGAGCATACGCATTGCCCTCTGTTTAATCACTTGCCGACTATCAAAAGCTTACTTTACAATTTTTGCAATGTCGAACCTTGTAGATTTGTTTGTCTGTGGCTGGGGTGGCTTTGTTATTTTATCTGTGTTCCCAGTACACATTCTTACGGATTTTACCTGTTTATTTTGATACCTGGATTTCGGATCTTCTATGTTGTTTGATTGGGCTTCCTTACCTTCTAATGTACATTCCTTATGTGCTATATAATTCAATGGCTAAAGCTTAACATATATGAGATTTCCTTTCTACCACCCCTTTTCGTTATGTTGCTGTGATGTAATGTAGCTTTGCTGCTGAAATTAATTTTCTCATCTACTGCAGTCTCGTCCTTTATTAAAGGATCCAAAGAACTTCATTCGATTGGCTGATCCCATGCTGCAAGGGCGCTTCCATGTCCGTAGTTTGTACCATGCAGTTGCCATTACTGCTATGTGTCTTCAAGAGTCAGCAAATTTCCGGCCCCTCATTGGTGATATTGTTGTAGCACTCAAGTACTTGGCCTCTCAAAGTAATAAAAAGTCAAGTAGGGGTGTGGCTCGCTCTCCCCTATCACCATCACAATCACCGTCACCTTTGAAGCATGGCAGCGACTCGTTTTCTCGAGATAGAGATTTTGGAAGCTTTTCATCCATTTGAAGGCTGTTGGTAAATGTGGGAACCCCTTCTGATCTCTGTACGGGGTACGCCATGTATGCTGGGATGTCACTGAATATGGTTCCAGATGTCTTTTATGTTTTCGTAATGTTTGAACTGAAGTAAAGAGTTGTTCTTCCAATTGAAGCATAAGGTATGCCAGCTCATTGACATTGACGATTTAATTAATAGGGTGCAATTTGAGCGATTTTCCTTTGTTGGCATGATTTCTGGGTGTACGATTAGGCATATAGGTATCTCTTTTGCTACTAGAGAAAAGCTAGTCTGAACTGGCAGAATGAAAAACAATAGAATCAGCCAGCCCTTGGGGTCCGGTTGTGGACCTTTGGTTAGAAGATTGATTGCTTAATATTTCTCTGTTTTTCATAACTTTCTTAAAGAATTAGGCCGTTTGCACTTCAGAAGTAAATATAACTAGACCATAAATGTCCATGTTTTCTGGTCAATATGCTAGACCATCTAAGCCTGTATTTAGATTAGAATAACATTGCACTCTTGCTTGTTCGATGTCATCTTTAGTGGGCTTATGCAATTGCCAAAGCAGCTTAGGGTGTTGCAGGCTTGCAGCAATGTACAATCATCCAAAGCAGTTTGGATGCTGAGCTGCTGAAAGATGCATATTTCCCTGCAGTAGCTGAAGCTACTTTGGCATTAAAGCTACTTTTCATTTTTCTTCTTTCTTTTTTTTTTTTTTTCTCCTTGAATTGATTTAGCTTTTAAGCTACATATAGACTGAATAATGACCAGACACCACATCATTGTCATGGAAACACAAGAGACTATAATAAACACGGGCGTTTGAGCAAAATTGTTCATGGCAGAAACACAGTGGCAACTCCATTTCTATCTTGATTGTGAGAAAAAATGAAGCACTTTCTTATATGGGTTATTTCTAAATCGTACAACAATTCACTTCCCCGAGCACATGAATACATGCAACCTTATATGGGTTGTTTCTGGATCGTTTAACATACTAATTCTGATGATCCCTAGAAATCAACATTACACTAATGACCCCCCAGAATACTGTTGCTGAGAACATTGTTCATATAAATGTGATAAGAGTAATACATGTACATTCGTGCTTTTTGTTATGCACAAGCTCCCCCAAAAAATACAAGATTCTTTTGTGTGTTTTTTCTTTTATGGGCTTGTAAATCCAGTTGCGGTTGATATTCACCTCACTTTCCTCATTGTACATATGATTTAGCTTCTATGAATGCAGGTGACAATATTGTGCTGGGATAGGATATATCTTCTGCAATTTTTAATTTTTGGTAACCTATTTCCATCTTGTTCAATGTAATGTAACTTTACAGATGATTTGGTGAGATAGATGGGATTTGTTTAAATTGGAAAGATGACTTTGTAAGTTGCATGCGAATTTCTTCAGTATGTGTATTCTTTTTATTGGCGTTATGAACGTGCATTCAAAAGATCTTTATGTATATGGGGGGTTTTAGCATTGCTAGACTTTCTGCAATCATAAGAAATGTCTCATTACGTACAATCTTCTTTTCATATAGGGTTTTGTCTTTGCTTTAAACGCCATTGTCAGTAAAAGATCTTTATGTATATGGGGGGTTTTAGCGTTATGAACGTGCATTCAAAAGATCTTTAAAATCCGGACCTAGGGGCCCTGTAGTGAGATCTCAGTCGTCCATTCTTGTTTTGGACGGTCTGAATTTTAAATAAACTATTCGCGCAAATAAATAAACTATTTGCTCAAATAGATTAGTTAAAATCCAGACCGTCCAAAACACTTTAAACGGCCAAGATTCACTCACTACACTCTATAGTGAGTCACAACAGGGCCCCCGGCTCCGCTAAAATCCGCTCCAGTTTATTGATTGACTCACACTCAATAAATCCAATATACAAATAGAGGAAAAATTGCCCGTGGTTAATGTACAAATGAATACACAGTAATCATATTCACAACTCAATAGATGAAGATTTGCCCGTGGTCAGTGCCTGGAACATCGTTCCTCTTAAATGGTGAGTAGAACCCTCATTACACCATCTTAACATCTAATAAATCTATGCAGCTGTAAGTTCCCGATTTGAGGCGATCCGATTTCGGTTTCTCAGCAGCTCATTTTTTTGCATATAGCTTAATTATTAGCAGTAACTAACATCGAGTACGAAACGACTCTAAAAACAGAGAGATTTGACATGAAGAAAAAGTCTTATGATGGAAGAAAACTGATTACGTGAGGTGTTCCCTGTGGAGTCAATTGACTCTAACACCATATACAAAGTAATTCAATTTCCTGTCGCTATGTTGAGCCGCGCGTCCCATGAAATAGGATGTCCATCCTCTGGCAAACAGGCAGTTTAGTAATTCAATTTTTTCATTTTTGCTTTTGAAAACACCATGCATGCCTCATGTATGATTTTGGACTCATACTTACCTCTGAAAAGGTGGGTTTCTAAGATTCCTTCCTCCATATATTCGTAGTAAACTAGGAGGAATTGATTTTGTTCAAAACAGTAACCAAAGAGTTTAACGAGATTCGGATGGCGAAAGCCGCTAAATTTCTCCAAGAACTTCACCCACAACTGCACACACAAATGTATGATCCATTAAAGTTACTAATTATAAACAAAAAACTTTAATAGTTATTCTCCTTTACGTTTAGTCTTAGATGTGTAGAATGTAGAATAGCAGAAGGTTTTTGGCACTGCAAGTCAAGAAATGACTTGTTCAAAGTTAATTTTAATAGTCAATGCAAAGCTTTCTGATTTTGGGCTGGCGATGTTGGGTCCTGTTAATGGAGACTCACACATTTCTTCACTGAAACAAATCATCAGCACATTCGGTTATGCAGCTCCCGAGTACTTGTCCACTGGCAATTTGTACTTGAAGAGCGATGTCTACGGTTTTGGCTTGGTGTTGCTCGAACTATTAACAGGTGTAAAGATGGTTGACCTAAATAGGCCGTATGGAGCTCATAACTTGATAGTCTGGTCAAAACCTTTCATAGCTGAAAAAAGAACGCTAAAGAAAATCACGGACCCAAGGCTGGAGAATAAGCACCCTCCAGAAGCTGCATCCCAAGCAGCTAAACTGGTGCTGAAATGCTTGGAATTACAGCCAAAACACCGCCCGTCCATGGAAGAAGTACTCTTGGTGAGACTACAACAGATAAACTCCATCAAGATGAATCCTAAGGAGTCTAACGCAAGCGAAAAACATATTGCGACCCATCTCCAGTCTTGATAATTCTCACAGGGCCATTCCTAGACATTTGGAGGCTTTAGGTGAACTCCCAACAAGAGGCCCCGTCATTATATAATGCAAACCTAAAATGAACCCCAGAATAGTGTTGCGAACCCTGTTCTTATAGATGTGATTAGAATAATATTGCTACTTGTACATTCGTGCTTTTTGTTGTGCACAAGCTCCCTCAAGAAATACAAGATTTCTTTTTTGTGTTTGTGGGTAATGTATCGACTAATGTGTTGTTCAACTATACCAGGGGGATTTTGCTTTTATGGGCTTGAAAATCCAGTTGTGGTTGAAATTCATCTCAATTTCCTTATTGTACATAAACACCAGTTGGTGATTATCTTTATTTTGGAGGGAATATAAATGTAATTGTCAATCTTTCCTTATGTGATTGCATATTGTACTTTATTTATAGATATAGTAATTGTCAAGCGTACTTTAGATGTGAATTCTGCCCTTCGTTTTGGAAAATTATAGAGTCAAATTTTGAAACGGAAGGTGCTTTCCTACTTTCCCTAGACATCTGAGAAATGTTATTTTTTTTCCATGAGAAGACTTCTGGATGCATGAAGTCATTATTAATTTCAAAATTCAGAAAAGATTTATTTTTTTCCATGAGAAATGTTTATAAGCACTAATGGAATAAAATTCAAGTAGTTTTCTTCTTCTAGACTGATTTCCTTGCTCTTATTCAACAACTGCGCCAAATCATTTCCAGAGAGAGAGAGAGAGAGAGAGAGAGAGAGAGAGATGGGGAAGGGAAAGAAGGGGAAGGGGAAGGGAAAGGGAAGTGTACGTCGGGGATCTCGGGTGGAGAATCATAGCCCAATCGTCACCAAATCATCAGCCCCGGGTATCACCAAAAACTCAATACATATTGTACTGTATTACTATCAATTAGCTGAAATGTTTGTTACACTGAATTATATTAATTGAAAGTCCGATAAAATATTAGTACTAGTTAAATTAAGTTTGAACAAGTCACTTGTTGACTCTCAATCAGGCTTTCTGTGCCAAAAATCCGAATCTTGGTAAACTCTTGGGTTACTGTTGGGAAGATAATCAATTCCTCCTGGTTTACGAATATAAGGAGGAAGGAAGCTTAGAAACCCACCCTTTCAGACGTAAGTCCCTCCCATGTCCAAAATCATACATGATCACCACATGCGTGGTGTTTTCAAAAGCAAAAATCACGATTCGACAAATAAGAAAATTAACTTAATTACTTTCTTCCCGTTTGCCAGAGGACGGAGATACTACTCCGTGGGAAACGCGGCTCAAGATAGCTATGAGTTTAGCAGAAGCCCTCTCTTTCTTGCACACGACGGAGAAGCGAGTCATCTATCGAGATTTCAAGCCATCCAATATATTGCTCGATCGGGTAAAACTCAGCTCTTTCTAATTTGTGTTCAGTGACACTAGCATTTTGCTTGTTTGTTAAGTATTTTTTTGCCTTCTTTCCTGGTGCATTCTAATTCTAAGTAGTGTAATGCTGCTGAAATTGGATGGATCAGATGAAGGGAATTGGATTCCTGGCCTCATTTCTACAGCCATTTTCAAGAGCTTTAACTTGGCACGGGATCTCATGTCTCCATAAATCTTAACCCTTATAAGTTGCATGATTGGGCTTCAGAAACCGGTAGTATACTTCCATTTGATGGGCTAATAAATTTGTAAGGATTGAAGAATCCAGTAGTTGTGTGACTGAGAGTGCACTGGGTCAGAGAAGATGAATTTGCTCTCTCTAGACTCATATCTATGGCCCTATCTTTGTAACCTTTTGTTGCACGTGTCATTGTTCTTGTGCTTTCTTTGTTTAGAAATTGGGCCTCGATTTTTGTGGATCACTATGGACTTTGTGAGGACAGATGATTCCTCTCTTACATTATCTTTGTGAATTTTGCAGGATTTCAGTGCAAAGCTTTCTGATTTCGAGCTGGCAAACACGGAGCAAGCGGGATCGGGGGCGGGAGAGCGGGGGTATGTAGAAGCTCCCTAGGTTAGGAGTGACCAGGTAATATTTATTAAATAAATATAATGAATAAATTCATACATATTTATATGTATTATACATATGTTTTATAGTTGCAAAGGAAGCGTGCGTATAAGCATTTTATGGGTATGATCATGAGTGAGAAATGACATCCCAATAGATTATATAACGCCAAATATATGACTGAACGCATAAATAAGTAGTAGAATACAAGACCGGAAAGAGAGAGTCCTAAATCTCTCTTACTTCTTTTTTCTTTTTCTTATTCCTTGCAAATATTTAGAAAGAGACGTGTGAATTTCATCCTTAACATTAGTGTGAAAGCTCCCATCATATTTAGAAGCGAACTTGCGACTAGATGGGAGCGAGCTCCTGTTTAGAGAGTGCACTCATTTTAGAAGGATCCTGCTACTAAGGTCATGTTAATATGGAGACTCACACATTACAACACTGAAACAAATCATCAGCTCGTTCGGTCATGCAGCTCTCGAGTATGTCTCCGCCAGCAATTGTACTTGAAGAACGATGTCTATGGTTTTGGCTTGGTGTTGCTCAAACTATTAAAAGCCCTAAAGATGGTTGACCTAAACCGGCCCAATGGAGCTCATAACTTGATAGTCTGGGCGACAACCTTTCCTAGATGAAAAAAGACAGCTAAACAAAATCACGGACCCAAGACTGGAGAATAAGTACCCTCCAAAAGCTGCATTCCAAGCAGCACTGGTACTGATGTTAAGTCAGGGTGCAATTTTGTTCAGTATGTATGTTCCTTATTACTGATGTTATGAATGTACATTTAAAAGATTTTTCATATACCTGGTCTAGTTATTGCTTGACTTTCTGCAATTATAAGAATGTCCCCTAACTTAACTTCTTTTCATTCAGGGTTCTTTGGTTCTTGCTTCAAATGGCCTCTGCTAGTGGATGCCGGAATTGGTCTCCAAAAATTAGTCGAGACATATGCGTAAATTAGCCCCAATAACTAGAGTTGTAAGAAGACAATGTTTAGCACGTCAATGCTATAGTGTGTTCATTATTTGGGCGATTCTCAAGACTCAGTGTCTTTGGAAGCTATATGTGCATTTTATTCTGTCGTTCTTCAGGATTAATAAAGTTTGAGTAATGCTATAAAAATTGAACTTTTACATCGTGATTAGAACCTTGGACATTAAATGAAACACAACCATTTATAAGGCCTTTATTGCGAACATTGTGAAATGATTATAATTAAGTTATTAGTATAATAAGACTTGATATCCTTGACCAGTCATCTTTTTAGAAGAACACTAAGTCATCAATTCCATTTTAATATATTTCCATTGACAAAAGAGATGGACACAGAGATTAAGCATAGTGGAGTAACAAGGAAGTTAGCCAAAAATAAAATACCATAATTAACTAGAGTTTCAAGAAAAACATAAAATAATAAGCTAGAGATTTACCTTCCCAAGTCAGATAATTCTCCAGCAGGAATTGATGAAATTGTCAATTGCTTTTGTTAATATCTAAATAGTTTAATTACACTCTCCAATGGGAAGCAGCAGTATATGCCTATTATTTAGTGCTTTGATCTGTCATATCTGGTGTCTGTATTATTATTGGTATGCATACCTATACGGGCTCTCTCATTTAAAATTTGAATAAATTGCCAAAATCATCCTTGAGGTTTCTAGAAATTACAGATTGTCCCCTCACGTTTTGGGAAAATATAATTACCCCCATGTTGCACAACAAATTACCCCCCTATCACGATGTAACCATTAGGAAATTAGACAGAACCTGTCTGACATCATCAAATCCTAATTATAATGGACCAAATTTCATTTTGTATAATGATAGGCTATAGAGGTGTGAAAATAACTTTTCAAATGGATTTTCATAGCTATAAAATGATAGTTTGATCCATTGTAATTAGCATTTGACGATGTCAGATGGGGTCTGTCAAATTTCCTAACAACTACATCACGAAAATGACGTAATTTATTATGCAAAAGGATGTAATTTGCAATTTGCCAAACATGAGAGGGCAATATGTAATTTCTAGAAACCTCAAGGGTGGTTTTGGGAATTTGCCCTTAAAATTTCCCACTCGTTTTTTTTTTTGACAAGATCACTCGTTTTGACTTTTAACTTTTGCTTGAACCAGAGCTCTCAATTTGATTTGTCAGTATCTGGTAGTATTGGATTTTCAAATATTTACTGTAAATTATAACAGGGGTAGGGGTTGAAGTTTAACGGAAGTATAATCTCAAACTTCACCAATTAGTTTACCACATTTCCAAACTGCCAACTGTCAAAACATTTCCTATGAGGGAGCCCTCACATAGCTTTTGTGCGGGAGTTTTAATTTCAGCCGTTGGATGCGATCCAACGGATCAGATTAGAAGCCAACTTAAAAAGCACCCGCGGGTCAAATGGTCGGGTCAACTCAAATATATATTGTAACGCCCCATGTAGACCACTGGCCCAGTACCCTGATTTGATCCACTAGCCACTGGCCCAGTACCCTGATTTGATCCACTAGCCACACCACATGGCCCAAAATGCTTAAGCCCAAGGTACTAGTAGTAGCCCACATGGTTTGTTATATGCCCAAGATCACTCATGTAAACAACCAATGTGAGACTAAACACCATCTACCCCCAAACCTGGGGTATTACAATCTTCCCCTCTTAAGGATGCAACGTCCTCGTTGCATAGTCCCAGCAACCTCCACTGGTGTCCGTGGTGGCAGAGCGCATCCTACCCACCACTTGGACCAGGGCGGGGCTCTGATACCATTTGTAACGCCCCATGTAGACCACTGGCCCAGTACCCTGATTTGATCCACTAGCCACACCACATGGCCCAAAATGCTTAAGCCCAAGGTACTAGTAGTAGCCCACATGGTTTGTTATATACCCAAGATCACTCATGTAAACAACTAATGTGGGACTAAACACCATCTACCCCCAAACCTGGGGTATTACATATATATTATAATCCAAACGCCAAAATTGGTTTCCTCAAATTCCCAACTTTTGGTTTTTTCAAAGCCAAGAATGTTCGGGCCAACTTACTATTCTCTTTCCTGGCCCGATCAAAGGCAAGCTATCCACGTCGCGACTAGGGATTCGCAAGAGATTTCTCTCTTGCGACTTGGCTTTAAAAATTGTTAAGTTTCAAACTCAAGATATCTCAATTTAATTTATGTAACTTATTTCTATTACCACTTGAGCTTGTCTTTGGGATTACTTGTTTTTTCGTGGCCCCAGAAAGAGGCATGTCAATGTTGAGGCCCTTTTTGACAAAGTCAAGGTAAACGTTGGAACTTCTTCAAATGGAGTTACCAATGTGTATTTATAAAGTACTCCTAATGAAAGGAACGGGTCAGCTAAATAAGGTCAAAACTGCATCTACCCTAAACTTAATTAATAAAGCGATTGCTCTTCAAATCACGCAGCAGTTTATCTCACATTACTCCCATATTTTTAGCATCTCACGTATATATTTTTTTTTCTCTGTGCTCTATTTTTTTAAGCACAAGTATACGGGCCAAATTAAACACTTCTTTTTTTTCTCTTTGGTCAAAGATTGAAAAAGATACATATTCAGTTTGATATGCAAAATTGTGTCAACTGATTTTGTCATTTGGCATACGAGGGATGGAGAAAAGACATTTTAAATGTAAAAATCCTGACCTGATAAGTCACAAATTTTCAATTTCCTTGTCCAATTAATCACAAAATCATTGGAAGCAATAGATGTACTGAACCAATTAACAAAAAAATCATTCAAAAGTGGAATCTATAGATTTATTCTCGGAGAAAAAAGAATTATTCAGTGCCTAGAACATTGTTCCTCTTCTTAAACGGTGAGTAAGACCCACAATACACAATCCAAAAATCTGCTCATTTTTATTTGTTTTGCAAATTTGATAAGTAAGAAATTGTGAGTGTGAAATGACTCTAAACAAAGAGATTCTAATTATGTATAATAAAAAAAAAATGTCTTATGGAAGAAAACTGATCATCTCTCCCTAGGTAATGAAAATAAGAAATGCCAAACTAGTGACACACAAATACTTATGGTCATATAAGGTGACGGTTCTGTTGTGTCATCGATTCGTGTCTTATTCTGAGTTCGAAAACATTATTTAAATAATTCACTTTGTAAATCTTGATGTGTATAATAGTCCCACAAAATAAAATCAATAAGAAAATCACATGTTTTCAAACACGAACGGTTAAGTACACTTTTAAAAGCGCACAACAAAATTATTTGATTCAATCATTGAGCTACCTATGTCTGATCAATTTGATTTTTGAAAAGTTGTTACTCGCGTCAAGCTCTAAATAATAAATTATTTGAAGGAGTATGTTTTCGAGCTTGGGATGGAACACGAATCGAAGGCATAACAACTTGACACTGCAGACCCTTGTCCATGTAAAGTGTGGCATTTGGAGTCTAACCGTCTCACCAACTTAGTGCTCCTTTGGCTAAAAAGAAAAAAATGGTTTTTTGGTTTTTTTAGTTGTCTTTATTCAAATTTTTTTTTTTGCATTTGTTAGTTTTGCATCAAATTTTCATGGTTTATGGAGTCGTCTCGTCGAGACGAATCCAAAGAGTATAAAATTATGGTTGAAACTAATTTTTTTTTAATAAAGCCAAAATTAAACCAATAAACTTGTTTATTTTGGTTTATTTTCGGCTTTATTCAAAAAATTATTACTTTTGACTATAATTTTACTCTTTGGATTCGTCTCGTCGAGACGAATCCATAAACCAAGAAAACTTGACGCAAAACTAACAAATACAAACAAAATTGAAAAAAGACAACAAAAAAACCAAAAAATCAGTTTTTTTCATTTTAATACTACTACTACATTAGTACATAATGAGGCCATGTTCCACTAACAAAAAACTAGATTTGTTTTAACTCAAAAACTATTCTATTCCACTAACAAAAAACTCCCCCAAAAAAGTAGTTTTGTTTTAACTAAAAAACTACTCTATTCCACTAACAAAAAAACTCCCCCAAAAAATCAACTACCTTTTACAATAAACTACAACTAAAAAGCCAAAAAACACCTTAGTGGAACAAATTGTAGATTTAATCTACAACTAAAAGCTTAAAAAACCAAAAAACCAAAAAACAAGTTAGTGGAACACCCCTGAGATGATGATGTAGGATCAAAAGAAGATGATGTAGGATCAAAAGAAGGAAAAAGTGAGAGTGTCCACACTGAAAAAAAAGGGGGGTCCACAAACAGTACATGCTTTTCTGTCTGCGTGTGGTTTTAGAAGTTTGGGTACATTACATCCATTCCCCCAAGGTTTTTAATATTTACACTGACCTCCCCTGTTTTTCTGAAGTTACACTAACCCCTTATCAGAGTGTCATTCTTTTCTGTTGGATGCCATCGACGGAAATTGGAAAATGACTTTTTCGACCTACCTTAATAAGAGAATTTATACCCTCCAAGATTAAGTAATTGTACGTTTCATTATAAATTGTTCTACAAAAAATATTCAAAATAGTTGTTATTTTTTAACTTATTTTATCTCAGTAATTTTTTTTTTGTTTATAGCAATTTTTTTATAATTTTTTGGTTCATCTCACCAAAAAATTTTGAAAAAAGAAGAAATGTAGATTGAATTTGTACAAAGTTCTAAATTAGAAAAAAAAAATGCCCGTACATTTTGGGTTGTTTTGTCTTTTGTTTACTTTTTTTAAATGATGCAAAAGATTCCTCTATGAAATTTTCTCAAATACGAATTGAAAAGTTAATTTTTTTACCTAAAATTAAAAAACTTCAAAACAATACAAAAAATTTTCTATAAAAGCTTTACATCTTCAAGTTAGCTCAAACTCAGGAGTGAGATGCTTCAATAGCATTTTAAAAATATTTTTATAAAAAGTTATTTTTATAATTTTGATTCATATGTCTTTTTCCTATACATTTATAGGTTCCTCTTGTTGATAATGATCAAAAAGTAGCAAGTTTTCACTAACAATGAAAAATGTGAAAAATATTAAGTTAGAAAAACAAATTGTTAGAAAAAGAATTAGAATCACAAGCAATTCTAAAAGGTTGATTGAGTTAATTATGTTTCTAATAATGGCTTAGCAATAGCGTGTTACTTGAAACATACAACAGAAAGGGTAACGGGTATAAACACTACTAATTTTTTGTTTGAATGGTTAGTCAACTAATGGAAGGGGGAAATTGAAATGGAAAAGTGAACCAGAATGGAGGCTAGTGCTATTTCAGATAAAGTATGAGAAGTCAGTGAAATTTTTAGAAACCTCAGGGGAGGTGAACGTAATTTACCCTAGAAATTTTGTGGAGGATAAAAATCCAGTAGTTTTCTTCTTCGCGACTGTTTCCTTGCAGTTGCTGGCTTGCTGCCTCCTCTTTCTCGCTGAATTAACAAGAAGAGACAGAAAACCCATATCAACAACTTCACCAACATATAATCCTCTTTCTTTCTTTCTTTCTTTCTTCCTTTCTAGAGAGAGAGAGAGAAGAGAGAGATGGGGAACTGTTTGTTTTTGGAATCTCCGGTGGAAAATCATAGCCCGATCGCCACCAGACCATCAACCCCTGGTATCACCAAAAACCCAAATACTCCTACATAACATATCATATGTGTGCACTATATATACTAGTACTACTTATCAATTACTTCAACAGTTTTTTTTTTAACTCTTTTTTTACTTTTTATTTGTTGTCTGCTAAAGGGCTGATTGTTTCTTCTTGATTGGTTATTACTTTATATACTTATCATTTCCAAAAACAACTCTTTTTTTACTTCTGTCGTTTGGTTTCTGTTAGTAGTTGAAAAGGCAATAAAGCATAACAACAGCAGTAACAACAACAGACCCGGAGCTGAAAACAGAGGGTCGCCGACGGTGGGAGGCGGACGTGCGGCGGAGAAGGAGGTACCGCCGGCGGGGAAAATTATAACTCCGAACTTGAAAATGTTCACGTACGGGGAACTGAGGAGCGCATCAAGAAACTTCAAGCCGGACGCGCAGGTGGGAGAGGGAGGCTTTGGGAAGGTTTTCATGGGTTGGGTGGACAGTGAGACCTACGCGCCGTCGAAGCCGGGGGTCGGAATGCCTGTTGCCGTTAAGAAATCAAATCCTGATAGTTGGCAAGGACTCCAAGAGTGGAAGGTACGTAATTAAGGATGTGCTTTGAGCCTTTGACTGAATTAATTACTACTAGTATTTCTGAATTTACTAGTAGTCGGTATTTTTAGTTCTGAGTGAGTTTTTTTTTTTTTGATAATTTTGGAATTAATTATTTATCTTGATGAGATGAATAAAGAAATATAATAGTAAGCGCGTTTTAAAATAAATGAATTATAGTCTTCTTTTACTAAAATGTTTTCTTCGTTTGCGATATTTTCAACTTCTGTTTCTAAATTCTTTTATAAATTTCTGGATTCAAATGATTAATTCAAAATTTAATTTCACTCGAATCTAATACTACCAAATTACTACAAGAAAAAGACTAAAATGGACCAAAATAATTTTGCATTTTGTCCAAGCGAGCTCCATTGGTGGTTATTTCATCTTCCACTAACATTTCAACTTGAAAATTTGTGCTGATCTAACCAGATTTTCATTGCTAGCATATTCCCTTCTCTTGCTCTTAGGAGGCTTGAACAATTCAATGATCGGATACTTAAGCTTTATACCATTGTTTAAGAAAACGCAAACTTCAATTATACCCCTTGTGGTTTGGGCTAGATGCGGTTACACTTCCTCTAGTTCACTTTGTTGCATCTGCACCCCCTGTAGTTTGTGAATTTGTGCAGATGCACCCAATTAACGGAAATTTAAGTTAATAGAAAATGAAAACCTCATAGCCGAATATAATTTATTATGAAGTAAATTTTCAAATTTAAATTTACCTTTCAGATTAACATGAACCTGATCACTGAGTTATTGATGTCTTAGCCACATGATTTTTGACATTGATGCTCTAGTCTTTGATTAACACATTATCAATGGCTCGGATTAAAATTTTAGAATAGGAGTATTAGTTAAACTTTTCCGTTAACATGAATGGAAATGGGTTCATCTACGCAAATACACGAACCACAGGGGTTGCGGATGCAACAAATTAAATGAGAGGGGTATAACCGGAAATGGCCCACCCGGCATGGGTTCAAGTTAAGTTTGCCCTTTAAGAAAATTAAATTACTCGAACACAGCTTATAGTCAAGTTGACCAGACTCGATTGATATCAGTTTGCTAATAAAAAATGCTGTAAAATATTTGGAAAATTGTTAAAATTTAAAATAAAATTTGAACAAATCCCTCGTTGACTTGTTTATCTACTGCTAACATTTGTTAAGTCAATAGTCGACTATGCCAGCCCAGAGACATTTTTTGTTACGTCAGGCATGATGCTAAGCAACAAACTCCTCCACTTAAATCCCTTGATAATTGAGCTGACTCTGTGTTTTTTTTATTTTTACTCTTTTGAAAATCTGAACAAGTCATGGTTGCTGCATCAACACAGGACTTCTCAATTGCCAAAATTCTTCTATACTAACCACCATCAAACTAACACATCTATCTAGGTTACGTAATGTTATTACGTGGTTTATTAACCTTTTTGGTTCTCAAAGTATTGATCGCGTCTTAATTTCGTCCCCAATATATCAATTGCTCACATTTAGTTCCCAACGTTTCAATTCTGTACTCCCCAAGACTAAAAAGGTTAATAAGCCGTTATTATGTTAGTAACACGGGAAGACAATTGTCTGCAGTTTTGTTTGTAAATATCTTTAATGGATCATAGAATTGTGGGTGCAGGCGGAGGTGCAGTTCTTGGGGAAATTTAGCCATCCAAATCTCGTTAAACTCTTGGGTTACTGTTGGGAAGAGAAGCAATTCCTTCTGGTTTACGAATTTATGGAGGGAGGAAGCTTAGAAAGCCACCTTTTCAGAAGTAAGTAGTATGTCCAAAATCATACATGAGGCATGCATGGTGTTTTCAGAAAGCAAAAATCATGTTCTACAAATAAGAAAATTAAATTACTCACTGCCTGTTTGCCAGGGGGTGGGGATTCTATTTCATGGGAAACGCGGCTCAACATAGCTACAGGAGCAGCTCAAGGCCTCGCTTTCTTGCACACAACAGAGAAGCAAGTCATCTACCGTGATTTCAAGGCATCCAATATATTGCTCGATAAGGTAAAACTTAGCTATTTCTTTGTGCATACTGACTAGTATTTTGCACTCTGACATAGGATTTTCAGTTGCGTAATGCGACCGAGATTGCAAGGTATAAATGATGGGAACAATGGTAAAGGAATTTGTGAGGTCAGATGATTCCTACCTATTATAACCCCTTTGTGAATTTTGCAGGACTTCAATGCAAAGCTTTCGGATTTTGGGCTGGCAAAGTTGGGTCCTGATGACGGCGATTCACACGTCACAACACGCATCCTTGGCACATATGGTTACGCAGCTCCCGAGTACATCGCCACAGGCCATTTGTACGTGAAGAGCGATGTCTATTGTTTTGGAGTGGTGTTGCTCGAGCTATTAACTGGCCTAAAGGTGGTTGACGTAAACCGGCCCAACGGATCTCATAACTTGATAGACTGGGCAAAACCTTTCCTAGCTGAAAAAAGAAAGCTGAAGAAAATCATGGACCCAAGGCTGGAGAATCAGTACCCTCCAAAAGCTGCATTCCAAGCAACTGAACTTGTACTAAAATGCCTGGAATTAGAACCAAAGCACCGCCCGTCCATGGAAGAAGTCTTGGTGACTCTACAAGAGATTAACTCTATCAAGATGAATCCTACGCCGTCTAAAGCAAGCGAAAAGCGTATTGCGGCCCATTGCCACCGCCAAGAACCTGGAAACTCTCATCATTCTAGTCACAACAGCTCTCTTAAACCATAAATACAGTGGAAATGGTGTAGCCCGCTCATCCTTGCCCAGGTCGTCTCAATGATATTTTGTTTGGTTGGTCATGCAGTAATTTTGAGGAACTATCTTTCCGGATTTGTTGTACAAACTCGTGTGAAAAGTTATCATATGGGCTGTAGCTATCCAAAGAACTTCCAGGATGTCACTAAGGAACTCGATGAAGAGAGGTAAATAAAATCCTCCATGTCATGAATCATGATGACATGTTAACAAGACCAGTTCATATTCACGTGTCATCTATGCCAATCCGCCAAGCAATTTCTAGCAGTAAATTCTTGTATCTCTATTAGCCGAAACAGAGACTCTTTTCCAAATATGTAGCTTTTACTTGGAGACTGGATAGAAACCCCTTCTTGACAGTGTACATATTTTTTATTGGATGTCATTGTTGCATTGAAGTTTACTCGTA